>NW_019167949.1:13875935-13962226 GCF_002303985.1 Durio zibethinus | reverse complement strand
CCAAGCGAGGATCAGCCCGGTCCCCTTCTACCTGCTACCGATCCCGCTGCCACAACCCTCAATCTGGCTTGGGCTTAGACATGGAATGAACTCCCTATGCCTAAGCCAACCCACGAAACGGGCGTGTAGGCGCTCAGCCGGCCGAAGAGGCAGAATGTGCAAGCAGGGATCGGCCAGGTCCCCTACGTGCTGTCGATCCTGTTACCACAACCCTCGGTCCGGCTGGGGCTTAGACATGGAATGAACTCCATATGCCTAAGCCAACCCACAAAACGAGCGTGCAAGCGCTCAACCGATCGGAGAGACAGAATGCGCAAGTCGGGGATCGGTCCAGTCCCCCCCTTTCTGCTGCTGGTCCTGCTACCGCAACCCTCGGTTCGATCCTACCTTAGACTGGGAATGAACTTCATATGCTTAGACATGGAATGAACTCTGTATGCCTAAGCCAACCCACGAAACGAGCGTACGAGTGCTCAACAGATCGGAGAGGCAGAATGCGTAAGTCAGGGACCGACCCGATCCCCCCTGCATGCTATCAATCTTGCTGCTGCAACCCATGGTTCGGTCCGATCTTAGACTGGGAATGAACTTTGTATGCCTAAGTCAACCTACAAAACGAGCGTGCGGGCGCTGAGCCAGCTGGAGAGGCATAATGCGCAAGTCAGGGATCGACCCGATCCCCCTCTGCGTGCTGTCGGTCGCGCTACCACAACCCTCGGTCTGGCTGGGGCTTAGACATGGAATGAACTCCCTATGCCTAAGCCAACCAACGAAACGGGCATGTGGGCGCTCAGTCAATCGGAGAGGCAGAATGCGTAAGCCAGGGATCGGCCCAGTATCCCTTGCATGCTACCGATCCTACTGACGTAACCCTTGGTCTGGCCCGATCTTAGACTGGGAATGAACTCCGTATGCTTAGGCTAGGGATGAACTCCGTATGCCTAAGTCAACCCATGAAACGAACGTACGAGCACTCAGCTGACCGGAGAGGCCGATCGGAGAGGCATAATGCACAAGTTGAGGATCAGCTTGGTCCCCCTCTGCATGCTACCGATCTTATTGTCGGTCCTGCTGCCACAACCCTCGGTCCGACTGGGGCTTAGACATGGAATGAACTCCGTATGCCTAAGGCAACCCATGAATTGAGCACGCGTGTGCTCAGCTGGCTGGAAAGGCAAAATGCTCAAGCCGGGGATCGAACTAGTCCCCCCTACGTGCTGTCGATCCTACTATCGTAACCTTTGGTCCGATTGGATCTTAGACTGGGAATGAACTCCGTATGCATAAGTCAACCCACGAAACGAGCGTGTGGGCACTGAGCCGACCGAAGAGGCATAATGCGCAAGCTGAGGATCTGCCTGGTCCCCCTCTGTGTGCTGCTGGTCCCGCTGCCACAATCCTCGGTCCGGTTGGGGCTTAGACATGGAATGAACTCCTGATGCCTAAGCCAACCCACGAAACGGGCGCGCGGGTGCTCAGTCGGTCGGAGCGGTAGAATGCGCAAGCCGGAGATCGGCCCGGACCCCCTGCGTGCTGTCGATCTTGCTGCCGTAACCCTCGGTCTGGTCCGATCTTAGACTGAGAATGAACTTCGTATACTTAGACTTGGGATGAACTCCGTATGTCGCGGTCAACCCATGAAACGATCGTGCGGGCGTATAATGCGTAAGCTGGGGATCAGCCCGATCCCCCTCTGTGTGCTGCCGATCCCGTTACTGGTCCTGCTGCCACAACCCTCGATCCGGCTGGGGCTTAGACATGGAATGAACTCTATATGCCTAAGCCAACCCATGAAATGAGTGTGCGGGCGCTCAGCTGGACGGAGAGGCAGAATGCGCAAGTCGAGGATCGGCTCGGTCCCCCCTGTGTGCTATCAATCTTGCTGCCGCAACCTTCGGTCCGGTTCGATTTGAGACTGGGAATGAACTCTGTATGCATAAGTCAACCCACGAAACGAGCGTGCGGTCGCTGAGCCGACCGAAAAGGCATAATGCGCAAGTCGGAGATCAGTCTGGTCCCCTTCTGCGTGCTGCCAGTCCTGCTGCCACAACCTTCAGTCCGGCTGGGGCTTAGACATGGAAACAACTCCCTATGCCTAAGCCAACCCACGAAACGGCGTGTAGGGGTTCAGCCGCCCGGAGAGGTAGAATGCGTAAGCCGGGACCTACCTGGTCACCCTGCGTGATGCCGATCTTGCTGTCGCAACCCTCGATTCGGTCTGATCTTAGACTGGGAATGAACTCTGTATGCTTAGAATGGGGATGAACTTCGTATGCCTAAACCAAGCCATGAAATGAGCGTTTCGGTGCTCAGCCGGCCAGAGAGGTAGAATGCGTAAGCCGGGTATCGACCCAATCCCCCCTGCGTGCTGTCGATCCTGCTGCCACAACACTCGGTCTGATCTAATCTTAGATTGAGAATGAACTCTATATGTTTAGACATGGAATGAACTCCGTATGCCTAAGCCAACCCATGAAACGAGCGTGCGGCCGCCAGTCGGTTGGAGAGGCAGAATGCGCAAGCCAGGGATTGGCCCGGTCCCCCCTGCGTGCTGTTAATCCTACTGCCACAACCCTAGGTCCAGTCTGATCTTAGGCTGGGAATGATCTCCGTAAGCCTAAGTCAACCCATGAAATGAGCGTGCGGGTGCTGAGCTGGCCGAAAAGGCATAATGAGCAAGTCGAGGATCGGCCCGATCCCCCTCTACGTGTCGTCGGTCCCGCTGCCACAACCCTCGGTTCAGCTGGGGCTTAGACATGCAATGAACTCCCTATGCCTAAGCCAACCCACGAAATGGGCGTGCAGGGCACTCAGCCGATCGGAGAGGCAAAATGCCAAGGCGAGGATCGGCCCGATCCCCCCTGCGTGCTACCGCAACCCTCAGTCCGGTCTGATCTTAGACTGGGAATGAACTCCGTATGCTTAGATTAGGGATGAACTTCATATGCCTACGTCAACCCATGAAACGAGCATGCGGGCGTTCAACCGGCCGGAGAGGCATAATGCGCAAGCCAAGGATTAGCCCGGTCCCCCTCTGCATGCTACCGATCCTGCTGCCAGTCCTGCTGTCACAACCCTCGATCCGACTGGGGCTTAGATATGGAATGAACTCCGTATGCCTAAGCCAACCCGTGAAATGAACGTGCGGGTGCTCAGCCGGCCGGAGAGGCAGAATGCGCAAGCTGGGAATCGACCCGGTCCCTCCTTGCCTGCTGCCCATCCTACTGCTGGTCCTGCTGCTGTAACCCTCAGTCTGATCCGATCATAGACTGGGATTGAACTCCGTATGCTTAGACATGGAATGAACTCCGTATGCCTAAGCCAACCCACGAAATGAGCGTACGGGCACTCAGCTGGCACGAGAGGCAGAATGTGCAAGCCAGGGATCGGCCCGGTCTCCCCCTGCGTGCTGTCAATCCTACTGCCGCAACCCTCGCTCTGGTCCTATCTTAGACTGGGAATGAACTCCGTACGCCTAAGTCAACCCATGAAACGAGCGTGCGGGTGCTGAGCCAGCCGGAGAGGAATAATGCGCAAGCCAGGGATCGGTTCGGTCCCCTTCTGCATGCTGTCGGTCCCGCTGCCACAACCCTCGGTCCGACTGGGGCTTAGACATGGAATGAACTCCCTATGCCTAAGCCAACCCATGAAACGGGCGTGCGGGCGCTCAGCCGGCCGGAGAGGCAAAATGCACAAGCTGGGAATTGGCCCAGTCCCCCCTATGTGCTGCCGATCCTGCTACCGTAACCCTCGATCTGGCCTGATCTTAGATTGGGAATGAACTCTGTATGCTTAGACTGGGGATGAACTCCGTATGCCTAAGTCAACCCACAAAACGAGAATGCGGGTGCTCAGCCGACCAGAGAGGCAGGATGCGCAAGTCAAGGATCGAACGGGTAGTAGGTTGGTTCAAGCACATCTTCATGTTTCTGCCCTGCCAATGCCATTTTTATGGCTTGTAAATTCATACAATGGTCCCCTAAGCCTTCATGTGAAGTTTCATGGCAAGACGACCCGTTTTCTATTTTTCACGATTTTTGAAACATTTTACGGTTCAGGATTTTTTAAAATTTTTTTAGGAAGCATTTTGTCACCAATTTTGGTAGAGTTTATCCTTGTATTTTTTTTGCCATGCATAAAAAATTCAGCTAAAAACTCGAAGTGGAGAAGATTTTGTGACTGTTTGAAAAAAGTGTCCCCATTTCAGACACTTTAATGGCTACTGGCAGCAAACCTATAAAATGTCAAATGCTCTTTAAGGGGGTGTGAGTTCTTGAGGTTTGATAAGGGATAGGGGGCCAATATAAGGGCCAAGTGTCATGCTCTGGGCGGGCGCGCCAGGCACATTAGGCACACCAGCAGGCAAGCCAGAGGTTGAGGCCGGCAGACCAGGCATGCTGGCGGGTATCTACGTGCAAAGCCTAGCAAACGAGTTCAGAACGCCCACCCAACTTGCAGGCCAGCCCGTGAGACCAAGGCCTCGCATACAAGCTGCCCGCACCACATCCAAAAGGGCCCAAGGTGCTGGACATGCAAGGAAGCTTCTGGAAGCAGGCAGGATCAGCAGCAGCATCTCGGTAGATTTGGTTGACCCTGAAGATCAGGAGTTAGCATCCTGATTGATTGTAATCTATATAATCCCATGATTTTAGCCTTTATTCTAGGGATATTTCCATTAAGTGTAAGCTGGAGCCTCAACTATAAATAGAGGGCTGCTTCTCCCTCATTTGTACACCATCAAACACTTCTGTTTCAGTGAATACAAGAGCATTTCCGGAATTCTGCCTTCTTATCCTGTTTCCCTTTAACTTGCGTAATCAGCCCTTCCTGTTGTTCTAGTGCCCATACGCTTGTGTTTTAGGCTGACTTAGGCATAAAGGAGGAGATTCCAAGCCTAAGGCCGCACGGTTTCTAAGTCTAAGGTCGGAGCCCGTGACAGTTGGTATCAGAGCAAGTTCGATTCTGCGTGTTTGTGTTGTGCAGGTTAGAAGAGATGGCATCCCAAAGTGACGCTGCTAACCAACAACCAGAGGCCCAGAAGCATGGGCATGGAAGAGGGAGGAAAGCCAGTTCTAGAGATATCAGGTCTACCATGGTCGGTAGGCTGGCCAAGGTGGAGGTGACCATGGGCGACATGGGGGAGAAGCTTGAGGGGGTAGAGACTCACATTGGATCGCTAGACTCCATGGGGTAGGAGATCCAAAGTGAGTTACAAGCTGCTTTCAACAAAGGCTTGGACGTGTTCACCCAAAAGAATTAGACCTTGGAGGCTGAAGTGTTGACCTTGAACGATGGCATGGAGGCCATGCGCCAGCGGATGGAAGAGCTTACCAGTGAGCTCGTTGCTTGCAAGACTGCCATTGGGAATGGCATGTTTGCTGGAGTGTCCAAGTCCAGATTGGATGTCCCCAAGCCTAAGGAGTTCAAGGGGACTAGGGTGGCCAAGGAAGTAGATAACTACCTTTGACGTATGGAGTAGTACTTCTAGGCCATGGGCATGCAAGACGAGGTGATAAAGGTAAGCACCGCTGTTATGTATCTCACTGATGTAGCCTTATTATGGTAAAGGCACAGGTGTGATGATGTCAGGTGTGGGAGCGCCAAGATTGGAACCTAGGCAGAGTTCCAAAAGGAGTTCAGAGAACAATTTTACCCGAAGTATGCTGATGATGAGGCACGGACAAAGTTGTGCAGGCTGATCCAGCAAGGGGACATAAGGGAGTATGTCCAAAAATTCTCTGAACTGATGCTACAGATCTCAGATCTAGGTGAGAAGGACACCTTATTTGCTTTCATGGATGCGCTGAAGCCGTGGGTGAAGCATGAGCTACAAAGGAGAGGAGTTCAAGCCTCTGAACAAGTTCGAGTCTACCAAGCCCAAGGGTAAGGGCAAGGACGATAGGGATTGGAAGAAGCAGTCCAAGGGGAAAGACCGTGACTGGGAGTCCTAGGATGGAGATCGAGACCGTTCAACCAAGGATGGCGAGAGAAAGCCACCAGTAGGCAAGCGGAAAGCAAAAGGGGACCGAGAGCCACTAGCATGCTACCTATGTGGAGGGAGCCACATAGCGCACAATTACCCACAGAAGGGCAAGCTGGCTGCTGTAGACAAGGAGTCTGACGAGGAGCCAGAGTCAGGGGTAGCAAAGCTTGGGTCATTGGTGCTCAGTGCTGTCCAGAGTAAGGGAAGCAGTAAGCCAAAGGGCTTGATGTTTATGGATCTGATTGTTGTGGGTCAAAAGGTGAGCGCACTGGTGGACACAGGTGCCTCACATCTTTTTATTTCAGGTGATAGAGCCTGGAAGCTTGGACTAAAGGTGCAGAAAAGGATTGGTACCATCAAAACGGTGAACTCCAAGGAAGTTCCAACCATTGGAGTAGCGCAGGGAGTGGAGTTACAGCTTGGAGACTGGAAAGCAAAGAGACCATTGAGGTAATACCCCTTGATGACTATGAGTTTGTGATTGGGTTGGATTTCCTTGTTCGGATTAATGCCCTTCTTGTGCCTTTTGTCGATTGTGTTTGCATCTTGGATGCACGATGCCAATGCCTAGTGCCATTGAAGAGAGGGTCTGGAGTTGGGTCGTGGGTGGTGTCAGCCATCCAATTTGCCAAGGCGGTAAGCAGACAAGAAGACACCTTCTTGGCAGCCCTAAAATATGATGAGCCAAGGGAGAAGGAGATCGAGTCACCCTTAGAGGTGCTAAAGGTGCTGAACACCTTTAGTGATGTGATGCCCACAAAGCTACCTAGCAAGCTACCACCTAAGAGGGAGGTGGACCACAAGATCGAGCTGGTGTCCGAGGCCAAGCCACTAGCTAGAGCCCCTTACCGAATGTCTCCACCAGAGTTGGAGGAGTGGAAGAAGCAGCTTAAAGAGTTAGTTGATGTTGGCTTCATCAGGCCATCGAAGGCACCCTATGGTGCACTGATTCTATTTCAGCGCAAGCATGATGGGTCGTTGCGGCTGTGCATAGACTACCGGGCTTTGAACAAGCTGACCATCAAGAACAAGTACCCCATCCCACTCATTGCGGACTTGTTCGATCAACTTGGGAGTGCAAGGTGGTTCACCAAGCTGGATTTGGGGTCAGGCTACTATCAAGTCAGGATCGCGGAGAGAGATGAGCCAAAGACAGCATGTGTCACTCGGTATGGTTCGTATGAGTTCTTGGTGATGCCTTTCAGACTCACGAACGCCCTAGCAACATTCTGCACCCTTATGAACAAAGTACTTCAGTCATTCCTTGATCGGTTTGTTGTGGTTTATTTGGATGACATTGTGATCTACAGCTAGACTTTGGGAGAGCATGTAGACCACTTGAGACAGGTGTTCGAGGTGTTGCGAGCGCACAAGCTGTTTGTCAAGAGGGAGAAGTGCTCATTCGCCCAATAGGAGATCCCATTCCTTGGCCACATAGTGGGAGGTGGCAGGATACGCATGGTTGAAGGCAAGATACACGCCATCCTAGAGTGGCAACCACCAGCCAAGGTCATTGAGTTGAGATCATTCCTTGGGTTGGTCAACTACTACAGGCACTTCATCAAAGGTCACTCAGTAATAGCCACGCCATTGACTGACTTGCTCAAGAAAGGGAAAGCATGGGAGTGGAGCGCAAGGTACCAAGAAGCCTTTGACAGGTTGAAGTGGGCTATGAATGAGGAGCCAATCTTGGCCTTGCCAGACCATGCCAAGCCGTATGAGGTGCATATGGATGCATCAGACTTTGCCATAGGGGTGTGTTGATGTAGGAAGGATGTCCAGTCGCGTTCGAGAGTAGGAAGCTGAATGAGACTGAGCGCAAGTACATGGTCCAAGAGAAGAGAGATGACTGTGGTGGTGTACTACTTGCGCACTTGGCGCCATTACCTATTGGGGTCGAGGTTCATGGTTAGGGAAAACAATGTGGTGACCAGCTACTTCAGACGCAGAAGAAGCTATCCCTCAAGCAGGCGAGATGGCAAGATTTTCTTACGAAATTTGATTTCCAGATGGAGTACAAGCCAGGGTGGGTGAACCTAGTGGCAGACGCCCTGAGCAGGAAGGCTAACCTTGTGCCATTAGCCAACTAGAGGGGTCACTGGTGCCGTGCATCAAGGAGGGACTTGCGCATGATCCTACAGCCAAGGCTTTGATGGAGTACGCCCAGTAATGTAAGACTAGGTGTTTTGGTTGCAGGATGGCTTGCTGTACACCAGGGGAAGTAGACTATTTGTGCCGTAGCACGGGAAGCTCCGCAAGGAAGTTTTGCAAGAATGCCATGATTCAAGGTGGGCTGGACACCCCGGAGTGAGCCGTACCTTGGCGTTGATCGAGGACCGGTACTACTGGCCGCACATGAGGGATGATATGGAGGCCTATGTGAAGACTTATCTTGTGTGCCAACAGGACAAGGTGGAGCTTAAGAAACCAGGCGGTCTCTTGGAGCCATTGCCAGTGCCAGAGCGACCATGGGATAGTGTTTCTCTGGACTTTATAGTCGGTCTACCCAAAGCAAAAGGGTTTGGAAGCATCATGGTAGTGGTGGACAGGTTTTCCAAGTATGGAATCTTCATTCCAACAACCAAGGAGTGCCCAGTCGAGGAGGCAGCTCGATTGTTCCTGAAGAACATGGTTAAGTACTGGAGAGTGCCGAGGACCATTGTTAGTGATCGGGACGGGCATTTCCCAGGCAGGTTCTGGACTGAGTTGTTCAAGCTATTGGGGTCAGACTTGAACTTTTCCACCAGCATGCATCCGCAGACCGATGGGCAGACAGAATGAGTGAATGGACTATTGGAGGTCTACCTCAGGCACTATGTGAGTGCCACACAAAGGGACTGGCCAAAGCTGCTAGATATTGTGCAATTTTCCTACAACTGGCAAAGGAGTAAGGCAACGAACCAGAGCCCATTTGAGGTTGTGATAGGGCAACAACCACTAACACCCTGTTTGATTACTGTAGGTTATACAGGGTCGAATCTAGCAGCATACAAGTTTGCCAAGGCATGGCAGGAGGAAACTGACTTGGCCAGAGTTTGTCTACACAAGGCGGCCAAGAGGTCGAAGAAGTGGGCAGACCAAAATAGGCGGGATGTGCAGTTCCAGGTTGGAGACTTGGTGTTGGTGAAGCTGCATCCCATTGTGCGCCATAAGGGGCTATAGAAAGGCCTAGTCCAAAGGTATGAGGGACCTTTTCGAGTAGTCAAGAGGGTAGGCAAGGTTGCCTACAAGCTAGATATGCCACCCAAGCTGAGGGTACACTCGGTGTTCCATGTAAGCATGCTCAAGCCGTTCCATGAGGATGAGGGAGATCCAGGACGGGCAGAGTCAAAACGTGTGCCATTGGGAGCAAGGGCCTCATATGAGAAGGAGGTCCACAGCATCATAGCTGATCGAGAGGTGAGACGAAAGAACTATCAGCCAAGATAAGAGTACTTGGTGCGCTGGAAGGGACTTTCAGATAGTGAGGCGAGCTGGGAACTAGCAGATGACTTATTGCAGTTCGAGGACTAGATCAGGCAGTACCATGTAGAAGATGCAATGAGGGTGTTGTGCAATCAGGTGGGGGAGAATGTCATGCCCTGGACGGGCATGCCAGGTGCACCAGCAGGTGAGCTAGAGGTTGAGGCTCGTAGACCAAGTGTGTTGGCAGGTATCTATGTGCAAAGCCTAGCAAACGAGTTCAGAACACCCGCCCAACTTGTAGGCCAGCTCGTGAGACCAAGGCCTGGCATACAAGCTGCCTGTACCACATCCAGATGGGCCTAAGGTGTTGGACATGCAAGGGAAGCTTCTGGAAGCAGTAGGATCAGCAGCAGCATCTGCAGATTTGGTTGACCCTAAAAATCAGGAGTTAGCATCCTGATTGATTGTAATCTGTATAATCCCATGATTTTAGCCATTATTCTAGGGATATTGCCATTAAGTGTAAGCTGGAGCCTCAACTATAAATAGAGGGCTGCTCCTCCCTCATTTGTACACCATCAAACACTTCTATTTCAGTGAATACAAGAGCATTTCCAGAATTCTGCCTTCTTATCCCGTTTCTCTTTAACTTGCGTAATCAGCCCTTCCTATTGTTCTAGTGCCCGTACGCTTGTGTTTTAGGCTAACTTAGGCATAAAGGAGGAGATTCCAAGCCTAAGGCTGCACGGTTTCTGAGTCTAAGGTCGAAGCCTATGACATAAGTACTAGCACCCATCGCACATCATGTGCGCACACCCCCCGGCCCCCCTTAATCGTCGGAACCCCCAATGCCGTCGATTAGGCTCTTCGACTCTGCTCTGGCAATGGTGCCTCGAGCGAAAAAAAAATGACACCACCACATGCTCGAGCCCAGCATGTGCACCGTGGCTCAAAATCTTAGACTGGGAATGAACTCCGTATGCTTAAACATGGAGTAAACTCCGTATGCCTAAGCCAACCCACGAAACGAGTGTGCGGGCGCGCAGTCGGTCGAAGAGGTAGAATGCGCAAGCCAGGGATCGACCCGGTCCCCCTACATGCTGTCGATCCTGTTACTGGTCTTGCTACCGCAACCCTCAGTCCGGTCTGATCTTAGATCGAGAATGAACTTCGTATGCTTAGACTGGGATGAACTCTGTATGCCTAAGTCAACCCATAAAACGAGCGCATGGGCACTCAGCCGACCGAAGAGGCCGATCGAAAAGGCATAATGCGCAAGCTGTGGATCAGCTCTATCCCCCTCTGCATGCTACCGATCTCGCTATTGATCCTACTGCCACAACCCTCGGTCCAGCTGGGGCTTAGACATGGAATGAACTTCGTATGCCTAAGCCAACCCATGAAATGAGCATGCAGGTGCCCAACTGGCCGGAGAGGTAGAATGCGCAAGCCATGGATCGGTCTGGTCCCCCCTGCATGCTGTCGATCCTGTGCTGGTCCTGCTGTTGCAACCCTCGGTCTGGTTCGATCTTAGACTTGGAATGAAGTCCGTCTGCTTGGACATGGAATGAACTCCATATGCCTAAGCCAACCCACGAAACGAGCGTGCAGACGCTCAGCCGACCGGAGAGATAGAATACGCAAGCTGGGGACCGACCCGGTCCCCCCTACGTGCTGTCGATCCTGCTGTCGCAACCCTCGGTCTGGTCTGATCTTAGACTGGGAATGAAGTCCGTATGCCTAAGTCAACCCATGAAATGAGCGTACGGGCGTTGAGCCGGCCGGAGAGGCATAATGCGCAAGCAGAGGATCGGCCCGGTCCCTCTCTGTGTGCTACCAGTCCGACTGCCACAACCTTCAATCCGACTAGGGCTTAGACATGGAATGAACTCCCTATGCCTAAGCCAACCCACGAAACGGGTGTATGGGCGCTCAGCCAGTCGGAGAGGCAAAATCCGCAAGCCGGGGATCTGCCCGATCCCTCCGGGGTGCTGTTGATCCTCCTGCCGCAACCCTCGGTCCAATCTAATCTTAGAATGGGAATGAACTCTATATGCTTAGACTGGGGATGAACTTCGTATGCCTAAGTCAACCCACGAAACGAGCGTGCGGGCACTCAGCCGACCGGAGAGGCAGAATGCGCAAACCGGGGATCGAACGGGTGGTAGGTGGGTTCAAGCACATCTTCATATTTCTGTCATGCCAATGCCATTTTTATGGCATGTAAATTCATACAATGGTCCCTAAGCCTTGATGCGAAGTTTCGTGGCAAGACGACCCGTTTTCTATTTTTCACGATTTTCAAAACTTTTTACGATTCGGGATTTTTTAAAATTTTTTTAGAAAGAGTTTTGTCCCCAAATTTGGTAGAGGTGATCCTTGTATTTTTGTTGGCATGCACAAAACAATTCAGCTAAAAACTTAAAGTGGAGAAGATTTTGTGACTGTTTGAAAAAAGTGTCCCCATTTCAGACACTTTAATGGCTACTGGCAGCAAACCTATAAAATCTCAAATGCTCTTTAAGGGGTGTGAGTTCTCGAGGTTTGATGAGGGATAGGAGACCAATATAAGGGCCAAGTACCAGCACCCATCGCACATCATGTACACACACCCCATAGCCCCCCATCGTCAGAACCCCTAATGTCGTCGGTTAGGCTCTCTGATGATGCTCCGACGATGGTGCCCCGGGCAAAAAAAATGCGGCACCAGCACATGCCTGAGCCCAGCATGTGCCCCATGGCTCAAAATCTTAGACTGGGAATGAACTCCGTATGCTTAGACATGGAATGAACTCCGTATGCCTAAGCCAACCCATGAAACGAGCGTACGGGCGGTCAGTCGGCCGGAGAGGTAGAATGCGCAAGCCGGGGATCGACCTGGTTGCCCTCTGCATGCTACCGATCCTGCTGCCTCAACCCTCGGTCTGACTGGGTCTTAGACATGGAATGAACTCCCTATGCCTAAGCCAACCCATGAAACGGGAGTGCGGGCGTTCAGTCTGTCGGAGAGGCAGAATGCGCAAGCCGGGGATCGGCCCGATCCCCACTGTGTGCTATCGATTCTACTACCACAACCCTCGGTTCGGTTGGATCTTAGACTGGGATTGAACTCCGTATGCTTATACTGGGGATGAACTCCGTATGCCTAAGTCAACCCACGAAATGAGCGTGTGGGCGCTCAGCCGGTAGGAGAGGCCGGTCGGAGAGGCAGAATGCTCAAGTTGGGGATCGACCCAGTCCCCCCTACGTGCTATCAATCCTGCTGCTGGTCTTGATACCGTAATCCTCGGTCCGGTTCGATCTTAGAATGGGGATGCACTCGGTATGCTTAGACATGGAATGAACTCCGTATGCCTGAGCCAACCAACGAAACGAGTGTACGGGCGCTCAGCCGGCCGAAAAGGCAGAATGCGTAAGCCAGGGATCGACCCAGTCCCCCCTGCATGCTACCGATCCTGCTACCACAAGACTTGATCCAGACCAATCTTAGACTTGGAATAAACTCCATATGCTTAGACATGAAATGAACTCTGTATGCCTAAGCCAACCCATGAAACAAGTGTGCGGGTGCTCAGCCAGTCGGAGAGGGAGAATGTACAAGTTGGGGATCGGCCCAGTCCCCCTACATGCTGTTGATCTTGCTGCTCCAACACTCGGTCCGGTTCGATCTTAGACTGGGAATGAACTCCGTATGCCTAAGTCAACCCATAAAATGAGCGTTCGGGCGCTGAGCCGATCGGAGAGGCATAATGCGCAAGTCGGGGATCGGCCTGATCCCCCTCTGCATGCTACCGATCCCGCTACCACAACCCTCGGTCTGACAGGGGCTTAGACTTGGAATGAACTCCCTATGCCTAAGCTAACCCATGAAACATGTGTACGGGTGCTCCGTCGGTTGGAAAGGTAGAATGCGTAAGTCGGGGATAGGCCCGGTCCCCCCTGCATGCTGCCAATCCTGCTGCAGCAACCCTCGATCTGGTCCAATCTTGGAATGAACTCCATATCCTTAGACTGGGGATGAACTCCTTATGCCTAAGTCAACCCACGAAACGAGCAAGCCAGGGATCGGCCCGATCCCCCCTGCATGCTGTCGATCTTGCTGCTGGTCTTGCTGCCGTAACCCTCAGTCTGGTCTGATTTAGACTGGAAATGAACTCCATATGCTTAGACTGGGAATGAACTCCGTATGCCTAAGCCAACCCATGTAACGTGCGTGCGAGCGCTCAGCCGATCGAAGAGGCAAAATGCATAAGTCGGGGACTGGCTCGGTCCCCCCTACATGCTTAGACATGGAATGAACTCTCTATGCCTAAGCTAACCCACAAAACGGGTGTACGGGCACTGAGCCGGCTGATGAGGCATAATGCGCAAGCCGGGGATCAGCCCGGTCCCCCTCTGCATGCTACCGGTCCCACTGCCGCAACCCTCAGTCCGATTGGGGCTTAGACATGGAATGAACTCCCTATGCCTAAGCCAACCCACGAAATAAGCGTGCGGGCGCTCAGCCGACCGCAGAGGCAAATGTGCAAGTCGAGGACAGGCCTGGTCCCCCCCTCCGTGCTGTCGATGCTGCTGTCGCAACCCTCAGTCCGATCCGATCTTAGACTGGGAATGAACTCCGTAAGCCTAAGTCAACCCACAAAACGAGCGTGCGGGCCTTGAGTCGGTTGGAAAGGCATAATGCGCAAGTCGGGGATCGACCCGATCCCCCTTTGCATGCTATCGGTCTCACTACCACAACCCTCGGTCTGGCTGGGGCTTAAAAAGGGAATGAACTCCCTATGCCTAAGCCAACCCACGAAACAGGTGTGTGGGCGCTTAGCTGACCGGAGAGGCAGAATACGCAAGCCGGGGAACGGCCCGATCCCCCCTGCGTGCTACCGATCTTGCTGCCGCAACCCTCAGTCCGGTCTGATCTTAGACTGGGAATGAACTCTGTATGTTTAGACTGGGGATGAACTCTGTATGCCTAAGTCAATCCACGAAATGAGCATGCAGACGCTCAGTCGACTAGAGAGGCAGGATGTGCAAGTCGGGGATCGAATGGGTGGTAGGTGGGTTCAAGCACATCTTCATATTTTTGCCACACCAATGAAATTTTTATGGCTTGTAAATTCATACAATGATCCCCTACGCCTTCATGTGAAGTTTCGTGGCAAGATGACCCGTTTTCTATTTTTCACGATTTTCAAAACTTTTTACAGTTCGGGATTTTTAAAATTTTTTTAGAAAGAGTTTTGTCCCCAAATTTGGTCGAGGTGATCCTTGTATTTTTGTTGGCATGCACAAAAAAATTCAGCTAAAAATTCGAAGTGGAGATGATTTTGTGACCGTTTGAAAAAAGTGTCACCATTTTACACATTTTAATGGCTGCTGGTAGCAAACCTATAAAATCTCAAATGCTCTTTAAGGGGGTGTGAGTTCTCTTGCTTTGATGAGGGAGAGGGGGCCAATATAAGGGCCAAGTACCAGCACCCATCGCACATCATGTGTGCACACCCCCCGGCCCCCCCAATCATCGAAACCCCCAATGCTGCCGATTAGGCTCTCCGATGATACTCCGACGATGCTCCGGTGATGGTGCCCCGGGCGAAAAAAATGTGGCACCAGCACATGCCCGAGCCCAGCATGTGTGCCGTGGCTCAAACTCCTAGACTAGGAATGAACTCCGTATGCTTAAACATGGAATGAACTCCGTATGCCTAAGCCAACCCACGAAACGAGCGTGCGGGCGCTCAGCCAGTCGGAGAGGTAGAATGCACAAGCTGGGGACCGACCCGGTCCCTCCTGCATGTTATCAATCCTGCTGCCACAACCCTTGGTCTAGTTCAATCTTAGATTGGGAATGAACTCCGTATGCCTAAGTCAACCCATGAAACGAGCGTTTGGGCGCTGAGCCGGACGGAGAGGCATAATGCACAAGTCAGGGATCGGCCCGGTCCCTCTCTGCGTCATGCCAGTCCCGCTGCCACAACCCTTGGTCTGGCTGGGTCTTAGACATGGAATGAACTCCCTATGCCTAAGCCAACCCACGAAACGGGCGTGCGGGTGCTCAGCAGGCCGGAGAGGCAGAATGCATAAGCCGGGGATCTACCCGGTCCCCCCTGCGTGCTACCGATCCTGCTGTTGCAGCCCTTGGTCTAGCCCGATCTTAGACTGGGAATGAACTTCGTATGCTTAGACTAGGAATGAACTCTGTATGCCTAAACCAACCCATAAAATGAGCGTGTAGGCGCTCAACCGACCGGAGAGGTAGAATGCACAAGTCGGGTACAGGCCCAATCCCCCTTACGTGCTGTCGATCCTACTGCCACAACCCTCAGTCATGTGCGATCTTAGACTGGGAATGAACTCCGTATGCTTAGACTGGGGATGAACTCCGTATGCCTAAGTCAACCCATGAAATGAGCGTATGGGCACTCAACCAGGGATCGGCCCGGTCCCCTTAGGATGCTGTTGATCCGGCTGCTGCAACCCTCGATCCGGTCTGATCTTAGACTGGGAACGAACTCCGTATGGTTAGACTGGGGGTGAACTCCGTATGCCTAAGTCAAACCACGAAACGAGCGTGCGCGCGCTCAGCCGATCGGAGAGGCAGAATGCGTAAGCTGAGGATTGGCTCGATCCCCTCTGCGTGCTATCGATCCTGCTGTCGTAACCTTCAGTCCGGTCTGATCTTAGACTAGGAATGAACTTCGTATGCTTAGATTGGGGATGAACTCCGTATGCCTAAGTCAACCAATGAAACGAGCGTGCGGGCACTCAGCCGATCGAAGAGGCCAACCGGAGAGGCATAATATGCAAGTTGGGGATCAGCCCGATCCACCTCTGCGTGCTGTCGATCCTGCTACCAGTCCTGCTACCACAACCTTCCATCCGGCTGGGGCTTAGACATGGAATGAACTCCGTATGCCTAAGCCAACCCACGAAATGAGCGTGCGGTTGCTCAGCCGGTCGGAGAGGTAGAATGCATAAGCCGGGGATCGGCCCGATCCCCCCTACGTGCTATCGATCTTACTGCTGGTCCTACTACCATAACCCTCGATCCAATCTGATCTTAGACTGGGAATGAACTCCGTATGCTTGGACTTGGAATGAACTCCGTATGCCTAAGCCAACCCATGAAATGAGCGTGCGGGTGCTCAACCGGTCGGAGAGGCAGAATGCAAAAGCTGGGGATCAGCCCGGTCCCCCTTACGTGCTGCCGATCTTACTGTTGTAACCCTCGGTTCAGTCTGATCTTCAACTGGGAATGACCTTCATATGCTTAGACTAGGGATGAACTCTGTATGCCTAAGCCAACCCACAAAACGAGCATACGGACGCTCAACCGACCAGAGAGGCAGGATACGCAAGCTGGGGATCGAACGGGTGGTAGGTAGGTTCTAGCACATCTTCATATTTCTGCCATGCCAATGCCATTTTTATGGCTTGTAAATTCGTACAGTGGTCCCCTAAGCCTTCATGTGAAGTTTCGTGGCAAGACGACCCATTTTCTATTTTTCATGATTTTTGAAACTTTTACGATTCGATATTTTTTAAAAATTTTTTAGAAAGAGTTTTGTCCCCAAATTTGGTAGAGGTGATCCTTGAATTTTTGTTCGCATGCACAAAAACATTCAGCTAAAACCTCGATGTGGAGAAGATTTTGTGACCATTTGAAAAAAGTGTCCCCATTTCAGACACTTTAATGGCTACTGGCAGCAAACTTATAAAATCTCAAATGCTTTTTAAGGGGGTGTGAGTTCTCGAGGTTTGATGAGGGACAGGGGGCCAATATAAGGGCCAAGTACTAGCACCCATTGAACATCATGTGCGCATACTCCCCGGCCCCCCAATCGTCGGAACGTCGAATGCTGCCGGTTAAGCTCTTCGGCGATGCTCCGACGATGGTGCCCTGGGCGAAAAAAATGTGGCACCAGCACATGCCCGAGCCTAGCATGTGCACCGTGGCTCAAAATCTTAGATTGGAAATGAACTCCATATGCTTAGACATGGAAGGAACTCCGTATGCCTAAGCCAACCCTTGAAACGAGCGTGTGGGCGCTCAGCCGGCCGAAGAGGCAGAACGCTCAAGCCGGGGATTGGCCCGATCCCTCCTATGTGCTATCGATCCTACTGTCACTACCTTCAATCCGGTCCGATCTTAGACTGAGAATGAATTTCGTATGCCTAAGTCAACCCATGAAACGAGCGTGCGGGCGCTGAGCCGATCGGAGAGGCATAATGAGCAAGCCGGGGATTAGCCCGGTCCCTCTCTGCATGTTGCCAATCCCGCTACCTCAACCCTTGGTCTAACTGGGGCTTAGACATGGAATGAACTCCCTATGCCTAAGCCAACCCACGAAATGGGCACGTGGGCACTCAACTGGCTGAAGAGGCAGAATGCGCAAGCTGGGGATTGGCCTGGTCCCCCTTGTGTGCTGTCGATCCTGCTGCTACAACCCTCAGTCCAGTTCGATCTTAGACTGGGAATGAACTCCGTATGCTTATACTGGGGATGAACTCCATATGCCTAAGTCAACCCATGAAATGAGCGTGCAGACGCTCAGCCGACCAGAGAGGCAGGATGCGCAAGCCAGAGATCTAACGGGTGGTAGGTGGGTTCAAGCACATCTTCATATTTCTGCCATGCCAATGCCATTTTTATGGCATGTAAATTCATACAATGGTCCCCTAAGCCTTCATGTGAAGTTTCACGGCAAGACGACCTGTTTTTTTTTCATGATTTTTGAAACTTTTTGCGGTTCAGGATTTTTTAAAAATTCTTTTAGAAAGAGTTTTGTCCCAAAATTTGGTACACATGATACTTGTATTTTTTTTGGCATGCACAAAAAAATTCAGCTAAAAACACGAAGTGGAGAAGATTTTGTGACCGTTTGAAAAAAGTGTCCCCATTTCAGATACTTTAATTGCTACTGGCAGCAAACCTATAAAATCTCAAATGCTCTTTAGGGGGGTGTGAGTTCTCGAGGTTTGATGAGGGATAGGGGGCCAATATAAGGGCCAAGTACCAGCACCCATCACACATCATGTGCATACACCCCCCCGACCCCCCCAATCGCCAGAACCTCCAATGCTGCCGGTTAGCCTCTCCGATGAAGCTTCGACGATGCTGCCCTGGAAGAAAAAAATGCGGCACCAACACATGCCTGAGCCCAGCATGTGCACCGTGGCTCAAAATTTTAGACTGGGAATGAACTCTGTATGCTTAGACATGGAATGAACCCCGTATGCCTAAGCCAACCCACGAAACGAGCGTGCGAGCGCTCAGACGGTCGGAGAGGCAGAATGTGCAAGTCAGGGATCTGCCCGATCACCCCTGCGTGCTGTCGATCCTGCTGCCGTGACCCTCGATCCAGTTAGATCTTAGACTGTGAATGAACTTCATATGCTTAGACTGGGGATGAACTCCGTATACCTAAGCCGACCCACGAAACGAGCGTGCGGGCACTCAGCCAGCCAGAGAGGCATAATGCACAAGCTGAGGATCGGCTCGGTCCCCCCTGCGTGCTACCGATACTGTTGTCGCAACCCTCAGTCCGATCTGATCTTAGACTGGGAATGAACTCTGTATGCTTAGACTGGGGATGAACTCCGTATGTCTAAGTCAACCCATGAAATGGGCGTGCGGGCATTCAGCCGACCGGAGAGGCCGACTGGAGAGGCATAATGCGTAAGCCAGGGATCAACTCAGTCCCCCTCTACGTGCTGCCGATCTCGCTACCGGTCCTGCTGTCGCAACCCTCAGTCTAGCTGGGGCTTAGACATGGAATGAACTCCGTATGCCTAAGCCAACCCATGAAATGAGTGTGCGGGCGCTCAACCGACCGGAGAGGCAGAATGCGCAAGCCAGGGATCAGCCCGATCCCCCTTGCTTGCTGTCGATCCCGCTACTGGTCCTGCTGTTGCAACCCTCGATCCGGTCCGATCTTAGACTGGGAATGAACTCCGTATGCTTAGACATGGAATGAACTCCGTATGCCTAAGCCAACCCATGAAATGAGCGTGCGGGCACTCAGTCGGTTGGAGAGGCAGAATGCGCAAGCTGGGGATCGGCCCGGTCCTCTCGTGTATGCTGTCGATCCTGCTGTCGTAACCCTCGGTCTGGTCCAATCTCGAAATGGGAATGAACTCTGTATGCCTAAGTCAACCCATGAAATGAACGTGCGGGCGCTGAGCCGGCCTGAGAGGCATAATGCGCAAGTCGGGGATCGGCCCGATCCCCCTCTGCGTGCTACCGATCCCGCTGCCACAACCCTCGATTCGATTGGGGCTTAGACATGGAATGAGCTCCCTATGCCTAAACCAACCCACGAAACGGGCGTGCGGGCGCTCAGTCGACCGGAGAGGTGGAATGCGCAAGCTAGGGATCGACCTGGTCCCCCCTGCATGCTACCGATCCTGCTGCTGCAACCCTCGGTCCGATCCAATCTTAGAATGGGAATGAACTCCGTATGCTTAGACTGGGGATGAACTCCGTATGCCTAAGTCAACCCACGAAACGAGCGTGCGGGCACTTAGCCGACCAGAAAGGCAGGATGCGCAAGCTGGGGATCGAACGGGTGGTAGGTGGGTTCAAGCACATCTTCATATTTCTGCCATGCCAATGCCATTTTTATGGCTTGTAATTTCATACAATGGTCCCCTAAGCCTTGATGTGAAGTTTCGTGGCAGAACGACCCGTTTTCTATTTTTCACAATTTTTCAAAATTTTTGCGGTTCGGGATTTTTTAAAATTTTTTTAGAAAGCATTTTGTCCCCAAATTTGGTATAGGTGATCCTTGTCTTTTTGTTGGCATGCACAAAAACATTCAGCTAAAAACTCAAAGTGGAGAAGATTTTGTGACCGTTTGAAAAAAGTGTCCCCATTTTAGACACTTTAATGGCTATTGGCAGCAAACCTATAAAATCTCAAATGCTTTTTAAGGGGGTGTGACTTTTCGAGGTTTGATAAGGGATAGGGGGCTAATATAAGGGCCAAGTAAAAGCACCCATCACACATCATGTGCGCACACCCCCCGACCCCCTCAATCCCCGAAACCCCCAATGCCGTCGGTTAGGCTCTCCGACGAGGCTCCGACGATGGTGCCCTGGGCAAAAAAAATGCGCCATCAGCACATGCCCCAAGCCCAGCATGTGCACCATGGCTCAAAATCTCAGACTGGGAATGAACTCTGTATGCTTAGACATGGAATGAGCTTCGTATGCCTAAGCCAACCCACAAAACGAACATTCGGGCGCTTAGCTGGCCGGAGAGGCAGAATGCGCAAGCCAGGGATCGGCCTGGTCCCCCCTGCGTGCTATCGATCCTGTTGTCGCAACCCTCGATCCAATCTGATCTTAG
The DNA here is from genome assembly GCF_002303985.1 of Durio zibethinus. The sequence continues at coordinate 13,941,491 of NW_019167949.1, read as the reverse complement.
ACTGGGAATGAACTCCGTATGCATAAGTCAACCCATAAAATGAGCGTACGGGCACTGAGCCAGCCAAAGAGGCATAATGCGCAAGCTGGGGATCGGCTCGGTCCCCCTCTACGAACAGCCAGTCCTGCTACCACAACCCTCTATCCGACTGGGGCTTAGACATTGAATGAACTCCCTATGCCTAAGCCAACCAATGAAACGGGCGTGCGGGTGCTTAGTCAACCGGAGAGGTAGAATGCATAAGCCGGGGATCGGCCTGATCCCCCCTGCGTGCTGCCGATCCTACTACCGCAACCCTCGGTCTGATTCGGTCTTAGACTGGGAATGAACTCCGTATGCTTAGACTGGGGATGAACTCCGTATGTCGAAGCCTCGAAATGGTTCTGATTCAGAAAAAAGGGTCGCACTGCCATAACCCTCGATCCAGCTGGGGCTTAGACAAGGAATGAACTCCCTATGCCTAAGCCAACGCACAAAACGGGTGTGCAGGCGCTCAACCGGTCGAAAGGTAGAATGCGCAAGCTGGGGATCAGCCCGATCCCCCCTGCATGCTACCAATCCTGCTACCATAACCCTCAGACCGGTCCGATCTTAGGCTGGGAATGAACTCCGTATGCTTAGACTGGGGATGAACTCCGTATGCCTAAACCAACCCATAAAACGAGCATGGGGGCGCTTAGCCAACCGGAGAGGCAGAATGCGCAAGTTGAGGATCGACCTGGTCCCCACTGTGTGCTACCGATCCTGCTACCACAACCTTCGGTCCGATCCGATCTTAGACTGGGAATGAACTCCTTATGCTCAGACATGGAATGAACTCCGTATGCCTAAGCCAACCCATGAAACGAGCGTGCGGGTGCTCAGCCGGTCGGAAAGGCAGAATGCACAAGCCGAGGACTAGCCCGGTCCCCCCTACGTGCTGTCGATCCTACTGCCGTAACCCTCGGTCTGGTCCAATCTTAGACTGGGAATGAACTCCGTATGCCTAAGTCAACCCATGAAATGAGCGTTCGGGCGCTGAGTTGGCCTGAGAGGCGTAATGTGCAAGCTGGGGATCGACTCGGTCCCCCTCTGCATGTTGTCGGTCTTGCTGCCACAAACCTTGGTCCAGCTGGGGCTTAGACATGGAGTGAAGTCCCTATGCCTAAGCTAACCCATGAAACGGGCATATGGGTGCTCAGCTGGCTGGAGAGGCAGAATGCACAAGTCAAGGATCAGCTCGGTCCCCCCTGCGTGCTGCCGATTCTACTACCGCAACCCTCGGTCCGATCCAATCTTAGATTGGGAATGAACTTCATATGCTTAGACTAGGGATGAGCTCCATATGCCTAAGTCAACCCACAAAATGAGCGTGCAGGTGCTCGGCCGACAGGAGAGGCCGATCGGGGAGGCATAATGCGCAAGCTGAGGATCAGCTCGATCCTCCTCTGGGTGCTACCAATCCTGCTGTCAGTCCTGCTGCCACAACCCTCGACCGACTGGGGCTTAGACATGGAAAGACCTCCTTATCCCTAAGCCAACCCATGAAATGAACGTGCGGGTGCTCAGCCTATCAGAGAGGTGAAATGCGCAAGCCAGGGATCAGGCCGATCCCCCATGTGTGCTGCCGATCCTGCTGCCACAACCCTCAGTCTGATCCGATCTTAGATTGGGAATGAACTCCGTATGCTTAGAATGGGGATGAACTCCGTTGCCTAAGTAAACCCATGAAATGAGCGTGCAGGGGCTTAGTCGGCCGGAGAGGCCGACCAGAGAGGCAAAATACGCAAGCCAGGGATCGGCTCGATCCCCCCTGCATGCTGTCGATCCGACTGCTGGTCCTACTATCACAACCCTAGGTCCAGCCCGATCTTAGACTGGGAATGAACTCCATATGCTTAGACATGGAATGAACTCCGTATGCCTAATTCAACCCACGAAACGAGCGTGCGGGCGCTCAGCCGGTTGGAGAGCTAGAATACGCAAGTCGGGGACCAGCCCGGTCCCCCCTACATGCTGTCGATCCTGTTGTCGCAACCCTCGGTCCAGTCCGATCTTAGACTAGGAATGAACTCCGTATGCCTAAGTCAACCCATGAAACTAGCGTTCGATCACTGAGCAAGCCAGAGAGGCATAATGCACAAGTCGAGGATCGGTTCAATCCCTTCAGCATGCTGTCAATCCCAATGCCACAACCCTCGGTCCAGCTGGGGCTTAGACATGGAATGAACTCCCTATGCCTAAGCCAACCCACGAAATGGGCATACGGGCGCTCAGCCGACCAGAGAGGCAAAATGCACAAGTCGGGGATCGGCCCGATCCTTTCTGCGTGCCATCGATCCTGCTATTGCAACCCTCGGTCCGATTCGATCTTAGACTGGGAATGAACTTTGTATGCTTGGACTGGGGATGAACTACGTCAACCCACGAAACGAGCATGCGGAAGCTCAGCCGATCGGAGAGGCCGACCGGAGAGGCATAATGTGCAAGTCGAGGATCAGCTCAGTCCCTCTCTACGTGCTACCGATCCCGCTGCCGGTCCTGCTGCCATAACCCTTGGGCCGACTGGGGATTAGACAAGGAATGAACTCTGTATGCCTATGCCAACCCACGAAACAAACGTGCGGGCGCTCAGCTGGTCGGAGAGGCAAAATGCGCAAGTCAGGGATCGGCCCAATCCCCCCTGCGTGCTGCTGATCCTACTACTGCAACCCTTGGTTTGGTCTGATCCTAGACTGGGAATGAACTCCGTATGCTTAGACATGGAATGAACTCCGTATGCATGAGCCAACCCACGAAACGAGCGTGTGGGCGCTCAGCCTACCGAGAGACAAAATGCATAAGTCAGGGACCGGCCCGATCCCCCCTACGTGCTGTCGATCCTACTGCCGCAACCCTCGATCCAGTTCGATCTTAGATTGGGGATGAACTCCGTATGCCTAAGTCAACCCATGAAACGAGCATGCGGGCGCTGAGTCGGCCGGAGAGGCATAATGCACAAGTCGGGGATCAACCCGATCCCCCTCTGCGTGCTGCCGGTCCCGTAGCCACAACCCTCGGTTCGGCTGGGGCTTAGACATGGAATGAACTCCCTATGCCTAAGCCAACCCATGAAACGGGCGTGCGGGTGCTTAGCCGGCCGGAGAGGCAGAATGCGTAAGCCGGAGATCGACTCGGTCCCCACTACATGCTACCGATCCTGCTGCCGCAACCCTCGATCCTGTCCGATCTTAGACTGGGAATGAACTCCATATGCTTAGACTGGGGATGAACTCCGTATGCCTAAGTCAACCCACGAAACGAGCGTGGGGACACTCAGCCGTCCAGAGAGGCAGGATGCGCAAGCCGGGGATCGAACGGGTGGTAGGTGGGTTCAAGGACATCTTCATATTTTTGTGGTGCCAATGCCATTTTTATCACTTGTAAATTCATACAATGGTCCCCTAAGCCTTCATGTGAAGTTTCGGGGCATGACGAACCATTTTCTATTTTTCATGATTTTCAAAACGTTTTACGGTTTGGGATTTTTTAAAATTTTTTTAGAAAGAGTTTTGTCCCCAAATTTGGTAAAGGTGATCCCTGTATTTTTGTTGGCATGCACAAAAAAATTCACCTAAAAACTCGAAGTGGAGAAGATTTTGTGACCGTTTGAAAAAAGTGTCCCCATTTCAGACACTTTAATGGCTACTGCAGCAAACCTATAAAATCTCAAATGCTCTTTAAAGGGGTGTGAGTTCTTCAGGTTTGATGAGGGATAGGGGGCCAATATAAGGGCCAAGTACCAGCACTCATCGCACATCATGTGCGCACACCCCTCGGCCAACCCAATCGTCGGAACCCCCAATATCGCCGGTTAGGCGCTCCGGCGATGGTGCCCCGGGCAAAAAAAATGTGGCACCAGCAAATGCCCTAGCCCAGTATGTGCATCATGGCTCAAACTCTTAGACTGGGAATGATCTTCGCATGCTTAGACATGGAATGAACTTTGTATGCCTAAGCCAACCCACGAAACGAGCGTGCGGGCGCTCAACCGACCGGAGAGGTAGAATGCACAAGCCGAAGATCGACTCGGTCCCACTCTGCGTGCTGGCGGTCCCACTGCCCCAACCCTCGATCTGGCTGGGGCTTAGACATGAATGAACTCCCTATGCCTAAGCCAACCCATGAAATGGGCGTGCGGGTGCTCAGTCGGCTGGAGGTGTAGAATGCACAAGCCGGGGATCGGCCCGGTCCCCCCTGCATGTTGCCGATCCTGCTGCTTCAACCCTCGGTCCGGTTCAATCTTTGACTGGGAATGAACTTCCTATGCTTAGACTGGGGATGAACTCCGTATGCCTAAGTTAACCCATGAAACGAGCGGACGGGCGCTCAGTCGGCCGGAGAGGTCGATCGGAGAGGTAGAATGCGCAAGCCGTGGATCGGCCTGGTCCCCCCCTACGTGCTACCGATCCTTCTTCTAGTTCTGCTGTCATAACCCTCGGTCCGGTCTGATTTTAGACTGGGAATGAACTCTGTATACTTAGACATGGAATGAACTCCGTATGCCTAAGCCAACCCACGAAACGAAGCGTACGGGCGCCCAACCGACCGGAGAGGCAGATTGCGTAAGCCGAGGACCGACTTGGTCCCCTGTGTGCTATCAATCCTGCTACCGCAACCCTCGGTCCAGTCTGATCTTAGATTGGGAATGAACTCTGTATGCCTAAGTCAACCCACGAAATGAGCGTTCGAGTGTTGAGCTGATCGGAGAGGCATAATGCGTAAGCCGAGGATCAGCTCGATCCCCTTTTGCGTGCTGTCGGTCCCACTACCACAACCCTCGGTCCTGTGTGATCTTAGACTGGGAATGAACTCCGTATGCCTAAGTCAACCCAAGAAATGAGCGTGCGGGCTCTGAGCCAGCCGGAGAGGCATAATGCGCAAGTTGGGTGTCATGAGCCAACCTTGTATAGGGCCATGATCGGGACTTAGGTTGCCATAAGCCACCCATGTATAGGGCCATGGCCGGGTAAATCCCTTGTGCTAGGAAAAGTGTCCCCATTTCAAACATTCTAATGGTTACTGGTAGCATAGCTCTAAAATTCTAAGGCTCTTTAGAGGGGTGAGCCGGCAGCGTAGTGTTGGGCTGTCTCACCGGTTGCTATGCGAGCCTAGGCCACCCATCAAGGGCTGCCCCCTGGCCCTAGTGATGGTGGGAGGTCCCGATGTATGATTCCCAACTATAATAAAACTCACCTCGATTGAATGTCCCGATTGTTACCTCGATGTGTTTTTCTTTTTCTCGATGCGAATATGCCTTCTTATGTGTGTGCTTGAGATCGATCTCGATATATTGTGTCTTATTGTGAATGCTTGGGACTAACCATGGCTTATGGTTTTTTGTTCAGATATCGATCTATTGAAGGCTAACTTAGTTGGGAGCACCCATTTAAGTGCCGCACGGTCTATTGCTTGCTGAGAGAAAGCTTAGTCTGTGACACGTGGTATCAGAGCACGGTTGAGAAGTGCTAGAAAAATGGATAAGATGACCACAAGTGGTGGACCCAATCATCAACAGATAATTAAGGAACTTGAGGTCGTGGTGGCCACAATGAGAACTCATATGGTGACTAAAGATCGAGTGAGGGAGATCGAGACAACCCAGCGGGAGTTGTTCGATACTCTCCACAACGTGAGCGAAGAGGCTAGAGATGCCTTGAACATTCTTGGAAAGGAGTTTGAGGAGCTCAGAGCACAGGTGAGCATCTACAAATGGCTGTGGCCAGATCGGGTTTGAGCTCATTGGAAAGGGGAAAAAGGCCCAAGGTGTTAGAGCCTCGATGCTATGAGGGGGCAAGGGATGCTAAAGAACTTGAAAATGTCTTGTTTGACATGGAGCAGTACTTCTGAGCTGTACACACGGATTCAGAGGAAGACAAGGTAGCAATGGCATCGATGTACCTCGTAGGGGATGCCAAGCTATGGTGGCGCTCCAAGTTTGTCGATGATGAGTGCCCGATTAAGACTTGGATGGATCTGAAGCAAGAATTGAAAAACCAGTTTTTCCCTGAGAATGTGGAGTATATGGCTCGAAGGAGACTTCGAGAATTGGTCCAAATAGGAACGGTGCGAGAGTTTGTAAGGAGCTTTTTTACCCTGATATTGGATATTCGGGACATGTTCAAAAAGGACAAGATGTTCTATTTTCTTGAGGGCCTCAAGCCTTGGGCGAGGACAAAACTACAAAGGCAGAAAGTGCAAGATGTGGCCACGGTCATGGCTGCAGCTGAACATCTCCACGATTACAATGATGGCTCTTCAAAATGAAAAAATCCTCCAACAGCTGGCAGTAGCTTTAACTTTGGGAGTGGGGGAAAGATAACCAGGTTGGACCGGCCCTTCAATGGGGGATCAGACAGGAGGTCCTTCGGTCGAGATAGTACCCAACCCAAGACAAGCAACGCAAGGATTTTCAAGCCTAGGCAACCGCTAGCTTGCTTTCTTTACAAGGGGCCACATCGGGTGGCTGAATGCCCGCATAGGGGAGCCCTTAATGCCTTAAGGACCTCATCTCAAGAGTCCACAAAAATGTCAGAGAGCATTGAAAAAGCTAAAGAGGAGCCAGCCAGGATGGGTTCAATAAGGTTCCTTAATGCCCTCCGCACCCAATTGAACACTATCAAGAAAGAGCAGAGCAGAGGCTTGATGTATGTGAACTTGACGATCAATGAGAAAGCCACTAAGGCTATGGTGGATACGGGTGCAATCGACACTTTCATCACACCAGAAAAAGTAAAAAGGTGTGGTCTTCAGATTAGTAAAGACTGTGGATGAATAAAGGCGGTCAACTCGCCAGCCTTTACGATCAGTGGAAGCTCCAAGAGTATGACAACCCGATTGGGGCCATGGGAAGGGAAGGTAGACTTTACAGTTTCCCCCATGGATGACTTTGATGTTGTTCTTAGATTGGACTTCATGATGTTGGCTCAGGTCATCCCTATCCCCGCCGCTAGCTGCTTGTTGTTCTTAGGAGAAAACCCATGTGTGGTGCCAGCCAACATCTTACTAAAGAGTAGAAAGAAAATGATTTCAGCTTTATAGTTCAAGAAAGGGATAAAGAGAGGGGAACCCTCCTTTGTGGCTGTGCCGATCTACAAAGAAGGGTCGAAAGTAGAACCAATACCTAATGGTGTGGGAAAAGTGTTGGAAGAATTCGAAGAGGTGATGCCAGAGATATTGCCTAAGGTTCTACCCCCTCGTCGAGCAGTGGACCATGAAATTGAGCTCCTCTCAGGAGTGAAACCCCATGCTAGAGCTCCTTATCGCATGGCCCCGCCAGAGTTGGCTGAACTAAGAAAACAGTTAGATGAGCTGCTACAAGTCAGGCTCATCAGACCATCAAAGGCTCTTTTCGGAAGCGCCAGTGCTATTTCAGAAGAAGCATGATAGAAGTTTACGATTATGTGTTGACTACAGGGCCCTAAACAAAGTCACCGTAAGAAACAAATATCCCATCCCTCTTATAGCAGACTTGTTTGATCAATTGAGCCAGGCCAAGTACTTTTCCAAATTGGACCTGAGATCTGGCTACCATCAGGTCAGAATTGTTGAGGGAGATGAGCCAAAAACCACTTGTGTGACACGGTATGGTGCATTTGAATTTCTTGTTATGCCCTTTGGACTGACCAATGCTCCTGCCACATTTTGTACATTGATGAATCAGGTATTCCATGACTACCTAGACAAATTTGTAGTCATCTATTTAGATGATATAGTGGTATATAGCTCCACCTTGGAAGAACATCAAGAACACCTGCGCCAGGTACTTCAAAGATTATAGGACCACCAGTTATCCGTAAAAAGGGAGAAGTGTGCATTTGCTCAGACCCAAATCCATTTTCTCGGTCACATTGTCGAACGTGGCCACATTCGAATGGACATGAAAAAGGTTAGGGCCATCAAGGAGTGGACAACACCAAAGAATGTTAGTGAGCTCCACTCATTTTTGGGACTAGCCAACTATTATAGAAGGTTTGTAGAAGGGTACTCTCATAAGACCATGACCCTCACGGAGCTATTGAAGAAGGAGCATAAATGGTGTTGGACGAGTGAGTGCCAAGAGGCCTTCGAGGGATTGAAAGATGCTATTATGAAGGATCCCATCTTAGCTCTCCCTGATATTGAAAAGCCTTTCGAAGTTCAGACGGATGCATCTAATTTTGCTATTGGAGGAGTGCTTTTGCAACAACATCAACCGGTAGCATTTGAAAGTAAGAAGCTAAGTGAAGCTGAAAGGAAATATACGGCCCAAGAAAAAGAACTCCTGGTGGTGGTTCACTGCTTGAGGGCTTGGCGACATTACTTGTTGGGTTCACACTTTGTCGTGAAGACAGACAATGCAGCTGTTAGCCATTTTCTCACCCAACCAAGGCTTACGGCAAAACAAGCTAGGTGGCAGGAATTTTTAGCGGAGTTCGACTTTTGTTTTGAGCACACCGCTAGAAAGACCAATCAAGTGGCCAATGCATTGAGCAGGCGAGCAGATTTAGCAGCCCTTAGAAGAATTACCCCAATGGCGGCTAGCAGAGCCACTACAGACATTCACAAGTTGATTGGAGATCACTTAGAGATGGACCCGCAAGCTTGTGCCATCCTGAAGCTAGTGGAAGAAGGGAAGTCCACGTACTTCTGGCAAGAAAATGGGATCTTATGGACCAAGGGGCCTCGAGTGTTTGTGCCAAGAGCAGAATGTTTGAGATAGATGCTGATGAGGGAATGTCATGACACATCATGGGTGGGACACCCGGGCTAGCAATGCACTTTGGCGTTATTGAAACAGGGATACTATTGGCCTCACATGCGACAAGATGTGATGGACTATACGAAGACTTGCCTCATTTGCCAACAAGACAAGGTTGAAAGGAGGAAACCTGTAGGCATGCTTGAACCACTACCAGTACCCACCAAACCATCGAAAAGCATCTCCTTCGATTTAATTTCGAGCCTACCCAAGGTTGGTGACCTTAGAGCTATTTTGGTAGTGATTGACCGGTTCTCTAAGTACACCACATTCATTCCCGCTCACAAGTATTGCACAGCGGAAGACACAGCTCGACTATTGTTCAAACATGTGGTTAAATACTGGGGCCTCCCTCAAAACATTGTCAGCGATCGAGATCCGAGATTCACGGGGTCCTTCTGGAGAGAACTTTTCAAGATATTGGGGTCCTAACTCAACATCTCCTCAAGCTATCACCCTCAAACCGATGGTCAAATGGAACGGTTCAATGGATTATTAGAGGAATACTTGAGGCACTTTGTTCAAGCCAATCAGAAAGACTGGCCTTCATTATTGGACATGGCTCAACTCTGCTTTAATTCCAACAAAAGCTCTTCCACCAATAAGAGCCCATTTGAGGTGGTCACCAGACAATTACCAAGGCTACCCCACACTTCCTTGAACAATATGGAGGAAAGAATCTGAGAGCCTTGGTTGTAGGGCTCAACAATTTCAAGTTGGTGATTTGGTTCTTGTCTGACTAGTTCCTGAACAGACCAGGTTCTTGAGAAAGAGAGATCGTAGACTGGTGCACAAATATGAAGGTCCAGTAAGGGTCCTTTTCAAGGTGGGGAATGCTTCTTACAAAATCGACCCACCAAAGTGGATGAAGGTGCACCCAGTATTTCATGTGAGCAACTTGAAACCTTTCCATGCAGATCCTACAGATGCTAGCCAAAGGGAGCCAACTAGAGCCACCATCACCATGAAACCACCTTTAGAGCGTCGAGTCGAAGAGATCTTAGCTGATAGGGAAACCAAGATATCTCAAAGACTAGTTCGGGAGTACTTAGTGAAGTGGGAGGGATTAGGACTAGAAAAAACCAGCTGGGAGAGAGAACATGACCTTCAGAGATTTCAAAGGAAGATCAAAGAATTTCAAGCCAGCAAGTCGATGAGGACGTCGATAGAATAGGTGGGGGAGGATGTCATGAGCCAACCTTGTATAGGGCCATGACTGGGACTTAGGTTGCCATAAGCCACCCATGTATAGGGCCATGGTCAGGTAGATCCCTTGTGCTAGGAAAAGTGTCCCCATTTCAAACATTGTAATGGTTACTGGTAGCATAGCTCTAAAATCTCTAAGGCTCTTTAGGGGGGTGAGCCGGCAGCGTAGTGTTGGGCTGTCTCACCGGTTGCTATGTGAGCCTAGGCCACCCACCAAGGGCTGCCCCCTGGCCCTGGTGATGGTGGGAGGTCCCGATGTATGATTCCCGACTATAATAAAACTCACCCCGATTGAATGTCCCGATTGTTACCTCGATGTGTTTTTCTTTTTCTCGATACGAATATGCCTTTTTGTGTGTGTGCTTGAGATCGATCTCGATATATTGTGTCTTATTGTGAATGCTTGGGACTAACCATGGCTTATGGTTTTTTGTTCAGATATCGATCTATTGAAGGCTGATTTGGTTGGGAGCGCCCATTCAAGTGCCGCACGGTCTATTGCTTGCTGAGAGAAAGCTTAGTCCATGACACCGGGGACCGACCCGGTCCTCCTTTGCGTGCTGTCGGTCCCGCTGCCACAACCCTCGGTCCAGCTGGGGCTTAGACATGGAATGAACTCCCTATGCCTAAGCCAACCCACGAAACGGGTGTGCGGGCGCTCAGCCGGCCGGAGAGACAGAATGCGCAAGCCGGGGATCGGCCCGATCCCCTCTGCGTGCTGCCGATCCTGCTGTCGCAACCCTTGGTTCGGTCCGATCTTAGACTAGAATGAACTCCGTATGCTTAGACTGGGGATGAACTCTATATGCCTAAGTCAACCCACGAAACAAGCGTGTGGGCACTCAGTCGACCAGAGAGGCAGGATGCGCAAGCCGGGGATCGAACAGGTGGTAGGTGGGTTCAAGCACATCTTCATATTTCTGCCATGCCAATGCCAATTTTTATGGCTTGTAAATTCATACAATGGTCCCTATGCCTTCATGTAAAGTTTCGTGGCAAGACGACCCGTTTTCTATTTTTCACGATTTTTAAAACTTTTTGAGGTTCAGGATTTTTTTAATTTTTTTAGAAAGAATTTTGTCCCCAAATTTGGTAGAGGTGATCCTTGTATTTTTATTGGTATCCACAAAAAATTTCAGCTAAAAACTCGAAGTGGAGAAGATTTTGTGACCGTTTGAAAAAAGTGTCCGCATTTCAGACACTTTAATGGCTACAGGCAGCAAACCTATAAAATCTCAAATGCTCTTTAAGGGGGTGTGAGTCCTTGAGGTTTGATGAAGGATAGGGGGCCAATATAAGGGCCAAGTACCAGCACCCATCGCACATCATGTGCGTACACCCCTCGGCCCCCCAATCGTCGGAACCCCCAATGCCGCCGGTTAGGCTCTCCGACGATGCTCCGGCGACGGTGCCCCGGGTGAAAAAGATGTGACACCAGCACATGCCCGATCCCAGCATGTGCACCGTGGCTCAAAATCTTAGACTGGGAATGAACTCCGTTTGCTTAGACATGGACTGAACTTCATAAGCCTAAGCCAACCCATGAAACGAGCGTGCGGGCACTCAGCCGACCGGAGAGGTAAAATGCGTAAGCCGGGGATCGGCCCAGTCCTCCCCTGCGTGTTGTCGATCCTGCTGCCACAAACCTCGGTCCGGCTTCATCTTAGACTGAGAAGTAACTCCGTATGCATAAGTCAACCCACAAAACGAGTATGCGGGCGCTGAGCCAGCCAAAGAGGCAAAATACGCAAGCCGAGGATCGACCCGGTCCCCCTCTGCATGCTGTCGGTCCCGCTGCCACAACCCTTGGTCTGACTGGGGCTTAGACATGGAATGAACTCCCTATGCCTACACCAACCCATGAAATGGGCGTAAGGGCGCTCAACCGGTCGAAAAGGTAAAATATGCAAGCCGAGGATCGACCCGGTCTCCCCTGTGCGCTATTGATCCTGCTGCTACAACCCTCGATCCGGTTTGATCTTAGACTGGGAATGAACTCCGTATGGTTAGACTGGGGATGAACTCCGTATGCCTAAGTCAACCCACGAAACAAGCGTACGGGCACTCAACCGGTTGGAGAGGCATAATACGTAAGCTGGGGATCAGCTCGGTCCCCCTCTATGTGCTACCGATCCCGCTGCCGGTCCTGCTGCCACAACCCTCGGTCCGACTGGGGCTTAGACATGGAACGAACTCCATTTGCCTAAGCCAACCCATGAAAAGAGTGTACATGTGCACAGTCGATCGAAGAGGTAGAATGCGCAAGCCGAGGATCGACCCGGTCCCCCCTACGTACTGCCGATCCTGCTGCTGGACCTGCTGCTGCAACCCTCGGTCTGGTCTGATCTTAGACTGGGAATGAACTCCGTATGCCTAAGTCAACCCACGAAAAGAGCGTGCGGGCGCTGAGCCAACCAGAAAGGCATAATGCATAAGCCAGGGATCGGCCCGGTCCTCTCGGCGTGCTGTCGGTCCCGCTGCCACAACCCTCGATCCGGCTGGGGCTTAGACATGGAATGAACTCCCTATGCCTAAGCCAACCCATGAAATAGGTGTGCAAGCGCTCAGCTAGCCAGAGAGGTAGAATGCACAAGCCGAGGATCGACTCGATCCCCCTCTGAGTGCGGTCGATCCCACTACCACAACCCTCGGTCCGGCTGAGGCTTAGACATGGAATGAACTCCCTATGCCTAAGCCAACCCACGAAATGGGCGTGCGGAAGCTCAACCGGCCAAAGAGGCAAAATACGCAAGCCGAGGATCGACACGGTCCCCCCTGCATGCTATCGCAACCCTCGGTCCGATCCGATCTTAGACTGGGAATAAACTTCGTATGCTTAGACCTGGGATGAACTCCGTATGCCTAAGTCAACCCATGAAATGAGCATGTGGGTGCTCAGCCAGCCGGAGAGGCATAATACACAAGCCAGGGATTAGCCCGATCCCCTTCAGCGTGCTACCGATCCTGCTGCCGATCCTGCTGCCACAACCCTCGGTCCGACTAGGGCTTAGACTTGGAATGAACTTCGTATGCCTAAGCCAACCCACGAAATGAGCGTGCGGGCGCTCAGCCAGCCGGAGAGGCAGAATACGCAAGCCGGGGATCGAACGGGTGGTAGGTGGGTTCAAGCACATCTTCATATTTTTCGCCATACCAGTGCCATTTTTATCGCTTGTAAATTCATACAATGGTCCCCTAAGCTTCATGTGAAGTTTCGTGGCAAGACGACCCGTTTTCTATTTTTCATGATTTTCAAAACTTTTTGCGGTTCAGGATTTTTTTTAATTTTTTTAGAAAGAGTTTTGTCTCCAAATTTGGTAGAGGTGATCCTTGTATTTTTGTTGGTATGCATAAAAAAATTCAGCTAAAAACTCGAAGTGGAGAAGATTTTGTGACCGTTTGAAAAAAGTGTCCCCATTTCAAACACTTTAATGGCTACTGGCAGCAAACCTATAAAATCTCAAATCCTCTTTAAGGGGGTGTGAGTTCTTGAGGTTTGATGAGGGATAAGGGGCCAATATAAGGGCCAAGTACCAGCACCCATCGCACATCATGTACGCACACCCCCCGGCCCCCCAATCGTCGGAACCCCCAATGCCGCTAATTAGGCTCTTCCGACGATGGTGCCCCGGGTGAAAAAAATACGGCACCAGCACATGCCCGAGCCCAGCATGAGCACCGTGGCTCAAAATCTTAGACTGGGAATGAACTCCGTATGCTTAGACATGGAATGAACTCCGTATGCCTAAGCCAACGCACGAAACGAGCGTGCGGGCGCTCAGCCGACCGAAGAGGCAGAATGCGCAAGCCGGGGATCAGCCTGGTCCCCCTGTATCCTATCGATCCTACTACCGCAACCCTTAGTTTGGTCCGATCTTAGACTGGGAATGAACTCCGTATGCATAAGTCAACCCATAAAACAAGCGTACGGGCACTGAGCCGACTGAAGAGGCATAATGCACAAGCCGAGGATCGACCTGATCCCGCTCTACGTGCTGCCTGTCCCGCTGCCACAACCCTCAGTCCGGCTGGGGCTTAGACATGGAATGAACTCCCTATGCCTAAGCCAACCCAGAAAATGGGTGTGCGGGCGCTCAACCGATCGGAGAGGCAGAATGCGTAAGCTGGGGATCGGCTTGGTCCGCCTTTCGTGCTACCGATCCTACTGTCACAACCCTCGGTCCGATCTGATCTTAGACTGGGAATGAACTTCGTATGCTTAGACTGGGGATGAACTCTGTATGCCTAAGTCAACCCACGAAACAAGCGTGCGGGCATTGAGCCGATCGAAGAGGCATAATGCGTAAGTCGAGGATCGACCCGATCCCCCTCTGCATGCTACCGATCCCGCTATCACAACCCTCGATTCGGCTGGGGCTTAGAAATGGAATGAACTCCCTATGCCTACGCCAACCAATGAAACGGGCGTGCGAGCGCTCAGTCGGTCGAAGAGGCAGAATGCGTAAGCCAAGGATCAACCCGGCCCCTCTACATGCTGTGATCCTGCTGCCGTAACCCTCGATCCGATTTGATCTTAGACTGGGAATGAACTTCGTATACTTAGACTGGGGATGAACTTCGTATGCCTAAGTCAACCCACAAAACGAGCGTACGGGCGTTCAACAGACCCGAGAGGCCGACTGGAGAGGCATAATGTGCAAGCCAGGGATTAGCCCGATCTCTCGATGCATGCTATCGAACCCTCGGTCCGGTTGGGTCTTAGGCATGGAATGAACTCCCTATGCCTAAGCCAACCCACGAAGCGAGCATGTGGGCATTTTGCCGGCCAGAGATGCAGAATGCATAAGCTGGGGATCAGCCTAGTCCCCCTCTACGTGCTGCCAATCTTGCTGCTGGTCCTGCTGCCGCAACCCTCGATCTGGTTCAATCTTATACTGGTAATGAACTTCGTATGCTTAAACATGGAATGAACTCCGTGTGCCTAAGCCAACCCATGAAACAAGCGTGCGGGCGCTCAGCCAATTAAAGAGATAGAATGCGCAAGCTGGGGAACGACCCGATCCCCCCCTATGTGCTGTCGATCCTGCTACCGTGACCCTCGGTCTGATCTGATCTTAGACTGGGAATGAACTCCGTATGCCTAAGTCAACCCACGAAATGAGCGTGCGGGCGTTGAGCCGACCGGAGAGGCATAATGCACAAGCCAGGGATCGACCCGGTCCCTTTCTACGTGCTGCAGATCTCGCTGCCGTAACCCTCGATCCAGCTGGGGCTTAGACATGAAATGAACTTCGTATGCCTAAGCCAACCCATGAAACAGGCGTACGGGCGCTCAACCGATCGGAGAGGCAGAATGCGCAAGTCGGGGATCGGCCCGGTCCACCCTGCGTACTACCGATCCTGCTATCCAACCCTTGGTCCGATCCGATCTTAGACTGGGAATGAACTCCGTATGCCTAGACTGGGGATGAACTCTGTATGCCTAAGTCAACCCACGTAAAGAGCGTGTGGGCGCTCAGTCGAGCAGAAGGGTAGGATGCGTAAGCCGAGGATCGAATGGGTGGTAGGTGGGTTCAAGCACATCTTCATATTTTTGCCATGCCAATGCCATTTTTATGGCTTGTAAATTCATACAATGGTCCCCTAAGCCTTCATGTGAAGTTTCGTGGCAAGACGACCCATTTTCTATTTTTCATGATTTTTAAAACTTTTTGCGGTTCGGGATTTTTTAAAATTTTTTTAGAAAGAGTTTTGTCCCAAAAATTGGTTTCATTTTTTTTTTTATGCACAAAAAAATTCAGCTAAAAACTCGAAGTGGAGAAGATTTTGTGACCGTTGGAAAAAAGTGTCCCCATTTTAGACACTTTAATGGCTACTGGCAGTAAACCTATAAAATCTCAAATGCTCTTTAAGGGGGTGTGAGTCTTGAGGTTTGATGAGGCATAAGGGGCCAATATAAGGGCCAAGTACCAGCACCCATCGCACATCATGTACGCACACCCCTGGCCCCCCCAATCGTCGGAACCCCCAATGCCGCCGATTAGGCTCTCCGGCAATGCTCCGACGATGGTGCCCTGGGTGAAAAAATGTGGCACCAGCACATGCCCGAGCCCAGCATGTGCACCGTGGCTCAAAATCTTAGACTGGGAATGAACTCCATATGCTTAGACATGGAATGAACTCCGTATGCCTAAGCCAACGCACGAAACGAGCGTTCGGGTGCTCAGCCGGTCGAAGAGGCAGAACGCGCAAGCTGGGGATCAGCCTGGTCCCTCCTGTATGCTGTCGATCCTACTGCCACAACCCTCAGTTCGGTCTGATCTTAGATTGGGAATGAACTCCGTATGCATAAGTCAACCCATAAAGCGAGTGTGCAGGCGCTGAGCCGATCGAAGAGGCATAATGCGTAAGTCGGGGATCGGCCTGATCCCCCTCTACGTGTTATCGGTCCCACTGCCACAACCCTCGGTCCGGCTGGGGTTAGACATGGAATGAACTCCCTATGCCTACGCCAACCCAGAAAACGGGCGTACGGGCGCTCAGCCGACCGGAGAGGCAGAATGCGCAAGCTGGAGATCGGCTCGGCCCGCCCTCCGTGCTATCGATCTTCCTATCACAACCCTCGGTCCAGTCCGATCTTAGACTGGGAATGACCTCCGTATGCTTAGACTGGGGATGAATCCATATGCCTAAGTCAACCCACGGAACAAGCGTGCGGGCACAGAGCTAGTCGAAGAGGCATATGCGCAAGTCGAGGATCGACCCGTCCCCCTCTGCATACTATCGGTCCCGCTGCCACAACCCTCGGTCCGGCTGGGGCTTAGACATGGAATGAACTCACTATGCCTAAGCCAACCCACGAAACGGGCGTGCAGGCGCTCAGTTGGCCGGAGAGGCAGAATGCGCAAGCCAGGGATCGGCTCGGCCCACCCTGTGTGCTACCGATCCGGCTGTCGTAACCCTCGATCTGGTTTGATCTTAGACTGGGAATGAACTCCGTATGCTTAGACTGGGGATGAACTCTGTATGCCTATGTCAACCCACGAAATGAGTATACGGGTGCTCAACCGGCCGAAGAGGCATAATGCGTAAGCCGGGGATCAGCCCGATCCCCCTCTGCGTGCTACCGATGCCACTGCCAGTCTTGCTGCCACAGCCCTCGATCCGACTGGGTCTTAGGCATGGAATGAACTCCCTATGCCTAAGCCAACCCACGAAGCGAGCATGCAGGCGTTCAGCCGACTGGAGAGGTAGAACACGTAAGCCGAGGACTGGCCTGGTCCCCCCTTATGTGCTGTCGATCTTGTTGCTGGTCCTATTGTCGCAACCCTCATTCTGGTTTGATCTTATGCTGGTAATGAACTCCGTATGCTTAAACATGGAATGAACTCCATGTGCCTAAGCCAACCCATGAAACAAGCGTGCGGGCTCTCAGCCGACCAGAGAGGCAGAATGCGCAAGCCGGGGACTGACCCAGTCCCCCCTGCATGCTATCGATCCTGCTACCGCAACCTTCTATCCGGTCCGATCTTAGACTGGGAATGAACTCCGTATGCCTAAGTCAACCCATGAAACGAGCGTGCGGGCGCTGAGCCGACCAGAGAGGCGTAATTCACAAACTGAGGATTGACCCGGTCCCCCTCTACGTGCTGCAGATCCCGCTACCACAACCCTCGGTCCAACTGGGGCTTAGACATGAAATGAACTCCGTATGCCTAAGCCAACCCATGAAACAGGCGTACGGGCGCTCAGCCGACCGGAGAGGCAGAATGCGCAAGCCAGGGATCAGCCCGGTCCCTCCTGCGTGCTGTCGATCCTGCTGCCGCAACCCTCTGTCTAGTCTAATCTTAGACTGGGAATGAACTCCATATGCCTAAGTCAACCCACAAAACGAGCGTGCGGGCGCTGAGCCGACCGGAGAGGCGTAATGCACAAATCGGAGATCGGCCCGATCCCCCTATGCGTGCTGCAAATCCCGCTGCCACAACCCTTAGTCCAGCTGGGGCTTAGACATGAAATGAACTCCGTATGCCTAAGCCAACCCATGAAATAGGCGTACGGGCGCTCAGCCGATCGGAGAGGCAGAATGCGCAAGCTGAGGATCGGCCGGTCCCCCCTGCGTGCTGCCGATCCTGTTGCCGTAACCCTCGGTTCGGTTCGATCTTAGACTGGGAATGAACTCTGTATGCTAAGATTGGGGATGAACTCCGTATGCCTAAGTCAACCCACGTAACGAGCGTGCGGGCGCTCAGTCGACCAGAGAGGCAGGATGCGCAAGCCGAGAATCAAACGGGTGGTAGGTGGGTTCAAGCACATCTTCATATTTCTGCCATGCCAATGCCATTTTTATGGCTTGTAAATTCATACAATGGTCCCCTAAGCCTTCATGTGAAGTTTCGTGGCAAGATGACCCGTTTTCTATTTTTCATGATTTTTGAAACTTTTTACGGTTCGGAATTTTTTTAAATTTTTTTAGAAAGAGTTTTGTCCCCAAATTTGGTAAAGGTGATCCTTGTATTTTTTTTGGCATGCAAAAACAAAAATTCAGCTAAAAGCTCGAAGAGGAGAAGATTTTGTGATCGTTTGAAAAAAGTGTCCCCATTTTAGACACTTTAATGGCTACTGGTAGCAAACCTATAAAATCTCAAATGCTCTTTAAGGGGGTGTGAGTTCTCGAGCTTTGATGAGGCATAAGGGGCCAATATAAGGGCCAAGTACCAGCACCCGTCGCACATCATGTACACACACCCCCCGGCCCCCCAATCACCAGAACCCCCAATGCCATCGATTAGACTCTCCGACGATGCTCCGTGGATGCTCTGGTGATGGTGCCCCAGGCGAAAAAAATGCACCACCAACACATGCCATTTTTATGTGCCTAAGTCCGATCTTAGACTGGGAATGAACTTCGTATGCTTAGACTAGGGATGAACTCCATATGCGTAAGTCAACCCACGGAACAAGCGTGCGGGCACTAAGCCGATCGAAGAGGCATAATGTGCAAGCCAAGGATCGGCCCGATCCCCCTCTACGTGCTGCCTGTCTCGGTGCCACAGCCCTCGGTCTGGCTAGGGCTTAGACATGGAATGAACTCCCTATGCCTAAGCCAACCCACGAAACGAGCGTGCGAGCGCTCAGCCGGCCAGAGAGGCAGAATGCACAAGCCAGGGATCGGGTCGGTCCCCCCTGATTGATTGTAATCTGTATGATCCCATGATTTTAGCCTTTATTCTAGGGATATTGCCATTAAGTGTAAGCTGGAGCCTCAACTATAAATACAGGGCTTTTCCTCCCTCATTTGTACACCATCAAACACTTCTGTTTCAGTGAATACAAAAGCATTTCTAGAATTCTGCCTTCTTATCCTGTTTCTTTTTAACTTGCATAATCAGCCCTTCCTATTGTTCTAGTGCCCGTACGCTTGTGTTTTAGGCTGACTTAGGCATAAAGGAGGAGATTCCAAGCCTAAGGCGGAACAGTTTTTGAGTCTAAGGTCAGAGCCCATGACAGTTGGTATCAGAGCAAGTTTGATTCTGCGTGTTTGTGTTGTGCAGGTTAGAGGAGATGGCATCCCAAAGTAACGCTACTAACCAACAACCAGAGGCCCAGGAGCATGGGTGTGGAAGAGGGAGGAAAGCCAGTTCTAAAGATATTTGGTCTACCATGGACGGTAAGCTGGCCAAGGTGGAGGTGACCATGGGCGACATGGGGGAAAAGCTTGAGGGGGTAGAGACTCACATTCCATCGCTAGACTCCATGGGGGAGGACATCCAAAGTGAGCTGCAAGCTGCTCTCAACAAAGGCTTGGACGTGTTCACCCAAAAGAATCAAACCTTGGGGGATGAAGTGCTGACCTTGCGTGATGGCATGGAGGCCATGCGCCAGCGGATGGAGGAGCTTACCAGTGAGCTCGTTGCTTGCAAGACTGCCATTGGGAATGGCATGTTTGCTGGAGTGTCCAAGTCCAGATTGGATGTCCCTAAGCCTAAGGAGTTCAAGGGGACTAAGGCGGCCAACGAAGTAGATAACTACCTTTGGGGTATGGAGCAGTACTTTCAGGCCATGGGCATGCAATATGAGGCGATAAAGGTAAGCACCGCTGCTATGTATCTCGCTGATGTAGCCTTATTGTGGTAGAGGCGCAGGTGTGATGATGTCAGGCATGGGAGCACCAAGATTGGAACCTGGGCAGAGTTCCAAAAACAGTTCAGAGAACAATTTTACCCGAAGTATGCCAATGATGAGGTGCGGGCAAAGTTGCACAGGCTGAGCCAGCAAGGGGACATAAGGAAGTATGTCCAGAAATTCTCTGAACTGATGCTTCAGATCTTGGATCTAGGTGAAAAGGATGCCTTATTTGCTTTCATGGATGGGCTGAAACCATGGGTAAAGCATGAGCTACAAAGGAGAGGAGTTCATGACTTGGCTAAAGCTATGACTACTGCTGAGGCCTTGATAGAGTTCAAGCCTCTGAACAAGTTTGGGTCTACCAAGCCCAAGGGTAAGGGCAGAGATGATAGGGACCGAAAGAAGCAGTCCAAGGGGAAGGACCGTGACCGGAGTCTAAGGATGGAGATCGTGACCATTCAACCAAGGATGGCAAGAGGAAGCCACCAGCAGGCAAGTGGAAAGCAAACGGGGACCAAGAGCCACTAGCATGCTACCTATGTGGAGGGAGCCACATAGCGCATAATTACCCGCAAAAGGGTAAGCTGGCTATTGTAGACAAGGAGTCTGACAAGGACCCAGAGTCAAGGGTAGCAAAACTTGGGTCGTTGGTGCTCAATGTTGTCCGGAGTAAGGGGAGTTGCAAGCCAAAGGGCTTAATGTTTGTGGATCTGATGGTTGTGAGTCAGAAGGTGTGTGCACTGGTGGACACAGGTGCCTCACATCTTTTTATTTCAGGTGATAGAGCCTGAAAGCTCATACTAAAGGTGCAGAAAGGGACTAGTACCATCAAAACGTTGAACTCCAAGGAAGTTCCAACCATTGGAGTAGCGCGGGGAGTGGAGTTATAGCTTGGAGACTGGAAAGGCAAGGAGACCATTGAGGTAATACCCCTTTACGACTATGAGTTTGTGATTGGGTTGGATTTCCTTGTTCGAATTAATGCCCTCCTTGTGCCTTTTATCGATTGTGTTTGCATCTTGGATGCACGGTGCCAATGCCTAGTGCCATTGAGAAGAGGATCTGGAGTTGGGTCACGGGTGGTGTCAGCCATCCAATTTGCCAAGGTGGTAAGCAGATAAGAAGACACCTTCTTGGCAGCCCTAAAATATGATGAGCCAAGGGAGAAGGAAATCGAGTCACCCTTGGAGGTGCTAAAGGTGCTGAAGACCTTTAGTGATGTGATGCCCGCAAAGCTACCTAGCAAGCTACCACCTAAGAGGGAGGTGGACCACAAGATCGAGCTTGTGTCCGAGGCCAAGCCACCAGCTAGAGCCCCTTACCGAATGTCTCCACTAGAGTTGGAGGAGTTGAGGAATCAGCTCAAAGAGTTAGTTGATGCTGGCTTCATCAAGCCATCGAAGGCACCCTATGGAGCACCGGTTCTATTTCAGCGCAAGCATGATGGGTCATTGCAGCTGTGCATAAACTATCAGGCTTTGAACAAGCTGACCATCAAGAACAAGTACCCCATCCCACTCATTGCGGACTTGTTCGATCAACTTGGGAGCGCAAGGTGGTTCACCAAGCTGGATTTGAGGTCAGGCTACTATCAAGTCAAGATCGCGGAGGGAGATGAGCCAAAAACAGCATGTGTCACTCGGTATGGTTCATATGAGTTCTTGGTGATGCTTTTTGGACTCATGAATGCCCCAGCAACATTTTGTACCGTTATGAACAAGGTACTTCAGTCATTCTTTGATCGATTTGTTGTGGTTTATTTGGATGACATTGTGATCTACAACCAAACTTTGGGAGAGCATGTAGACCACTTGAGACAGGTGTTCAAGGTGTTGTGGGTGCACAAGCTATTTGTCAAGAGGGAGAAGTGCTCATTCACCCAGTAGGAGATCCCGTTCCTTGGCCACATAGTGGGAGGTGGCAGGATATGCATGGATGAAGGCAAGATACACGCCATCCTGGAGTGGCAACCGCCAGCCAAGGTCACTGAGTTGAGATCGTTCCTTGGGCTGGTCAACTACTACAGGCACTTCATCAAAGGTCACTTAGCAATAGCCATGCCATTGATTGACTTGCTCAAGAAAGAGAAAGCGTGGGAGTGGAGCGCAGGGTGCCAGGAAGCCTTTGACAGGTTGAAGCGGGCTGTGACCAAGGAGCCAGTCTTAGCCTTGCCAGACCATGCCAAGCCATATGAGGTGCATACAGATGCATCAGTCTTTGCCATAGGGGGCGTGTTGATGCAGGAGGGACATCCAGTCACGTTCGAGAGCAGGAAGCTGAACGAGACTGAGCACAAGTACACGGTCCAAGAGAAGGAGATGACTGCAGTGGTGCATTGCTTGCGCACTTGGTGCCATTGCCTATTGGGGTCAAGGTTCATGGTTAGGAAGGACAATGTGGCGACCAGCTACATCCAGACGCAGAAGAAGCTGTCCCTCAAGTAGGCGAGATGGCAAGATTTTCTTATGGAATTTGATTTCCAGATGGAGTACAAGCCGGGGCGAGTGAACCTAGTGGCAGACGCCCTGAGCAGGAAGGCTAACCTTGCTACCATTAGCCAACCAGAGGGGTCACTGGTGCCACGCATCAAGGAGGGACTTGCGCATGATCCTACAGCCAAGGTTTTGATGGAGTACGCCCAGCAAGGTAAGACTAGGTGGTTTTGGTTGCAGGATGGCTTGCTGTACACCAGGGGAAGTAGACTATTTGTGCCACAGCACGGGAAGCTCCGCAAGGAAGTTTTGGAAGAATGCCATGATTCAAGGTGGGCTGGACACCCCGGAGTGAGCCGTACTTTGGCGTTGATCGAGGCCAGTACTACTGGCCGCACATGAGGGATGATGTGGAGGCCTATGTGAAGACTTGTCTTGTGTGCCAACAGGACAAGGTGGAGCTCAAGAAACTAGGCGATCTCTTGGAGCCAGTGCCAGAGCGACCATGGGAGAATGTTTCTTTGGACTTTATAGTCGGTCTACCCAAAGCAGAAGGGTTTGGAAGCATCATAGTAGTGGTGGATAGGTTTTCCAAGTATGGAATCTTCATTCCAGCAACCATGGAGTGCCCAGCCGAGGAGGCAGCTTGATTGTTCCTGAAGAACATGGTTAAGTACTGGGGAGTGCTGAGGACCATTGTTAGTGATCGGGACGGGCATTTCATGGGTAGGTTCTGGACTAAGTTGTTCAAGCTGTCTTGAACTTTTCCACCAACATGCATCCGTAGACCGATGGGCAGACAAAACAAGTGAATGGACTATTGGAGGTCTACCTCAGGCACTATGTGAGTGCCACACAAAGGGACTAGCCAAAGCTGCTAGATATTGCATAGTTTTCCTACTACTTGCAAAGGAGCGAGGCAACGAACCAGAGCCTATTTGAGGTTGTGACAGGGCAACAACCACTAACACCCGGTTCGATTACTGCAGGTTATACAGGGCTGAATCCAGTAGCATACAAGTTTGCCAAGGCATGGCAGGAGTAAACTGACTTGGCCAGAGTTTGTCTACACAAGGCGGCCAAGAGGTCGAAGAAGTGGGTAGACCAGAATAGGTGGGATGTGTAGTTCCAGGTTAGAGACTTGGTGTTGGTGAAGCTGCATCCCATTGTGCGCCATAGGGGGCTGCACAAAGGCCTACTCTGGAGGTATGAGGGACCTTTTCGAGTAGTCAAGAGGGTAGGCAAGGTTGCCTACAAGCTGGATATGCCACCCAAGCTGAAGGTACACTCGATGTTCCATGTAAGCATGCTCAAGCCGTTCAATAAGGATGAGGGAGATCCAGGACAGGCAGAGTCAAAGCGTGTGCCATTGGGAGCAAGAGCCTCATATGAGAAGGAGGTCCACAGCATCATAGCTAACCGGGAGGTGAGACAGAAGAACTATCAGCCAAGACAAGAGTACTTAGTGCGCTGGAAGGGACTTCCAGACAGTGAGGTGAGCTGGGAACCAGCAGATGACTTATGGCAGTTCGAAGACCAGATCAGGCAGTACCATGCAGAAGACACAATGAGAGCATTGTACAATCAGGTGGGGGAGAATGACATGCCCTGGGAGGGCACGCCAGGCACATCAGGTGCACTAGCAGGTGAGCTAGAGGTTGAGGCCCATAGACCAAGCGTGCTGGCGGGTATCTGTGCGCAAAGCCTAGCAAACGAGTTCAGAACGCCCGCCCAACTTGTAGGCCAGCCCGTGAGACCAAGGCCTGGCATACATGCCCGCACCACATCCAGAAGGGCCCAAGGTGCTGGACACGTAAGGAAAGCTTCTGGAAGCAGGCAGGATCAACAGCAGCATCCTGGCAGATTTGGTTGACCCTGAAAATCAGGAGTTAGTATCCTGATTGATTGTAATCTATATAATCCCATGATTTTAGCCTTTATTCTAGGGATATTGCCATTAAGTGTAAGCTAGAGCCTCAACTATAAATAGAGGGCTGCTCCTCCCTCATTTGTACACCATCAAACACTTCCGTTTCAGCGAATACAAGAGCATTTCCATAATTCTGCCTTCTTATCCTGTTTCTCTTTAACTTGCAGTAATCAGCCCTTCCCGTTGTTCTAGTGCCTGCACACTTGTGTTTTAGGCTGACTTAGGCATAAAGGAGTAGATTCCAAGCCTAAGGCCGCACGGTTTCTGAGTCTAAGGTCGGAGCCCGTGACACAAGTACCAGCACCCATCGCACATCATATGCGCACACCCCCTGACCCCCCCAATCGTCGAAACCCCCAATGCCATCGGTTAGGCTCTCCGACGATGCTCCGGTGATGCTCCGGTGATGGTGCCCTAGGCAAAAAAAAGGCGACACCAGCACATGCCCGAGCCCAGCATGTGCACCATGGCTCAAAATCTTAGACTGGGAATGAACTCCGTAAGCTTAGACATGGAATGAGCTCCGTATGCCTAAGCCAACCCATGAAACGAGCGTGCGGGTGCTCAGCCGGCTAGAGAGGCAGAATGCCCAAGCCGAGGATCGACCTGGGCCCCCCTGTATGCTATCGATCTTATTACTGGTCTTGCTATTGCAACCTTCGGTCCGATCCGATCTTAGATTGGGAATGAACTCCGTATGCTTAGACTGGGGATGAACTCCGTATGCCTAAATCAACCCATGAAATAAGCGTGCGGAGCCGACCGGAACAGTTGATCGAAGAGGCATAATACGCAAGTCAGGGATCAGCTCGATCCGCCTCTACATGCTACCGGTCCCACTGCCAGTCTTGCTGCCACAACCCTCGATCCGACTGGGGTTTAGACATGGAATGAACTTCGTATGCCTAAGCCAACCCACGAAACGAGTGTATGGGCACTCAACCGGTCGGAGAGGCAGAATGCGCAAGCCGCAGATCAGCCCAGTCCCCCTGTATGCTGTCGATCCTGTGCTAGTCCTATTGCCGCAACCCTCAGTCTGGTCTGATCTTAGACTGGGAATGAACTCTGTATGCTTAGACATGGAATGAACTCTGTATGACTAAGCCAACCCACGAAACTAGCATGCAGGTGCTTAGTCAGTCGGAGAGGCAGAACGCATAAGCCGAGGATCGACCTGGTCCCCCCTGCATGCTATCGATCCTGTTGTCGTAACGCTCGGTCTGGTCCGATCTTAGATTGGGAATGAACTCCGTATGCCTAAGTCAACCCACGAAACGAGCGTGCGGACGTTGAGCCGGTCGAAAAGGCATAATGCGTAAGCCGAGGATCGACCCGGTCCCCCTCTGCATGCTGCCGATCTTGCTGCCACAACCCTCGGTCCAGCTAGCGCTTAGACATGAAATGAACTCCTTATGCCTAAGCCAACACATGAAACAGGAGTGCGGCTGCTCAGCCAACAGGAGAGGAAGAATGTGCAAGCCAGGGACCGACCTGGTCCTCGTGGGTACTGTCGATCCTGCTGCCGCAACCCTCAGTCTGGTCCAATCTTAGACTGGGAATGAACTTCGTATGGTTAGACTGGGGATGAACTCCATATGCCTAAGTCAACCCATGAAACGAGCGTGCGGGCGCTCAACCGACCAGAGAGGCAAGATGCGCAAGCCGGGGATCGAACGGGTGGTAGGTGGGTTCAAGCACATCTTCATATTTCTGCCATGACAATGCCATTTTTATGGCTTGTAAATTCATACAATGGTCCCCTAAGCCTTCATGTGAAGTTTCGTGGCAAGACGACCCGTTTTCTATTTTTCATGATTTTTGAAACTTTTTACGGTTTGGGATTTTTTAAAATTTCTTTAGAAAGAGTTTTGTCCCTAAATTTAGTAGAGGTGATCCCTGTATATTTTGTTGGCATGCACAAAAAAGTTCAGCTAAAAACTCGAAGTGGAGAAGATTTTTGTGACCATTTCAAAAAAAGTATCCCCATTTCGAACACTTTAATGGCTACTGGCAGCAAACCTATAAAATCTCAAATGCTCTTTAAGGGGGTGTGAGTTCTTGAGGTTTGATGAGGGATACGGCGCCAATATAAGGGCCAAGTACCAGCACCCATCGCACATCATGTGCGCACACCACCCCGGCCCCCCCAATCATCGAAACCCCCAATGCTGTCGGTTAGGCTCTCCAGTGATGCTTCGGCGATGGTGCCCCGAGCGAAAAAATATGGCACCAGCACATGCTCGAGCCCAACATGTGCATCGTGGCTCAAAATCTTATACTGGGAATGAACTCCGTATGCCTAAGCCAACCCACGAAACGAGCATGCGGGTGCTCAGTCGACCGGAGAGGCAGAATGCACAAGCTGGGGATCAGCCCGATCCCCCCTACGTGCTGTCGATCCTGTTGCCGAGGATCAGCCACAACCTAGGGATCAACCGTAACCCTCGGTCTAATCTGATCTTAGACTGGGAATGAACTCCGTATGCATAAGTCAACCCATGAAACGAGCGTGCGAGTGCTGAACCGGTCGAAGAGGCATAATGCGCAAGCCAGGGATCAGCTCGGTCCCCCTCTGCATGCTGCTGGTCCCACTGCCACAACCCTCGGTCCGGCTGGGGCTTAGACATGGAATGAACTCCCTATGCCTAACCCAACCCACGAAACGGACGTGCAGGTGCTCAGCCGGCCAGAGAGGCAAAATGCGCAAGCTTGGGATCGGCCCGGTCCATCCTGCATGCTATCGATCCTGCTGTCGCAACCCTCAGTCTGGTCCGATCTTAGACTAGGAATGAACTCCGTATGCTTAGACTGAGGATGAACTCCATATGCCTAAGTCAACCCATAAAACGAGCGTGCAGGCGCTCAACCGGCTGGAGAGGTCGACTGGAGACGCATAATACGCAAGCCAAGGATCAGCCCGATACCTCTCTGCGTGTTGTGGATCTGGCTGCCGGTCCTGCTGCCACAACCCTCGGTCTGGGTGGGGCTTAGACTTGGAATGAACTTCGTATGCCTAAGCCAACCCATAAAATGAGCATGCGGGCGCTTAGCTGGTCGGAGAGAGAGAATGCGCAAGCCAGGGATCGGCCCGGTACCCCCTACGTACTATCGATCCTGCTGCTGGTCCTGCTGTTGTAACCTTCAATCCGGTCTTATCTTAGACTGGGAATGAACTCCGTATGCTTAGACATGGAATGAACTTCGTATGCTTAAGCCAACCCATGAAACGAGTGTACGTACGGGCGCTCAGTCGGTTAGAGAAGCAGAATGCCCAAGCTGAGGATCGACCCAGTCCCCCCTGCATGCTGTCGATGCTGCTGTCGTAACCCTCAGTCTGGTCTGATCTTAGACAGGGAATGAACTCGTATGCCTAAGTCAACCCATGAAACTAGCGTACAGGCATGAACCGAACGGAAGGCATAATGCGCAAGCCGGGGATCAGTTCGGTCCCCCACTGCGTGCTACGGGTCCCACTGCCACAACCCTCGGTCCGGTTGGGGCTTAGACATGGAATGAACTCCCTATGCCTAAGCCAATCCACGAAACGAGCGTGCGGGTGCTCAGCCTGCCGGAGAGGCAGAATGCATAAGCCGAGGACCGACCCAGTCCCCTCCTGCGTGCTGTCGATCCTACTACCGCAACCCTCAGTCTGGTCTGATCTTGGACTGGGAATGAACTCTTTATTTCTAAGTCAAGCCACTAAACGAGCGTGTGAGCACTGAGCCGGTCGGAGAGGAATAATGCGCAAGCTGAGGATCGGGCCGGTGCCCCTCTGCGTGCTGCCGGTCCTGATGCCACAACCCTCGGTCCGACTGGGGCTTAGACATGGAATGAACTCCCTATGCCTAAGCCAACCCACGAAAATGGGCGTGCGGGTGCTCAGCTGGCTGGAGTGGCAGAATGCGTAAGCCAGGGATCGGCCCAGTCCCCCTTGCATGCTGTCGATCCTACTGCCTCAACCCTCGGTCTGGTCTGATCTTAGACTGGGAATGAACTCCGTATGCTTAGACTGGGGATGAACTTCGTATGCTTAGACTGGGGATGAACTCTGTATGCCTAAGTCAACCCATGAAATGAGCGGGCGAGCGCTCAGTCGATGGAAGAGGCATAATGCGTAAGTCGGGGATCAACCCGGTCCCCCTTTACGTGCTGTCGATCTCGTTACCGGTCCTGCTGCCACAACCCTCGATCTGGCTGGGGCTTAGACATGGAATGAACTCCGTATGCCTAAGGCAACCCATCGCACATCATGTGCGCACACCCCCCCGGCCCCCCAATCGTCGGAACCCATAATGCTATCGACTAGGCTCTTCGATGATGCTCCGACGATGGTACCCTGGGCAAAAAAAATGTGGCACCAGCACATGCCCGAGCCCTGCATGTGCACCGTGGCTCAAACTCTTAGAATGGGAATGAACTTCGTAAGCTTAGACATGGAATGAACTTCGTATGCCTATGCCAACCCACGAAATGAGCGTGTGGGTGCTCAGCCGACCAGAGAGGCAAAATGCGCAAGCCGGGGATCGACTCGCTCCCCCTCTGTGTGCTGTCGATCCCACTGCCACAACCCTTGGTTCGGCTGGGGCGTAGACATGGAATGAACTCCCTATGCCTAAGCCAACCCATGAAACGAGCGTACGGGCGCTCAGCCAGTCGGAGAGGCAGAATATGCAAGCCGGGGATCAGTCTAGTCCCTCATGCATGCGGTCGATCTTGCTGCCGCAACCCTCTTTCCGGTCTGATCTTAGACTGGGAATGAACTCCGTATGCTTAGACTTCGGATGAACTCCGTATGCCTAAGTCAAGCCACGAAACGAGTGTACAGGCACTCAGTCGGTCGAAGAGGCATAATACGTAAGTCGGGGGTCAGCCCGGTCCCCCTCTGCGTGCTGCCGATCTCGTTGCCGGTCCTGCTGCCACAACCCTCGGTCCGACTGGGGCTTAGACATGGAATGAACTCCGTATGCCTAAGCCAACCCACAGAACGAGCGTGCGGGCGCTCAACAGGCCGGAGAGGCAGAATGTGTAAGCCGAGGATCGGCCCGGTCCCCCCTGGCTACTGTCGATCCTGCTGTTGGTCTTGCTACTGCAACCTCAGTCCGGTCTGATCTTAGACTGGGACTGAACTCTGTATGCTTAGACATGTAATGAACTCCGTATGCCTAAGCCAACCTATGAAACGAGCTTTGGGGTGCGCAACCGGCCAAAGAGGCAGAATGTGTAACCGGGGACCAGCCCGGTCCCCCCCAGCGTGCTGGTGATCCTACTACCGCAACCCTCGGTCTGGTCTGATCTTAGACTGGGAATGAACTGCGTATGCCTGAACCGGCCGGACAGGCATAATGCGCAAGCCGGGGATCGGCCTAATCCCCCTCTGCGTGCTGCCGGTCCTGCTGTCACAACCTTCAATCCAACTGGGGCTTTCCCCCTCTGCGTGCTGCCGGTCCCGCTGTCACAACCTACAGTCCAGCTGGGGCTTAGACATGGAATGAATTCCCTGTGCCTAAGCCAACCCATGAAACGGGCGTGCGGGCGCTCAGTCGGTCGGAGAGGTAGAATGCACAAGTTGGGGATCGGCCCGGTCCCCCTTTGCGTGCTAGCCGATCCGTTACCATAACCCTCGGTCTGACTGGGGCTTAGACATGGAATGAACTCCCTATGCCTAAGCCAACCCATTAAACGAGCGTTACGGGTGCTCAGCCCAGGTCGTAGGAGGTAGAATGGTAAGCTGGGGCATCAACCCGGTCCCCCCTGTGTGCTATCGATCGTTGCTGCTTAGGTCCTGCGGCCCGCCACCCTTGCTCAGTCTGATCTTAGCTGGGAATGAACTCCATATGCTTAGACATGGAATGAACTCCATATGCCTAAGGCAACCCACGAAACGAGCTTGCAGGCGCTCAACTGACCAGAAAGGTAGAATGCGCAAGTCGGGGATCCGGCCCGATCCCCTTTGCATGCTGTTGATCCTACTACCGTAACCCTCAGTCCAGTTCGATCTTAGTCTGGGAATGAACTTCGTATACCTGAGCCAACAGAAGAGGCATAATGCGCAAGCTGGGGATTAGCCCGATCCCCTTCTGCGTGCTGTCGGTCCCGTTGCCAAAACCTTCGGTCCGACTGGGGCATAGACATGGAATGAACTCCCTATGCCTAAGCCAACCCATGAAACGGGTGCCCTAAGCCAACCCACGAAACGGGCGTGCGGGTGCTCAGCCGGTCGGAGAGGCAAAATACGCAAGCTGGGGATCGGCCCAGTCCCCCTGCATGCTGTCGATCCTATTACCGTAACCCTCGGTCTGGTCTAATCTTAGACTGGGAATGAACTCTGTATGCTTAGACTGGGGATGAACTCCGTATGCCTAAGTCAACCCATGAAATGAGCGTCCGGGCACTCCACCAGTCGGACAGGTTGGCCGGAGAGGCATAATGCACAAGCCGGGGATCAACCCGATCCCCCTCTGCGTGCTATCGATCTGGCTACCGATCCTGCTACTACAAGCTTCGGTCCGACTGGGGCTTAGACATGGAATGAACTCCGTATGCCTAAGTCAACCCGCAAAACCAGCGTACGGGTGCTCAGCTGGCCGGAGAGGCAGAATGCACAAGCCGGGGATCGGCCTGGTCCCCCTTATGTAATGTCGATCCTGCTGTTGGTCCTGCTACCGCAACCCTCGGTCCGGTTCGATCTTAGACTGGGAATGAACTCCGTATGCCTAAGTCAACCCACGAAATGAGTGTTCGGGCACTGAGTCAGTTGGAGAGACATAATGCGTAAGCCGGGGATCGGCCTGGTCCCCCTCTGCGTACTGTCGGTCCCGCTACCACAACCCTCGATCCGACTGAGGCTTCGACATGGAATGAACTCCCTATGCCTAAGCTAACCCATGAAATGGGTGTGTGGGCGCTCAGCCGATCGGAGAGGCATAATGCATAAGTCGAGGATCGGCCTGGTCGCCCTTGCGTGCTGTCGATCTTACTACCGCAACCCTCTGTCCGGTCTGATCTTAGACTGGAATGAACTCCATATTCTTAGACTGGGGATGAACTCCGTATGCCTAAGTCAACCCATGAAACGAGCGTACGGGTGCTTAGCTGGTCGAAGAGGCATAATGCGTAAGCCGAGGGTCAGC
Organism: Durio zibethinus; assembly: GCF_002303985.1. Next base: position 13,909,946 of record NW_019167949.1, on the reverse strand, counting down.
CTGGTCCCCCTCTACGTGCTGTTGATCCCGTTGTTGGTCCTGCTACCACAACCCTTGGTCCGACTGGGGTTAGACATGGAATGAACTCTGTATGACTAAGCCAACCCACGAAACGAGTGTGCGGGTGCTCAACCGGCCAAAGAGGCAAAATGCACAAGCCAGGGATCGGCCCGGTCCCCTCCTATGTACTGTCGATCCTGCTACCGTAACCCTCGGTTCTGTCTGATCTTAGACTGGGAATGAACTTCGTATGCCTAAGTGAACCCATGAAACGAGCGTATGGGCACTGAGCCCGACAGGCGAGGCATAATGCGCAAGTCGGGGATTGGCCTGATCCCACTCTGCGTGCTGTCGGTCCCGCTGCCACAACCTTCGATCCGGCTGGGGCTTAGACATGGAATGAACTCCCTATGCCTAAGCCAAGCCATGAAACGGGCACGCGGGCACTCAGCCAACAGAAAAGGCAGAATGCACGAGCCGGGGATCGGCCCGGTCCCCTTCTGCATGCTGCTAGTCCCGTTGCCAGAACCCTCCGTCTAGTTGGGGCTTAGACATGGAATGAACTCCCTATGCCTAAGCCAACCCACGAAATGGGCGTGCGGGCACTCAGCTAGCCGGAGAGGCAGAATGCACAAGCCAGGGATCGGCCCGATCCCCCTATGTAATGTCGATCCTGTTGTTGGTCCTGCTGCCGCAACCCTCGGTCCAGTTTGATCTTAGACTGGGAATGAACTCCGTATGCTTAGACATGGAATGAACGTCGTATGCCTAAGCCAACCAACGAAATGAGCGTGCGGGCACTCAGTTAACCAGAGAGGTAGAATGCGAAAGCTGGGGATCAACCCGATCCCCCCTGCGTGCTGTCGATCCTGCTACCGCAACCCTCGATCTGGTCCGATCTTAGACTGGGAATGAAATTCGTATGCCTAAGTCAACCCATGAAATGAGCATACGAGTGCAGAACCGGCTGGAGAGGCATAATACGCAAGCCGAGGTCGGCTCGATCCCTCCCTACGTGCTGTCGGTCCTGCTACCACAACCCTCGGTTCGATCTGATCTTAGACTGGGAATGAACTCCGTATGCTTAGACTGGGGATGAACTCCGTATGCCTAAGTCAACCCATGAAACAAACGTGCGGGCGCTCAGTCGGTCGGAGAGGCCGACAGAAGAGGCATAATGCACAAGCTGGGGATCAACCCGATCCCCATCTTCGTGCTACCGATTCCGCTGTCGGTCCTGGTCCACAACCCTCAGTCCGACTGGGGCTTAGACATGGAATGAACTCCGTATGCCTAAGCCAACCCACGAAACAAGTGTGCAGGAGCTCAGCCGACTAGAGAGACAGAATGCGTAAGCCAGGGATCGGCCCGATCCCCTCCTGCATGCTGTCGATCTTGCTGCTGGTCCTGCTACTGTAACCCTCGGTCCGGTCTAATCTTAGACTGGGAATGATCTCCGTATGCTTAGATATGGAATGAACTCCATATGCCTAAGCCAACCCACGAAACGAGTGTATGGGCACTCAGCCATCCGGAGAGGTAGAATGCGCAAGCCAGGGACCGACCCAATCCCCTCCTGCGTGCTGTCGATCCTGCTACCGCAACCTTCGATCCAGTCTGATCTTAGACTGGGAATGAACTCCGTATGCTTAGACATGGTATGAACTCCGTATGCCTAAGCTAACCTATGAAATGAGCGTGCGGGCGCTCAGCCGGTCGGATAGGCAGAATGCACAAGTCGGGGACCGGCCCGGTCCCCCTTACGTGCTAGCGATCTTACTGCTGCAACCCTTGGTCCGATCTGATCTTAGACTGGGAATGAACTCTGTATGCCTAAGTCAACCCACGAAACAAGCGTGCGGGTGCTGAGCCAACCAGAGTGGCATAATGCGCAAGCCGGGGTTCAGCCCGATCCCCAACTACGTGCTGTCTGTCCTGCTACCAAACCCTCAGTCCAGCTAGGGCTTAGACATGGAATGAACTCCCTATGCCTAAGCCAACCCATTAAACGGGCGTGCGGGCGTTCAGTTGGCCGGAGAGGTAGAATGCGTAAGCCAGGGATCAGCCCAATCCCCTCTGCGTGCTATCGATCCTGCTGCTGCAACCCTTAGTTCGGTTCGATGTTAGACTGGAATGAACTCCGTATGCTTAGACTGGGGATGAACTTCGTATGCCTAAGTCAACCCACGAAACGGCGTGCAGACGCTCAGTCGAACAGAGAGGCAGGATGTGCAGGCCGGGGATCGAACGGGTTGTAAATGGGTTCAAGCACATCTTCATATTTCTGCCATGCCAATGCCATTTTTATGGCTTGTAAATTCATACAATGGTCCCTACGCCTTCATGTGAAGTTTCATGGCAAGATGACCCATTTTCTATTTTTCACGATTTGCGAAACTTTTTACGGTTCAAGATTTTTTCAAAATTTTTTACAAAGCGTTTTGTCCCCAAATTTACTAGAGATGAACCTTGTATTTTTATTGGCATACACAAAACAATTCAGCTGAAAACTCGAAGTGGAGAAGATTTTGTGACCGTTGAAAAAAGTGTCCCCATTTCAGACACTTTAATGGCTACTGGCAGCAAACCTATAAAATCTCAAATGCTCTTTAAGGGGGTGTGAGTTCTCGAGGTTTGATGAGGGATAGGGGGCCAATATAAGGGCCAAGTACCAGCACCCATCGCACATCATGTGCGCACACCCCCCGGCCCCCCAATCATCGGAACCCCCAATGCCGCCGGTGAGGCTCTCTGGCGATACTCCGACGATGGCACCCCGGGCGAAAAAAATGAGGCACCAGCACATGCCTGAGCTTAGCATGTGCACCGTGGCTCAAACTCTTAAACTGGGAATGAACTCCGTATGCCTAAGCCAACCCATGAAACAAGCGTGCGGGTGCTCAATCGGTTGAAGAGGCAGAATACGCAAGTCGGGGATCGGCCTGATCCCCCTCTGCATGCTGTTGGTCTCACTGCCACGACCCTCGGTCCGGCTAGGGCTTAGACATGAAATGAACTCCCTATGCCTAAGCCAATCCATGAAACAGGCGTGCGGGCGCTCAGCCGACCGGAGAGGAAGAATGCACAAGCTGGGGATCAGCTCGTCCCCCCTACGTGCTATCGATGCTGCTATCGCAACCCTTGGTCTGATTCGATCTTATGCTTAGACTGGGAATAACTCCGTATGCCCAAGTCAACCCACGAAACGAGCGTCCGGGTGCTCAACCAACCAGAGAGGCCACCGGAGAGGCAGAATACGTAAGTCAGGGATCGGCCCGATCCCCCCTAACGTGCTATCGATCCTACTACTGGTCCTGCTACCGTAACCCTCAGTCCGGTCCAATCTTAGACTGGGAATGATCTCTGTATGCTTAGATATGGAATGAACTCTGTATGCCTAAGCCAACCTATGAAACGAGTGTATGGGCTCTCAGCCATCCGGAGAGGCAGAATGCGCAAGCCGGTACCGACCTAATCCCCTCCTGCATGTTGTCGATCTTGCTACGCAACCTCGGTCTAGTCCGATCTTAGACTAGGAATGAACTCTGTATCCCTAAGTCAATGCATGAAATGAGCGTTTGGACTTTGAGCTAGCCAGAAAGGCATAATGCGCAAGCCAGGGATCGGCTCGGTCCCCCTCTGCGTGCTGCCGATCCTAGACTGGGAATGATCTCCGTATGCTTAGACATGGAATGAACTCTGTATGCCTATGCCAACCCACGAAACAAGCGTACGAGCACTCAGCCATCCAGAGAGGCAGAACGCTAAGCGGGGACCGGCCCAATCCCCCCTGTGTGCTATCGATCTTGCCACCAACCCTTGGTCCGGTTCGATCTTAGACTGGAATGAACTCCGTATGCCTAATTCAACCCACAAAATGAGCGTTCGGACGCTGAGCTGACCGAAGAGGCATAATGCACAAGCCAGGGATTGACTCGATCCCCCTCTGCGTGCTGCCGGTCCTGGTGCCACAACCCTCGATCCGACTGGGGCTTAAAAATGGAATGAGCTCCCTATGCCTAAGCGAACCCATGAAACGGGCGTGCGGGTGCTCAGACTGCGGAGAGGCAGAATGCACAAGCTGAGGATCAACTCGATCCCTCCTGATGCTGCCGATCCTACTGCCCTCGTTTTGATCCGGTCCGATCTTAGACTGGGTTTGAACTGCGTATGCTTAGACTGTTGGGATGAACTCCGTATGCCTAAATCAACCCATGAAACTAGCGTGCGGGCACTCAGCCGACCGGAGAGGCATAATGCGTAAGTCGGGATCAGCCCGGTCCCTCTCTACGTGCTGCTAATCCTGCTGCCACAACCCTCAATCCGATTAAGGCTTAGGCATGGAATGAACTCTGTATGCCTAAGCCAACCCATGAAACGAGTGTGTGGGTGCTCAGCCGATCGGAGAGATAGAATGCGCAAGTCGGGGATCAGCCCGGTCCCCACCTACGTGCTGCCGATCTTGCTACTGGTCCTGCTGTTGCAACCCTCGGTCTGATCCAATCTTAGACTGGAATGAACTTCGTATCCTTAGACCTGGAATGAACTCCGTATGCCTAAGCCAACCCACGAAATGAACGTGCGGGCGCTCAGTCGATCAGAGAGGCAAAATGTGCAAGTCGGGGATCGACCCGTCCCCCTACGTGTGTTGATCTTGTTGCCGCAACCCTCGGTCCTATCCAATCTTAGACTGGGAATGAACTCCATATGCCTAAGTCAACCCCACAAAACGAGCATCCGGGCATTGTGCTGATCGGAGAGGCATAATGTGCAAGCCGAGGATCGGCCCGATCCCCCTCTGCATGCTATCGGTCCTGTCCACAACCCTCGGTCTGACTGGGGCTTAGACATGGAATGAACTCCCTATGCCTAACCCAAACCACGAAATGGCGTGCGGGCACTCAGTCGACCGAAGAGGCAGAATCCATAAGTCGGGGATCGGCTTCGTCCCCCTGCGTGTTGCCGATCCTGCTGCCGTAACCCACAGTCCAGTCTGATCTTAGACTGGGAATGAACTTTGTATGCTTAGACTGGGGATGAACTCCGTATGCCTAAGTCAACCTATGAAACGAGCGTGCGGGTGCTCAGCTGGCCGGAGAGGCATAATGCGCAAGCCGGGGGTCAGCCTGGTCCCCCTTTGTGTGCTGCCGATCCCGCTACCAGTCCTGCTACCACAACCCTCGGTCTGGCTGGGGTTAGACATTGAATGAACTCTGTATGCCTAAGCCAACCAATGAAACGAGCGTGCGGGCGCTCAAACGGCCAGAGAGGCAAAATGCGCAAGTCGAGGATTAGTCTGGTCCCCCCTATGTGTTGTCGATCCTGCTGTTGGAACCCTCGATTTGACCCATTCTTAGACTGGGAATGAGCTTCTTATGCCTAAGTGAACCCATGAAACAAGCGTACGGGCACTGAGCCGGTAGAAGAGGCATAATGCGTAAGCCGGGGATCGGCCTGATCCCCCTGTGCATGTTGTCGATCCCACTGCCACAACCTCGGGTCCGACTGGGGCTTAGACATGGAATGAACTCCCTATGCCTAAGCCAACCCATGAAATGGGCACGCGGGCACTCAGCCAGCCAAAAGGGCAAATGCACGAGCTGGGGATCGACCCGGTCCCCCTCTACATGCTGCTAGTCCCGTTGCCAGAACCCTCCATCTAGTTGGGGCTTAGACATGGAATGAACTCCCTATGCCTAAGCCAACCCACGAAATGGGCATGCGGGCACTCAGCTAGCCGGAGAGGCAGAATGCACAAGTCGGGATCGGCCCAATCCCCCCTATGTAATGTCGATCCTGCTGTTGGCCCTGCTGCCGCAACCCTCGGTCTGATCCGATCTTAGACTGGGAATGAACTTCGTATGCTTAGACATGGAATGAACGTCGTAATCCTAAGCCAACCAACGAAACGAGCGTGAGGGCACTCAGTCGATCGGAGAGGCAGAATGCGCAAGCTGGGGATCAACCCGGTCCTCCCTGCGTGCTATCGATCCTGCTACCGTAACCGTCGATCTGGTTCGATCTTAGACTGGGAATGAAATTCGTATGCCTAAGTCAACCCATGAAATGAGCATGTGAGTGCAGAACCGGTTGGAGAGGCATAATGCGTAAGCCGGGGTCAGCCCAACCCCCCCTACGTGCTGTTGGTCCTGCTGCCACAACCTTCAGTCTGGTCCGATCTTAGACTGGAAATGAACTCCGTATGCTTAGACCCGGGATGAACTCCATATGCCTAAGTCAACCCATGAAACAAATGTGCGGGCGCTCAGCCGGTCGGAGAGGCCGACAGAAGAGGCATAATACACAAGCTGGGGATCAACCCGATCCCCATCTTCATGCTGCCGATTCCGCTACCGGTCCTGCTGCCACAAACCTCGGTCTGACTGCGGCTTAGACATCGAATGAACTCCGTATGCCTAACCCAACCCATGAAACGAGCGTGCAGGAGCTTAGCCGACTAGAGAGGCAGAACGCGTAAGCCAGGGATCGGCCCGATTCCCTCCTGCATGCTGCCATCCTGCTGCTGGTCCTGCTATCGTAACCCTCGGTCCAGTCCAATCTTAGACTGGGAATGATCTCCGTATGCTTAGATATGGAATGAACTCCATATGCCTAAGCCAACCCACGAAACGAGTGTATGGGTGCTCAACCATCCGGAGAGGCAGAATGCGCAAACCAGGGACTGACCCAATCCCCTCCTGCGTGCTGTCGATCCTGCTATCGCAACCTTCGATCCGGTCTGATCTTAGATTAGGAATGAACTCCATATGCTTAGACATGGTATGAACTCCGTATGCCTAAGCCAACCTATGAAATGAGCGTGCAGGCGCTCAGCCGATCGGAGAGGCAGAATGTACAAGTTGGGGACCGATCCGATCCCCCCTACGTGCTGGCGATCCTGCTGCTGCAACCCTTGGTCCGGTATGATCTTAGACTGGGAATGAACTCCGTATGCTAGTCAACCCCACAAACGAAGCGTCCGGGCGCTGTGCTGACGGAGAGGCATAAGTGCAAGCGAGGATCGGCCCATCCCCCTCTGCGTTGGCTGTCGGTCTTGCTCCACAAACCCTCGCTCTGACTGGGTCTAGACATGGAAATGAACTCCCGATGCCTACCAAACCACTAAACGGACGTGCGGGCAGTCAGTCGATCGGAGAGACAGAATCCACAAGTCGGGGATCGGCTTCGTCCCCCTACGTGTTACCGATCCTGCTACCGCAACCTACGGTCCAGTCTGATCTTAGACTGGGAATGAACTCGTATGCTTAGACTGGGGATGAACTCCGTATTGCCTAAGTTTCAACCCATGAAACGAGCGTGCGGACACTCAGCCGAACCAAAGAGCAGATGCACAAGCCGGGGATCGAACGGGTGGGTGGTGGGTTCAAGCAACATTTCATATTTTTTGCCATGCCAATGCTATTTTTAGTGGCTTGTAAATTCATACAATGTCCCCTATGCCTTCATGTGAAGTTTCGTGGCAAGACGACCCGTTTTCTATTTTTCATGATTTTTGAAACTTTTTACGGTTCAAGATTTTTTAAAATTTTTTTAGATAGAGTTTTGTCCCCAAATTTGGTAAAGATGATCCTTGTATTTTTTGTTGGCATGCACAAAAAAATTCAGCTAAAAACTCAAATGCTCTTTAAGACACTTTAATGGCTACTGGCAGCAAACCTATAAAATCTCAAATGCTCTTTAAGAGGGTGTGAGTTCTCGAGGTTTGATGAGGGATAGGGGGCCAATATAAGGGCCAAGTACCAGCACCCATCGCACATCATGTGTGCACACCCCCCGACCCCTCCAATCATCGAAAACCTCAATACCGTTAGTTAGGCTCTCGACGATGCTCCGGTGATGGTGCCTCGGGCGAAAAAAATATAGCCCCAGCACATGCCTGAGCCCAGCATCTGCACCATGTCTCAAACTCTTTAGATTGGGAATGAACTCTGTATGCTTAGACTGGGGATGAAATTTGTATGCCTAAGTCAACCCACGAAACGAGCGTGCATGTGCTCAGCTGGCTAGAGAGGCCGGTCGGAGAGGCAGAATGTGCAAGCCGGGGATCAGCCTGGTCCCCTCTGCGTGCTGCCAATCCTGCTGCTAGTCCTGCTATCGTAACCCTTGGTCCGGTCTGATCTTAGACTGGGAATGAACTCTGTATGCTTAGACATGGAATGAACTCCATATGCTTAAGCCAACCCATGAAACGAGCGTGCGGGCGCTCAGCCGATTGGAAAGGCAGAATGCGTAAGCCAGGGATTAGCCCAGTCCCCCTCTACGTGCTGCCGGTCCCATTGCCACAACCCTCAGTTCGTGCTACCGATCCTATTGCCAGAACCCTTGATCCGGTTCGATCTTAGACTAGGAATGAACTCCGTATGCTTAGACTGGGGATGAACTCCGTATGCCTAAGTCAACCCACAAAACAAGCGTACAGGCGGTCAACTGATCAGAGAAGTCAGCCGGAGAGGCCGAATGCACAAGCCAAGGATCAACCCCGGGCCTCTTTACATGCTGTCGATCCTGCTGCTAGTCCTGCTACTGCAACCCTTAGTCCGGTTCTATCTTAGATTGGGAATGAACTCTATATGCTTAGACATGGAATAAACTTCGTATGGTTAAGCCAACCCACGAAATGAGCGTGCAGGCGCTCAGTCGATCGGAGAGGTAGAATGCGTAATCTGGGGATCAGCCCGGTCCCCCCTGCGTGCTATCGATCCTGCTACCGTAATCCTCGATCCGATCTTAGACTGGCAATGAGCTCCGTATTCCTAGGACCACTCATGAAATGAGCATTCGGGTGTTGAGCCGATCGAAGAGGCATAATACGCATGGCGATGATCGGCCCGATCCCACTCTACGTGTTACCGGTCTCGCTGCCACAACCCTCGGTCCGACTGGGGGCTTAGACATGGAATGAACTCCCTATTCCTAACCAAACCCATGAAATGGGCGTCGGGCGCTCAGCCAACCGGAGAGGTAGAATGCGCAAGCGAGGATCGCCCAATCCCCCCTGCGTGCTACTGATCCTACTACCGTAACCCTCGATCCGATTCAATCTTAGAATGGGAATGAACTCCGTATGCTTAGACTGGGGATGAACTCCGTATGCTAAGTCAACCCATGAAATGAGCGTGCAGGCGCTCAACCGGTCGGAGAGGCGACGGGAGAGGCAGAATGCACAAGCTGAGGATTGGCCCGGGCCCCCTACATGCTGTTGATCTTGCTGCCACAACCCTCGGTCCGGTTCGATCTTAGACTGGAATGAACTCTGTATGCTTAGACATGGAATGAACTCTGTATGCCTAAGCCAACCCACGGAAACGAGCGTGCGGGCGCTCAGTCGGTCGAAGAGGCAGAATGAGCAAGCGAGGATCGGCCTGGTCCCCCCTACGTGCTGTCAATCCTACTGCGTAATCCTCGGTCTGATCTTAGACTGGGAATGAGATCCGTATGCCTAAGACAACCCACAAAATGAGTGTTCAGGGCGCTGAGCTGACAGGAGAGCCATAATGCACAAGTCGTTGATTGGCTCGGTCCCCCTCTACATGCTACAGTCTCACTGCCACAACCCTCGGTCCGGTTGGGGTTTAGACATGGAATGAACTCCCTATGCTAAGCCAACCCATGAAACTGGCATGTGCACGCTCAACCGACCTGAGAGGCAGAATACGCAAGCTAGGGATCGGCCCAGTCCCCCCTGGGTGCTGTCGAATCCTGCTGTCGTAACCCTCGATCTAATTCGATCTTAGACTGGGAATGAAGTCCGTATAATTAGACTGGGATGAACTCCGTATGCCTAAGTCAACCCACGAAACGAGCGTGCAGGTGCTCAACCGACTGGAGAGGCTGGTCGGAGAGGCGTAATGCGTAAGTCAGGGATCAGCTCGATCCCCCTCTATGTGCTACCGATCCCATTACCGGTCCTACTACCACAACCCTCGGTCCGGTTGGGGCTTAGACATGGAATGAACTCTTTATGCCTAAGCCAACCCATGAAACAGACGTATGGGTGCTCAGTTAGCCGGAGAGGCAGAATGCGCAAACCGGGGACTGGTCCGATCCCTCCTGCATATTGTCGATCCTGCTATCATAACCCTCGCTCTGGTTTGATCTTAGACTGGGAATGAACTCCGTATGCTTGGACTGGGGATAAACTCCGTGTGCCTAAGTCAACCCATGAAACAAGCGTGCGGGTGCTCAGCCGATCGGAGAGGCACAATGACAAGTCGGGGATCAGCCCGATCCCTCGCTGCATGCTGCCCATCCCGCTGCCGATCCTACTGCCACAACCCTCGGTCCGACTGGGGCTTAGGACATGGAAAAAACTCCGTATGCCTAAGCCAACCCACAAAATGAACGTGCAAGCACTCAGTCGGCTGGAGAGGCAGAACGCGCAAGCCGGGGATCGACCCGATCCCCTATTCGTGCTGCCGATCTTGCTACTGGTCTTGCTGTCGTAACCTTCGATTCGGTCCAATCTTAGACTGGGAATGAACTCCATATACCTAAGCCAACCCACGAAATGAGCATGCAGGCACTCAACCGATCGGAGAGGCAGAATGCGCAAGTCGGGGATTGACCCGGTCCCTCTACGTGCTATCGATCCTGCTACCTTAACCCTCAGTTCGGTCTGATCTTAGATTGGGAATGAACTTCGTATGCCTAAGTCAACCCATGAAACGAGCGTATGGGCGCTGAACCGATCGGAGAGGCATAATGCGTAAGCCAGGGATTGATCCAATCCCCTTCTACGTGCTGTCAGTCTCGCTGCCACAACCCTCAGTCTGGTTGGGGGCTTAAACATGGAATGAACTCCCTATGCCTAATCCAACCCATGAAACGGACGTGCGGGTGCTCAGCCGGTCGGAGAGGCAGAATGCACAAGCTGGGGATCGGCCCGGTCCCTCATGCGACCTGTCGATCCTATTGCCACAACCCTCGATTCGGTCTGATCTTAGACTGGGAATGAACTTCATATGCTTAGACTAGGGATGAAATCCTTATGCCTAAGTCAACGCACAAAACGAGCATGCGGACGTGCAGCCAACCAGAGAGGGCAGGATGTGCAAGTCGGGGATCAAACGGTGTTAGGTGGGTTCAAGCACATCTTCATATTTCTTCCATGCTAATGCCATTTTTATGGCTTGTAAATTCATACAATGGTCCCCTATGCCTTCATGTGAAGTTTCGTGGCAAGACGACCTGTTTTCTATTTTTCATGATTTTTGAAACTTTTTATGGTTTGGGATTTTTTAAACAATTTTTAGAAAAATTTTTGTCCTTAAATTTGGTAGAGATGATCCTTGTATTTTTGTTTGCATGCACAAAAAAATTCAGCTAAAAACTCGAAGTGGAGAAGATTTTGTGACCGTTTGAAAAAAGTGTCCCCATTTCAAACACTTTAATGGCTACTGACAGCAAACCTATAAACTATAAAATGCTCTTTAAGGGGGTGTGAGTTCTCGAGGTTTGATGAGAGATAGGGGGCCAATATAAGGGCCAAGTACCAGCACCCATAGCACATCATGTGCGCACACCCCCCGACCCCCCCAATCGTCAGAACCCCCAATGCCGACGGTTAGGCTCTCCGGTGATGCTCTGACGATGGTGCCCCGGGTGAAAAAATATGGCACCAGCACATGCTCTAGCCCAGCATGTGCACCGTGGCTCAAAATCTTAGACTAGGAATGAACTCCATATGCTTAGACATGGAATGAACTCCGCATGCTTAGACATGGAATGAACTCTGTATGCCTAAGCCAACCCACGAAAGGAGCGTGCGGGCGCTCAGTCGATCAAAGAGGCAGAATGCGCAAGCCGGGGATCGGCTTGGTCCCCCCTGTGTGCTGTCGATCCTACTACCACAACCTTCAGTCCAGTCCAATCTTAGGCTGGGAATGAACTCCGTAAGCATAAGTCAACTCTTGAAATGAGCGTGCGGGCATTGAACAGGCCGAAGTGGCATAATGTGAGCCGGGATTGACCCGGTCCCCCTCTATGTGCTGTCGGTCTCGCTGCCACAACCCTATGTCCACCTGGGGATTAGACATGGAATGAACTCCCTATGCCTAAGCCAACCCACGAAACAGGCGTGCGGGCGCTTAGCCAGTCGGAGAGGCAGAATGTGCAAGCCAGGGATTGGCCCGGTTCCCCCTACGTGCTGTTGATCCTACTGCCGCAACCCTCGATCCAGTTGGATCTTATACTGGGAATAAACTTCGTATGCTTAGACTGGGGATGAACTTCGTATGCCTAAGTTAACCCACGAAATGAGCATGCGGGCACTCAGTCGACCAGAGAGGCAGGATGCGCAAGCCGAGGATCGAACGAGTGGTAGGTGGGTTCAAGTACATCTTCATATTTTTCCATGCCAATGCCATTTTTATGCCTTATAAATTCATACAATGGTCCCCTAAACCTTCATGTGAAGTTTCGTGGCAAGACGATCCGTTTTCTATTTTTCACGATTTTTGAAACTGTTTGTGGTTCGGGATTTTTAAAATTTTTTTAGAAAGATTTTTGTCCCCAAATTTGGTAGAGACGATCCTTGTATTTCTGTTGGCACGCATAAAAAAATTCAGCCAAAAACTCGAAGTGGAGAAGATTTTGTGACCGTTTGAAAAAAGTGTCCCCATTTCAGACACTTTAATGACTACTGGCAACAAAACTATAAAATCTCAAATGTGCTTTAAGGGGGTGTGAGTTCTCGAGGTTTGATGAGGGATAGGGGGCCAATATAAGGGCTAAGTACCAGCACCCATCGCACATCATGTGTGCACACCCCCCCGGCCCCCCAATCGTCGGAACCCTCAATGTCATCGGTTAGGCTCTCCGGCGATGCTCCGGTGATGGTGCCCCGGGTGAGAAAAATGTGGCACCAACACATGCCCAAGCCCACCATGTGCACCGTGGCTCAAAATCTTAGATTGGGAATGAACTTTGTATGCTTAGACAAGTAATGAACTCCGTATGCCTAAGCTAACCCACGACAGGAGCGTGCGGATGCTCAGTCGTGGGAGTGGTAGAATGCGCAAGCCGGGGATCGGCCTGGTCCCCCCTACGTGCTGTCGATCCTACTGCCATAACCCTCGGTCCAGTCCAATCTTAGATTAGGAATGAACTACGTATGCCTAAGTCAACCCATGAAACGAGCGTGCGGGCGCTGAGCGTGCGAAGAGGCATAATGCGCAAGCCAGGGATCGGCCCTATCCCCCTCTGCATGCTGTCGGTCTTGCTGCCACAACCCTCGGTCTAGCTGGGGCTTAGACATGGAATGAACTCCCTATGCCTAAGCCAACCCACAAAACGGGCGTGCCGGTGTTCAACCGACCGGAGAGGCAGAATACGCAAGCCAGCGATCGGCCCGATCCCCCTACGTGCTGCCGATCCTGCTGTTGCAACCCTCGATCCGGTCCAATCTTAGACTGGGAATCAACTCTGTATGCTTAAACTGGGGATGAACTCCGTATGCCTAAGTCAACCCCCGAATGAGCGTGTGGGCGCTCAACCGATCGGAGAGGCCATCTGGAGAGGCATAATGCGTAAGCCAAGAATCAACCCGACCCCCCTCTGCGTGCTATCGATCCCGCTGCCAGTCCTGTACCACAACCCTCGATCCGACTGGGGCTTAGACATGGAATAAACTCTGTATGCCTAACCCAACCCAAGAAATGAGCGTACGGGTGCTCAACCGATCGGAGAGGCAGAATGCGCAAGCCGGGGATCAGCCCGGTCCCTCCTGCGTGCTGTCGATCCTGCTGTCGCAACCCTTGATCCGGTCTGATCATGGACTGGGAATGAACTCCGTATGCTTAGACTGGGGATGAACTCTGTATGCCTAAGTCAACCCACGAAATGAGCATGCGGGCACTCAGCTAACCAGAGAGGCATAATGCGTAAGCCGAGGATCAACCCGGTCCCCCTCTGCGTGCTGTCGATCCCGCTGTCGGTCCTGCTACCATAACCCTAGGTCTGGCTGGGGCTTAGACATGGAATGAACTCTGTATGCCTAAGCCAACCCACAAAACGAGCGTGCGGGTGCTCAGCCGATCAGAGAGGTAGAATGCGTAAATTGAGGATCGGTCCGATCCCCCCTACGTGCTGTCGATCCTGCTACTGGTCCTGCTGCCGCAACCCTCGGTCCAGTCTGATCTTAGACTAGGAATGAACTCCATATGCTTAGACAAGGAATGAACTCCATATGTCGAAGCCGACCCACGAAACGAGCGTGCGGGCATTCAGCCGTCCAAAGAGGTAGAATGCACAAGCTGGGGATCGGCCTGATCCCCCCTGCGTGCTATCGATCCTGTTAGCATAGCCCTCGGTCCGTTATGATCTTAGATTGGGAAAGAACTCTGTATGCTTAGACTGGGGATGAACTCCGTATGCCTAAGTCAACACACGAAACGAGCGTGCAGGTGCTCAGCTGAAAAGAGAGGCAGGATGCGCAAGGCGGGGATCGAACGGGTGGTAGGTGGGTTCAAGCACATCGTCATATTTCTACCATACCAATGCCATTTTTGTGGCCTATAAATTCATACAATGATCCCCTAAGCCTTCATGTGAAGTTTCGTGGCAAGACGACCTGTTTTCTATTTTTCACGATTTTTGAAACTTTTTATGGTACAGGATTTTTTTAAATTTTTTTAGAGAGAGTTTTGTCCCAAAATTTGGTAGAGGTGATCTTTGTATTTTTTTTGGCATGCACAAAAAAATTCAGCTAAAAACTCGAAGTGGAGAAGATTTTGTGATCGTTTGAAAAAAGTGTCCCCATTTCAGACACTTTAATGGCTACTAGCAGCAAACTTATAAAATCCCAAATGCTCTTGAAGGGGGTGTGAGTTCTCAAGGTTTGATGAGGGATAGGGGGCCAATATAAGGGCAAGTACCAGCACCCATTGCACATCATATGCGCACACCCCCGGCCCCCCAATCATCGGAACCCGTAATGCCGCCAGTTAGGCTCTTCGAAGATGCTCCAGCGATGGTGCCCCGGGCAAAAAAAATGTGGCACCAGCACATGGTCGAGCCCAGCAAGTGAACCGTGGCTTAAAATCTTAGACTGGGAATGAAATCCGTACGCTTAGACATGGAATGAACTCTGTATACTTAGACATGGAATGAACTCCGTGTGCCTAAGCCAACCTACGAAATGAGCGTGCGGGTGCTCAGCCTGACTGGAGAGGCAGAGTGGGCAAGCCGGGGATCGGCCCAATCCCCCCCTACGGGCTGTCAATCCTGCTAGCACAACCCTCAGTCCGACCTGATCTTAGACTAGGAATGAACTCCATATGCATAAGTCAACCCACGAAATGAGCATGCGGGCGCTGAACTGGTCGAAGAGGCATAATGTGCAAGCCGGGGATCGGCCCGATCCCCCTCTACGTGCTGTCAGTCCCGCTGCCACAACCCTCGGTCTGACTGGGGCTTAGACATGGAATGAACTCCCTATGCCTAAGCCAACCCATGAAACAGGCATACGGGCGCTCAGTCGGCCGGAGAGGCAGAATGCGCAAGCCGAGGATAGGCCCGATCCCCTTTACGTGCTACCGATCCTACTGCTGCAACCCTTAATCCTATCTGATCTTAGACTGGGAATGAACTTCGTATGCTTAGAATATGGATGAACTCCGTTTGCCTAAGTCAACCCACGAAACGAGCGTGTCGACGCTCAGTCGGTCGGAAAGGCATAATGCGTAAGTCAGGGATCAGCCTGGTCCCCCTCTGCGTGCTATCGATCCCGCTGTCGGTCCTGCTGCCACAACCCTCGGTCTGGCTGGGGCTTAGACATTGAATAAACTCTGTATGCCTAATCCAACCCACAAAACGAGCGTGCGGGCGCTCAGCAGGCCGGAGAGGCAGAATGCGTAAGCCGGGGATTGGCTCGGTCCCTCCTGCGAGCTGCTGATCCTGCTGCCGCAACCCTCGGTCTGGTCTGATCTTAGGCTGGGAATGAACTCCGTATGCTTAGACATAGAATGAACTCCGTATGCCTAGCCCAACCGATGAAACGAGCATGCGTATGGGCGCTCAACCGGGCGAAGAGGTAGAATGCGTAAGCCGGGGATTGGCCCGATCCCGCCTATGTGCTGTCGATCCTGCTATCGCAACCATCGGTCCAATCTGATCTTAGACTAGGAATGAACTCTGTATGCCTAAGTCAACCCATGAAACGAGCGTGCGGGCGCTGAGTCGGTTGGAGAGGCATAATGCATAAACCGGGGATCAGCCCGATCCCCCTCTGCGTGCTGTCGGTCCCGTTGCCATAACCCTTGGTCCAACTGGGGCTTAGACATGGAATGAACTCCCTATGCCTAAGTCAACCCATGAAACGGGCGTGCGGGCACTTAACTAGCCGGAGAGGTAGAATGCGTAAGCCGGAGATCGACCCAATCCCCCTTGCATGCTGCTAATCCTGCTGCCGCAACCCTCGGTCCGATCCTATCTTAGACTGGGAATGAAATTTGTATGCTTAGACTGGGGATGAACTCCGTATGCCTAAGTCAACCCACGAAATGAGCGTGCGGGCGCTCAGCCGACCAGAGAGGCAGGATGAGCAAGCCGGGGATAGAACATGAGGTAAGTGGGTTCAAGCACATCTTCATATTTCTACTGTGCCAATGCCATTTTTAGGGCTTGTAAATTCATACAATGGTCCCCTAAGCCTTCATGTGAAGTTTCGTGGCAAGACGACCTGTTTTCTATTTTTCATGATTTTTGAAACTTTGTGTGGTTTGGGATTTTTTAAACTTTTTTTAGAAAGAGTTTTGTCCCCAAATTTGGTAAAGGTGATCCTTGTATTTTTTTTGGTATGCACAAAAAAATTCAGGTAAAAACTCAAAGTGGAGAAGATTTTGTGACTGTTTAAAAAAAGTGTCCTCATTTCAGATACTTTAATGGCTACTGGCAGCAAACCTATAAAATCTCAAATGCTCTTTAAGGGGGTGTGGGTTCTCGAGGTTTGATGAGTGATAGGGGGCCAATATAAGGGCTAAGTACTAGCACCCATCGCACATCATGTGCGCACACCTCCTGGCCCCCCAATTGTCGAACCCCCAACGCCGCCAGTTAGGCTCTCCGACAATGCTCTGGCGATGGTGCCTCGGGCGAAAAAAATGTGGCACCAGCACATGCCCGAGCCCAGCATGTGCACCATGGCTCAAAATCTTAGACTGGGAATGAACTCCGTATGCTTAGACATGGAATGAACTCTGTATGCCTAAGCCAACGCACGAAATGAGCGTGCAGGCGCTCAGCCAGCTGGAGACGCAGAATGCGCAAACCGGGGATCGACCCAATCCCCCAGTGCGTGCTGTCGATCCTACTACCATAACCCTCAGTCCGGTCTGATCTTATACTAGGAATGAACTCTGTATGTATAAGTCAACCCACGAAATGAGCGTGCAGGCGTTGAACCGACCGAAGAGGCATAATGCACAAACTGGGGATCGGCCCGGTCCCCCTCCCGCTACCACAACCCTCAATCCGACTGGGGCTTAGACATGGAATGAACTCCCTATGCCTAAGCCAACCCATAAAACGGGCATGCGGGTGCTCAACCGGTCGGAGAAGTAAAATGTGCAAGCCAGGGATCGGCACGATCCCCTCTGCGTGCTGTCGATCCTTCTGCCGCAACCCTCGGTTCGATCTGATCTTAGACTGGGAATGAACTCCATATGCTTAGACTGTGGATGAACTCCATACGCCTAAGTCAACCTATGAAATGAACGTGCGAGCGCTCAGCCAGCCGAAGAGGCTGGCCAGAGAGGCATAATGCACAAGTCAAGGATCAGCCCGATCCCCCTCTACATGCTATCAATCCCACTGTCGGTCCTGCTGCCACAACCTTATGTCTGGCTGGGGCTTAGACATGGAATGAACTCTGTATGCCTAAGCCAACCCATGAAACGAGCATGCAGGCACTCAGCTAGTCAGAGAGGTAGAATGCGTAAGCCGGGGATCAGCCCGATCCCCCCTGTGTGCTGCCGATCCTACTACTGGTCCTGCTGTCGTAACCCTCGATCCGATCTGATCTTAGATTGGGAATGAACTCCGTATGCTTAGACATGGAATGAACTCCGTATGCCTAAGCCAACCCATGAAACGAGCGTGTGGGCACTCAGCCTGTCAGAGAGGCAGAATGCACAAGCTGGGGACCGGCCTGGTTCCCCCCTATGTGCTATCGATCCTGCTACAACAACCCTCGATCCAATCCAATCTTAGACTGGGAATGAACTCAGTATGACTAAGTCAACCCGTGAAATGAGCGTATGGGCATTGAGCCTACCGAATAAGCATAATGCGCAAGCCGAGGATCAGCTCAGTCACCCTCTGCGTGTTGTCGGTCTCGCTGCCACAACCCTCTTGGAATGAACTCCGTATGCCTAAGTCAACCCACGAAATGAGTGTGCGGGTGCTCAGCCAGTCAGAGAGGCTGACCGAAGAGGCATAATGTGCAAGCCAAGGATTAGCTCAGTCCCCTTCTACGTGCTGTCGATCTCGTTACCGGTCCTGCTACCATAGCCCTTGGTCTGACTGGGGCTTAGACATGGAATGAACTTCGTATGCCTAAGCCAACCCATAAAATGAGCGTGCGGGTGCTAAGCTGGCCGAAGAGGTAGAATGCGTAAGTCGGGGATTGGCCCGGTCACCCTCTGCGTGCTGTTGATCCTGCTGTCGCAACCCTCTGTCCAGTCATATCTTAGACTGGGAATGAACTCCATATGCTTAGACAAGGAATGAACTCCGTATGCCTAAGCCAACCCATAAAATGAGCTTGTGGGTGCTCAGCCTGCTAGAGAGGCAGAAAGCGTAAGACGGGGATCGGCCTGGTCCCCCAATGCGTGCTGTCTATCCTACTGCCGTAACCCCCGGTCCGGTCCGATCTTAGACTAGGAATGAACTTCGTGTGCTTAGATTGGGGATGAACTCTGTATGCCTAAGTCAACCCATGAAACGAACGTGCGAACACTCAGCCGACCAGAGAGGCAGGATGCGCAAGCTGGGGATTGAACGGATGGTAGGTGGGTTCAAGCACATCTTCATATTTCTGCCATCCCAATGCCATTTTTATGGCTTGTAAATTCATACAATGGTCCCCTAAGCCTTCATGTGAAGTTTCGAGGCAAGACGACCCATTTTCTATTTTTCATGATTTTTAAAACTTTTTACGGTTCGGGATTTTTTAAAATTTTTTTAGAAGGAGTTTTGTCCCCAAATTTGGTAGAGATGATCCTTGTATTTTTTTTGGCATGCACAAAAACATTTAGCTAAAAACTGAAAGTGGAGAAGATTTTGTGACTGTTTGAAAAAAGTGTCCCTATTTTAGATACTTTAATGGCTACTGGCAGCAAACCTATAAAATCTCAAATGCTCTTTAAGGGGGTGTGACTTCTCAAGGTTTGATGAGGGATAGGGGGCCAATATAAGGGCCAAGTACCAGCACCCATAGCACATCATGTGCGCACACCCCCCCGTCCCCCCCAATCGTCGAAACCCCCAATGCCGCCGGTTAGGCTCTCCAGCGATGCTTCGGTGATGGTTCCCTGGGAGAAAAAAATGTGGCACCAGCACATGCTCGAGCCCAGTATTTGCACTGTTGCTCAAAATCTTAGACTAGGAATGAACTCCATATGCTTAGACATGGATTGAACTTCGTATGCCTAAGCCAACCCACAAAATGAGAGTGCAAGTGCTCAGTCAGTCGGAGATGCAGAATGCGTAAGCCAGGGATCAGGCCAGTCCCCCCTGTGTGTTGTCAATCCTGCTGCCACAACCCTCGGTCTGGTCTGATCTTAGACTAGGAATAAACTCCGTATGCATAAGTCAACCCACGAAACGAGCGTGCGGGTACTGAGCCGATCGAAGAGGCATAATACGCAAGTCGGGGATCGGCCTGATCCCTCTCTACGTGCTATAGATCCCGCTGTCGGTCCTGCTACCACAACCCTCGATCCGACTGGGGCTTAGACATGGTATGAATTCCGTATGCCTAAGCCAACCCACGAAATTAGCGTGTGGGCGCTCAGCCGGTTGGAGAGGCAGAATGCGCAAGCTGAGGATCGACCCGATCCCCGCTGCTGGTCCTGCTGTCGATACTGCTGCTGGTCCTGCTGTCGCAACCCTCGGTGCAATCCGATCTTAGATTGGGAATGAACTCGTATGCTTAGACATGGAATGAACTCTGTATTCCTAAGCCAACCCACAAAATGAGCCTGCAGGCGCTCAACCGACTGGAGAGGTAGAATGTGCAAGCCGGGGATCAGCTCGATCCCCCCTACGTGCTGTCGATCCTACTGTCAGAACCTTCAGTCCTGTCCAATCATAGACTGGGAATGAACTCCGTATGCCTAAGTCAACCCAAGAAAGGAGCGTGCGGGCACTGAGTCGATCGGAGAGGCATAATGCGCAAGCCAGGGATCGACCCGGACCCCCTCTGCATGCTGTCGATCCCGCTGCCACAACCATCAGTTTGGTTGGGGCTTAGACATGAAATGAACCCCCAATGCCTAAGCCAACACACGAAACGGGAGGCAGGCACTTAGTCAGCTGGAGAGGCAGAATGCGCAAGCCGGGGATCGGCCCGATCCCCCTTGCATGCTGTCGATCCTGCTGCCGCAACCCTCGGTCCAGTCTGATCTTAGACTAGGAATGAACTCCGTATGCTTAGACTGGGGATGAACTTCGTATGCCTAAGTTAACCCATGAAACGAGCGTGCGGGCACTCAGCCGACCAGAGGGGCAAGATGCGCAATCCGGGGATCGAACGAGTGGTACGTGGGTTCAAGCACATCTTCATATTTCTGCCATGCCAATTGCATTTTTATGGTGTGTAAATTCATACAATGGTCCCCTAAGCCTTCATGTGAAGTTTCGTGGCAAGACGACCCGTTTTCTATTTTTCACGATTTTCAAAACTTTTTACGGTTTGGGATTTTTTAAAATTTTTTTAGAAGGAGTTTTGTCCCCAAATTTGGTAGAGGTGATCCTTTTATTTTTTTTTTGGCATGCACAAAAAAATTGAGCTAA
Source organism: Durio zibethinus (assembly GCF_002303985.1). Next base: position 13,888,913 of record NW_019167949.1, on the reverse strand, counting down.
AAACTCGAAGTGGAGAAGATTTTGTGACCATTTGAACTAAGTGTCCCCATTCCAGACACTTTAATGGCTACTGGCAGCAAACCTATAAAATCTCAAATGCTCTTTAAGGGGGTGTGACTTCTCGAGGTTTGATGTGGGATAGGGGGCCAACATAAGGGCCAAGTACCTGCACCCATCACACATCATGTGCGCACACCCCTCCGGCCCCCCCAATTGCCGGAACCCCCAATGCCGTCAGTTAGGCTCTCCGGTGATGCTCCGGTGATGGTGCCCCAGGCAAAAAAAATGCGGCACTAGCACATGCCTGAGCCCAGCATGTGCACCATGGCTGAAACTTTTAGACTGGGAATGAACTCCGTATGCTTAGACATGGAATGAACTCTGTACGCCTAAGCAAACCCACGAAACGCGCGTGCAGGCACTCAACCGGTCGGAGAGGCATAATGCGCAAGTCGGGAATCAGCTCGATCCCCCTCAGCATGCTACCGGTCCCGCTGCCACAACCCTCAGTCCGGCTGGGGCTTAGACATGGAATGAACTCCCTGTGCCTAAACCAACCCACAAAACGCGCGTAGAGCGCTCAGTCGGCCGGAGAGGCAGAATGCGTAAGCCGGGGATCGGTTCGGTCCCCCCTACATGCTACCGATCTTGCTGCCGCAACCCTCGGTCCGATCTGATCTTAGACTAGGAATGAACTTCGTATGCTTAGACTGGGGATGAACTCCATATGCCTAAGTCAACCCACGAAACGAGTGTACGGGCGCTCAATCGACTGGAGGGGCTGAATGCGCAAACCGGTGATTGGCACGGTCCCCCCTGTGTGCTACCGATTCTACTGCTGGTCCTGCTACCGCAACCTTCAGTCTAGTCTGATCTTAGACTGGGAATGAACTTCATATGCTTAGACATGGAATGAACTCCGTATGCCTAAGCCAACCCACGAAACGAGCGTACGGGCGCTCAGCCGATCGAAGAGACAGAATGCGCAAGTCGGGGACCGGCCCGATCCCCCCTATGTGCTATCGATCCTGCTGTTGCAACCTTCGATCCGGTCTGATCTTAGACTGGGAATGAACTCCGTATGCCTAAGTGAACCCATGAAATGAGCATTCGGGCGTTGAGCCAGCCGGAGAGGCATATTGCGTAAGCCGGGGATCGGCCCGGTCCCCCTCTGCGTGCTGTCGATCCTACTGCCATAACCCTCGGTCTGACTGGGGCTTAGACATGGAATGAACTCCCTATGGCTAAGCCAACCCATGAAACGGGCATGCAGGCTCTCAGCCGACCGGAGACACAGAATGCGTAAGCTAGGGATCAGCTCGGTCCCCCATCATGCTACCGATCCTACTGCCGTAACCCTCGGTCCGATTCGATCTTAGACTATGAATGAACTTCATATGCTTAGACTGGGGATGAGCTTCATATGCCTAAGTCAACCCATGAAACGAGCCTGCGGACGCTCAGCCGATCGGAGAGGCCGGTTGGAGGAGCATAATGCCTAAGCTGGGGATCAACCCGATCCCCCTCTGCGTGCTACCAATCCCACTGTCGGTCCTACTGCCACAACCCTCAGTCTGGTTGGAGCTTAGACATGGAATGAATTTCGTATGCCTAAACCAACCCACGAAACGAGCGTGCAGGTGCTCAGTCAACCGAAAAGGTGGAATGCGCAAGCCGAGGATCGACCTGATCCTCTCTGCGTGCTGTCGATCCTGCTACTGGTGCTACTATCGTAACCCTTGGTCTGGTCTGATCTTAGACTGGGAATGAACTCCATACGCTAAGACATGGAATGAACTCCGTATGCCTAAGCCAACCCACGAAACGAGCGTACGGGTGCTCAATCGGTCGGAGAGGCAAAATACGCAAGCCAGGGACCGGCCCATTCCCCCTACGTGCTGCCGATCCTGCTACCGCAAGCCTCGATCCGGTCTAATCTTAGACTGGGAATGAACTCTGTATGCTTAAGTCAACCCATGAAACGAGCGTGTGGGCGCTGAGCCTGGTCAGAGAGGTAATATGCGCAAGTCGGGGATCAGCCCGATCCCCCTCTACGTGTTGCCGGTCCCACTGCCACAACCCTCGGTCTGGCTAGGGCTAAGACATGGAATGAACTCCCTATGCCTAAGCCAACCCATGAAACGGGCGTACGAGCGCTCAGCCGATCGGAGAGGCAGAATGCGTAAGCCGAGGATCGATCCGGTCCCTTCTGCATGCTGTCGATCCTACTGTTGTAACCCTCGGTCCTGTCTGATCTTAGACTGGGAATGAACTTCGTATGCTTAGACTGGGGATGAACTCCATATGCCTAAGTCAACCCACGAAACGAGCGTGCGAACGCTCAACCGACCACAGAGGTAGGATGCGTAAGCCGAGAATCGATGGGATGGTAGGTGGGTTCAAGTACATCTTCATATTTCTGCCATGCCAATGCCATTTTTATGGCTTGTAAATTCATACAATTTTCCCCTAAGCCTTCATGTGAACTTTCATGGCAAGACGACCCGCTTTCTATTTTTCATGATTTTTGAAACTTTTTGCGGTTTGGGATTTTTAAAAAATTTTTTAGAAAGAGTTTTGTCCCCAAATTTGGTAGAGGTGATCCTTTTATTTTTGTTGGCATGCACAAAAAAATTCAGCTAAAAACTTGAAGTAGAGAAGATTTTGTGACCGTTTGACAAAAGTGTCCCCATTTCAGACACTTTAATGGCTACTGGCAGCAAACCTATAAAATCTCAAATGCTCTTTAAGGGGGTGTGAGTTCTCGAGGTTTGATGAGGGATAGGGGGCCAATATAAGGGCCAAGTGCCAGCACCCATCGCACATCATGTGCGCACACCCCCCGGCCCCCCCAATCGTCGAAACCCCCAATGCCACCGATTAGGCTCTCCAGCGATGCTCCGGCGATGGTGCCCCAGGTGAAAAAAATGCGGCACCAGCACATGCTCGAGCCCAGCATGTGCACTATGGCTCAAACTCTTAGACTGGAAATGAACTCTATATGCTTAGACATGGAATGAACTCCGTATGCCTAAGCCAACCCACGAAACGAGCGTGCGGGCGCTCAGCCGGCCGAAGAGACAGACTGCGCAAGTCGGGGATTGACCCGTTTCCCCTTTGTGTGCTGCCAGTCTCACTACCACAACCCTTGGTCTGGCTGGGGCTTAGACATGGAATGAACTCCCTATGCCTAAGCCAACCCACGAAACGGGCATACGGGCGCTCAGCCGATCAGAGAGGCAGAATGCGTAAATCGGGGATCAGCCCGGTCCCCCCTACGTGCTACCAATCCTGTTGTCACAACCTTCGATCCAGTCTGATCTTAGACTGGGAATGAACTCCATATGCTTAGACTGGGGATGAACTCCGTATGCCTAAGTCAACCCATGAAACGAGCGTGCGGGCGCTCAGCCGATTGGAGGGCTGGCGGAAAGGCCGGTCGGGGGGGCATAATGTGCAAGCCAAGGATCACCTCGATCCCCCTCTGCGTGCTGCCATTCCCGTTGCTGGTCCTACTGCCACAACCCTCGGCCCGACTAGGGCTTAGACATGGAATGAACCACGTATGCCTAAGCCAACCCACGAAACAAGCGTGCGGGCGCTCGGCCGACTGGAGAGGTAGAATGCGCAAGTCGGGGATCTGCCCGATCCCCCCTGTGTGCTGTCGATCCTGCTGCCGCAACCCTCGGTCTGGTATGATCCTAGACTGGGAATGAACTCCATATGCTTAGACATGGAATGAACTCCTATGCCTAAGCCAACGTACGAAATGCACGTGCGGGCGCTGAGCTAGTTGGAGAGGCATAATGCGAAGTCGGGGATCGGCTCGGTGCCCCTCTGGGTGCTGCCAGTCCCGCTACCACAACCCTTGATCCGACGGGAGCTTAGACATGGAATGAACTCGCTATGCCTAAGCCAACCTACGAAACGGGCGTGCAGGCGCTCAGTCGATCGAAGATGCAAAATTCGCATGCGAGGGATCGATCCGGTCCCCCCTGCATGCTATCGATCCTGCTACCGCAACCCTTGGTCCGGTTCGATCTTAGACTGGGAATGAACTTCGTATGCTTAGACTGCGATGAACTCTATATGCCTAAGTCAACACACGAAACGAGCGTGCAGACGCTCAGCCGACCAGAGAGGCAGGATGCGTAAGTGGGAGATCGAATGGGTGGTAGGTGCGTTCAAGCACATCTTCATATTTCTGCTATGCCAATGCCATTTTTATGGCTTGTAAATTCATGCAATGGTCCCCTAAGCCTTCATGTGAAGTTTCGTGGCAAGACGACCCGTTTTCTATTTTTCACGATTTTTGAAACTTTTTACGGTTCGGGATTTTTTAAAATTTTTTTAGAAAGAGTTTTGTCCCCAAATTTGGTAGAGGGGATCCTTGTATTTTTGTTAGCATGCACAAAAACATTCAGCTAAAAACTCGAAGTGGAGAATATTTTGAGACCGTTTCAAAAAAGTGTCCCCATTTCAAACACTTTAATGGCTACTGGCAGCAAACCTATAAAATCTCAAATGCTCTTTAAGGGGGTGTGAGTTCTCGAGGTTTGATGAGGGATAGGGGGCCAATATAAGGGCCAAGTGCCAGCACCCATCGCACATCATGTGCGCACACCCCCCGGCCCCCCCAATCGTCGAAACCCCCAATGCCGTCGGTTAGGCTCTCCGGCGATGCTCCGACCATGGTGCCCCGAGCGAAAAAAAATGCGGCACCAGCACATGCTCGAGCCCAGCATGTGCACCGTGGCTCAAACTCTTAGACTGGGAATGAACTTCGTATGCTTAGACATGGAATGAACTCCATATGCCTAAGCCAACCCACGAAATGAGCGTGCGGGCGCTCAACCGGTCGAAGAGGCAGAATGCACAAGCCGGGGATCGGCCCGATCCCCATCTGTATGCTACTAGTCCCGCTACCACAACCCTCGATCTGGTTGGGCTTAGACATGGAATGAACTCCCTAAGCCTAAGCCAACCCACGAAACGGGCGTGCGGGCACTCAGTCGATCGGAGAGGCAGAATAAGCAAGCCGGTGAACTACCCATTCCCCCTGCGTGCTATCGATCCTGCTATCGTAACCCTCGGTCCAGCTCGATCTTAGACTGGGAATGAAATCCATATGCTTAGACTAGGGATGAACTCCGTATGCCTAAGTCAACCCACGAAACGAGCATGCAGGCACTCAGCCAGCCGTAGAGGCCGACCGGAGAGACAGAATGCACAAGTCAGGGATCAGCCTGATCCCCCCCTGTGTGCTACCTATCCGGCTGCTGGACTTGCTACCCAACCCTCGGTCTGGTCTAATCTTACACTGGGAATGAACTCCGTATGCTTAGGCATGGTATGAACTCCCTATGCCTAAGCTAACCCACGAAACGGGCGTTCAACCGGCCGGAGAGGCAGAATGCGCAAGTCGGGGATCGGCCCGGTCCCTCATGTGTGTTATCGATCCTGTTGCTGCAACTCTCAGTCCAGTCTGATCTTAGACTAGCAATGAACTCCATATGCTTAGACTGGGGATGAACTCCATTTGCCTAAGTCAACCCATGAAACGAGCGTGCATGCGCTCAGCCGGTCGGAGAGGCTGGTCGAAGAGGCATAGTGCGCAAGCTGGGGATTAGCCCGATCCCTTCTGCGTGCTGCCAATCCCACTGCCAATCCTGCTGCCACAACCCTTGGTCCAGTTGGGGTTTAGACATGGAATGAACTCCGTATGCCTAAGCCAACCCACAAAACGAACATGCGAGCACTCAACCGGCCGAAGAGGTAGAATGTGCAAGCTGAGGATCGACCTGGTCCCCCCTATGTGCTGTCGATCCTACTGCTGCAACCCTCGGTCTAGTCTAATCTTAGACTGGGAATGAACTCCGTAAGCTTAGACTAGGGATGAACTCCGTATGCCTAAGTCAACCCATGAAACGAGCGTTCGGGCATTGAGCCGGCCAAAAAAGCATAATGCGTAAGCCAGGGATCGGCCCAGTCCCTCTCTGCATGCTGCCGGTCCCGCTGCCACAGCCCTCGGTCTGGTTCGGGCTTAGACATGGAATGAACTCCCTATGCCTAAGCCAACCCACGAAATGGGGTACGGGCACTCAGCCGATCGGAGAGGTAGAATGCACAAGCCAAGGATTGGTCCAGTCCCCCCTTCGTGCTGTCGATCTTGCTGTCGCAACCCTCGGTCCGATCTGATCTTAGACTGGGAATGAACTCCATATGCTTAGACTTGGGATGAACTCCGTATGCCTAAGTCAACCCATGAAACGAGCGTGAGGGAGCTCAGCCGACCAGAGAGGCAGAATGTGCAAGCCGAGGATCGACCCGGTCCCCCCCGGCGTGCTGTCTATCCTACTGCTGTAACCCTCGATCCAGTCTAATCTTAGACTAAGAATGAACTCTGTAAGCTTAGACTAGGGATGAATTCCGTATGCCTAAGTCAACCCACGAAATGAGCGTGCGGGTGCTGAGCCGGCCGAAAAGGCATAATGCGCAAGTAGGGGATCGGCCCAGTCCCCCTCTGTGTGCTACCGGTCCCGCTGCCACAACCCTTGGTCTGGTTGGGGCTTAGACATGGAAGGAACTCCCTATGCCTAAGCCAACCCACGAAAGGGGCGTGCGGGCACTCAGCCGCCCGGAGAGGCAAAAAGCGCAAGCCGAGGATTGACCCGATCCCCCCTACGTGTTGCCGATCCTACTGTCGCAGCCCTCGGTCTGATCCGATCTTAGATTGGGAATGAACTCTGTATGGTTAGACTAGGGATGAACTCCATATGCCTAAGTCAACCCACGAAATGAGCGTGCGGGCGCTCAGCCAACCAGAGAGGCAGGATGCGCAAGCCGAGGATCGAACAGGTGGTAGGTGGGTTCAAGCACATCTTCATATTTCTGCCATACCAATGCCATTTTTATGGCTTGTAAATTCATACAATAGTCCCCTAAGCCTTCATGTGAAGTTTCGTGGCAAGACGACCCGTTTTCTATTTTTCATGATTTTTGAAACCTTTTACGGTTTGGGATTTTTTAAAATTTTTCTAGAAAGATTTTTGTCCCCAAATTTGGTAGAGGTGATCCCTGTATTTTTGTTGGCATGCACAAAAACCTTCAACTAAAAATTTGAAGTGGAGAAGATTTTGTTATCGTTTCAAAAAAGTGTCACCATTTCAGACGCTTTAATGGCTACTGTCAGCAAACCTATAAAATCTCAAATGCTCTTTAAGGGGGTGTGATTCTTGAGGTTTGATGAGGGATAGGGGGCCAATATAAGGCCAAGTAACAGCACCCATCACACAACCCCCGGCCCCCCCAATCGTCGGAACCCCCAATGCCACCGGTTAGGCTCTCCGACGGTGCTCCGACGATGGTGCCCCGGGCGAAAAAAATGCGGCACCAGCACAAGCCTGAGCCCAGCATGTGCACCGTGGCTCAAAATCTTAGATTGGGAATGAACTCCGTATGCCTAAGCCAACCCACGAAACGAGCGTATGGGCGCTCAGCCAGTCGGAGAGGCATAATGTGCAAGTAGGGGATCGACTCGGTCCCCCCTACGTGCTATCGATCCTGCTATAGCAACCCTCAGTCTGATCTGATCTTAGACTGGGAATGAACCCCGTATGCATAAGTCAACCCATGAAATGAGCGTGCGGGCATTGACCCGGTCAAAGAGGCATAATGCGTAAGTCGAGGATCGTCCCGGTCCCCTTTTACATGCTGCCAGTCCTGCTACCACAACCCTCGGTCCGGCTGGGGCCTTAGACAAGGAATGAATTCCCTATGCCTAAGCTAACTCACGAAACGGGGGTACGGGCGCTCAACCGACCGAAGAGGCAGAATACACAAGTCGGGGATCGGCTCGGTCCCCCCTGCGTGCTACCGATCCTACTGTCGCAACCCTCGGTCCGATCTGATCTTAGATTGGGAATGAACTCCGTATGCTTAGACTGGGAATGAACTCCGTATGCCTAAGTCAACCGACGAAACAAACGTGCGGGCGCTCAGTCGGTCGGAGAGGCATAATGTGTAAAACGGGGATTAGCTCAGTCCCCCCTGCATGCTGTCGATCCTGCTACCGCAACCCTCAGTCCAGTCTGATTTTAGACTGGGAATGAACTTCGTATGCATAAGTCAACCCACGAAACGAACGTGCGGATGTTGAGCTGGCCAAAAAAGCATAATGCACAAGCTGGGGATCGGTCCGGTCCTCCTCTGAGTGCTACCGGTCCCACTGCCACAACCCTCGGTCCGGCTGGGGCTTAGACATGGAATGAAATCCCTATGCCTAAGCCAACCCATGAAATGGCCGGAGAGGCAGAATACGAAAGTTGAGGATCAGCCTGATCCCCCCTGCGTGCTGCTGATCCTGCTGTCGTAACCCTCGGTCCGGTCTGATCTTAGACTGGGAATGAACTTCGTATGCTTAGACTGGGGATAAACTTCATATGCCTAAGTCAACCCATGGAATGAGCGTACGGGCACTCAGCCGATCGAAAAGGCCGGTCGGAGAGGCATAATGCGTAAACTGGGGATCAACCCGATCCCCCTTCTGTGTGCTGCTGATCCCGCAGCCGATCCTGCTGCCACAACCCTCAGTTCGACTGGGCCTTAGACATGCAATGAACTCCGTATGCCTAAGCCAACCTACGAAATTAGCATGCGGGCGTTCAACCGATCGGAGAGGTAAAATCCGCAAGTCGAGGATCAGTCCGGTCCCCCCTGCGTGCTATCGATCCTGCTATCGCAACCCACGGTCTGGTCCTGCTACCGCAACCCACGGTCTGGTCCGATCCTAGACTGGGAATGAACTCCATATACTTAGACATGGAATGAACTCTGTATGCCTAAGCTGGGGGATTACCCGATCCCACTCTGCATGCTACCGGTCCCACTGCCACAACCCTCGATCTGGCTGGGGCTTAGACATGGAATGAACTCCCTAAGCCTAAGCCAATCGGCGAAACGGGCGTGCGATCGCTCAGCCAGCCGGAGAGGCAGAATGTGCAAGCCGGGGACCAGCCCAGTCCCCCCTACGTTCTATCGATCCTGCTATCGCAACCCTCGGTCTGGTCCGATCTTAGATTGGGAATGATCTTCGTATGCCTAACTCAACCTACAAAACGAGTGTGCGGGTGCTAAGTCGACCGGAGAGGCATAATGCACAAGTCGAGGATCGGCCCGGTACCCCTCTACGTGCTATCGGTCCCGCTACCGTAACCCTCGGTCCGGTTGGGGCCTAGACATGGAATGAACTCCGTATGCCTAAGCCAACCCACGAAACGAGCGTGCAGGCACTCAGCCGGTCAGAGAGGCAGAATGAGCAAGTCGGGGATATGCCCGGTCCCCCCTGCGTGCTGTCGATCCTGATGCCGCAACCTTCGATCCGGTCTGATCTTAGACTGGGAATGAACTTCGTATGCATAAGTCAACCCACGAAACGAGCATGCGGGCACTGACCCGACCGAAGAGGCATAATGCTCAAGCCAAGGATCAGCCCGGTCCCCCTCTACGTGCTGCCAGTCCCGCTGTCACAACCCTCGGTCCGATTGGGGCTTAGACATGGAATGAACTCCCTATGCCTAAGCCAACACACGAAACGAGCGTGCGGGCACTCAACCGGCCAGAGAGGTAGAATGTGCAAGCCGAAGATCGGCCTGGTTCCCCCTGCGTACTGCTGATCCTGCTATCGTAACCCTCGATCCGGTCTGATCTTAGACTGGGAATGAACTCGATATGCTTAGACTGCTGAAGAAGTTCGTATGCCGAGACTGGGAATGAACTCCATATGCTTAGCCATGGAATGAACTCCGTATGCCTAAGCCAACCCACAAAACGAGCGTGCGGGCGCTCAGTCGATCGGAGAGGCAGAATGCGCAAGCTGGGGATCGGCCCAGTCCCCCTTGCATGCTGTCAATCCTACTGTCGTAACCCTCGGTCCGGTCTGATCTTAGACTGGGAATGAACTCCGTATGCATAAGTCAACCCATGAAACGAGCGTACGGGTGTTAAGCCGACCGAAGAGGCATAATACGCAAGTTGGGGATCGGCCCGGTCCCTTCTACGTGCTGCCGGTCCCGCTGCCACAACCCTCAGTCCAGCTGGGGCTTACACATGGAATGAACTCCCTCTGCCTAAGCCAACCCATGAAACAGGCGCGCGAGCGCTCAGCCGGTCGGAGAGGTAGAATGCGCAAGCCGGGGATCGGCCCAGTCCCCTCTGCGTGCTGCCGATCCTACAGCCACAACTCTCGGTCCGGTCCGATCTTAGACTGGGAATAAACTTTGTATGCTTAGACTGGGGATGAACTCCGTATGCCTAAGTGAACCCACGAAACGAGCGTGCGGGCGCTCAGCCGACCAGAGAGGCAGGATGCGTAAGCCGGGGATCGAACGGGTGGTAGGTGGGTTCAAGCACATCATCATATTTCTGCCATGCCAATGCCATTTTTATGGCTTGTAAATTCATACAATGGTCCCCTAAGCCTTCATGTAAAGTTTCATGGCCAGAGGACCCGTTTTTTATTTTTCACGATTTTTGAATCTTTTCGGTCAGGTAAAAATTTTAGAAAGAATTGTCCCAAAATTTGTTAGGTGATCCTTGTATTTTTTTGGCATGCAAAAAACCTCAGCTGAAAATTCGAAGTGCGCAGAAAGATGTTTGTGACCGTTTGAAAAAACTGTCCAATATTCAGCACTAATGGCACTGGAAGCAACCTATGAATGCTCAAATGCCTTTAGAAAGGGTCGTGAGCCCTCAAGGTTTGATGAGGGATAGGTGCCAATTTAGGGCCGAAGTCAGCACCCATTCGCACATCATGTGCTGCACACCGTGCCCCCAAATCGCCAGAACCGGGAATGCTGCCAGTAGCTTCCTTCTGATGCTCTGGCGATGGTGCAGCAAAAAAACATCAGGCACCAGCCATGCCTGAGCCCCGCATGTGCACCGTGGCTCAAACTTAGACTGGAAAAACTCCATATGCTTAGACATGGAATAAACTCCGTATGCCTAAGCCAGCCCATGAAACGAGCGTGCGGGCGCTTAGTCGGTCGGAGAGGCAGAATGCGCAAGTTGGGGACCGACCCAGTCCCCTCCTGAATGTTGTCGATCCTGCTGCCACAACCTTTGATCCGGTCTGATCTTAGACTGGGAAGAACTCGCGTATGCATAAGTCAACCCACGAAACAAGCAGTGCGGGCACTGAGCCGGCCGAAAGAGGCAATATATGCGCAAGCCAGGGATGATCCCGGTCCCGTGCGTGCTGGCGGTCCTGCTACCATCAACCTCAGTCGCAGATGGAATGAACTCTGTATGCTAAGCAACCCACAAAAATGAGGCGTAGTGGGTGTCAGCCGGTCGGAGAGGTAGATGCCAAGCGAGGATTCGGCTCGGTCCTGCATTGCTGTCGATCCTGCTACTGGTCTACTGTCGCAACCCTCAATCCGGTCCCATCTTAGACTGGGAATGAAACTTCGTATGCTTACCATGGAATGAACTCTGTATCCTAAGCCAACCCATGAAAGACGTACGGGCACTCAACCGGTCGGTGAGGCGAATGCGCAAGCTCGAGGATCGACCGATCCCCTTGCTGCTGTCGATACTGCAGTCGTAGCCCTCGGTCCGATTGATCTTGGACTGGGAATAAACTTCGTATGCCTAACTCAACCCATGAAACGAGCGTACGAGCGCTGAGCCGACCAGAGAGGCAGGATGCGCAAGCCAGGGATCGAACAGGTGGTAGGTAGGTTCAAGCACATCTTCATATTTCTGCCATGCCAATGCCTTTTTTATGGCTTGTAAATTCATACAATGGTCCCTTAAGCCTTCATGTGAAGTTTCGTGGCAAGAAGACCCGTTTTCTATTTTTCATGATTTTTGAAATTTTTAACGGTTCGAGATTTTTTAAAATTTTTTTAGAAAGAGTTTTGTCCCCAAATTTGGTAGAGGTGATTCTTGTATTTTTGTTAGCATGCACAAAAAAAATTCAGTTAAAAACTTGAAGTGGAGAAGATTTTGTGACCATTTAAAAAAATGTCCCCATTTCAGACACTTTAATGGCTACTGGCAGGAAACCTATAAAATCTCAAATGCTCTTTAAGGGGGTGTGAGTTCTCGAGGTTTGAAGAGGGATAGGGGGCCAATATAAGGGCCAAGTACCAGCACCCATCGTACATCATGTGCGCACACCCCCGGCCCCCCAAATCGCCTGAACCCCCAATGCTGCCTGTTAGGCTCTCGACGATGCTCCAGCGATGCTCCAACGATGGTGCCCCGGGCGAAAAAAATGCGGCACCAGCACATGCCCAAGCCAAGCATGCACATCGTGGCTGAAAATCTTAGACTGGGAATGAACTTCGTATGCGTAGACATGGAATGAACTCCGTATGCATAAGCCAACATACGAAACAAGTGTGCGGGCACTCAGCCGACCGAAGAGGCAGAATGCACAAGCCGGGGATGGCTCGGTCCCCCCTGTGTGCTATCGATCCTACTGCAACAACCCTCGGTCCGATCTGATCTTAGACTGGGAATGAAATTCTTATGCCTAAGTCAACCCACGAAATTAGCGTATGGGCGCTGAGTCGGTCGGATAGGCATAATGCGCTAGTCGGGGATCGGCCCGGTCCCCCTCTGCGTGCAACGCCATCGCACTGCCACAACCCTCAGTCCGACTGGGGCTTAGACATGGAATGGACTCCCTATGCCTAAGCCAAACCCATGAAACGGGCGTGCAGGCGCTCAGCCGACCAAAGAGGCAGAATGCGCAAGCCGGGGATCGACCCAATCCTCTCTGCGTGCTATCGATCCTGCGTGCCGCAACCCTCGGTCCAGTTCGATCTTAGACTGGGAATGAACTCCGTATGCTTAGACTACGGATGAACTCTGTATGCCTAAGTCAACCCATGAAATGAGCGTGCGGAACTCAGCCAACCAGAGAGGTAGGATGCGTAAGCCAGGGATCGAACGGGTGGTAGGTGGGTTCAA
>NW_019167949.1:13851562-13874935 GCF_002303985.1 Durio zibethinus | reverse complement strand
GGTTGACTTAGGCATATGGAGTTCATCCCCAGTCTAAGCATACGAAGTTCATTCCCAGTCTAAGATCAGACCAGACTGAGGGTTGCAGCAGTAGGATCAGCAGCATGCAAGGGGGACCGGGCTGATCCCCGACTTGCAGATTCTGCCTCTCCGATCGACTGAGCGCCAGCACGCTCGTTTCGTGGGTTGGCTTAGGCATACGGAGTTTATTCCATGTCTAAGCATACGAAGTTCATTCACAGTCTAAGATTTTGAGCCACGATGCACATGCTGGGCTCGGGCATGTGCCGGTGCCATTTTTTTTTCGCTCGTGGCACCATCGTCGGAGCATCGTCGGAGAGCCTAACCAACGGCATTAGGGGTTTTGACGATTAAGGGGTTGGGGGGTGTCCGCACATGATGTGCGATGGGTGCTGGTACTTGGCCCTTATATTGGCCCGTTATCCCTCATCAAACCTCGAAAACTCACACCCCCTTAAAGAGCATTTGAGATTTTATAGGTTTGCTGCCAGGAGCCATTAAAGTGTCTGAAATGGGGACACTTTTTTCAAATGGTCACATCTTCTCCACTTCGAGTTTTAAGCTGAATTTTTTTGTGCATGCCAAAAAAAATACAAGGATCGCCTCTACGAAATTTTGGGACAAAACTCTTTCTAAAAAAATTTTACAAAATCCTAAACCGTAAAAAGTTTCAAAAATCGTCAAAAATAGAAAACGATCGTCTTGCCATGAAACTTCACATGAAGGTGTAGGGGACCATTGTATGAATTTACAAGCCATAAAAATGGCATTGGCAGGGTAGAAATATAAAGATGTCCTTGAACCCACCTACCACCCGTTCGATCCCTGGCTTGCGCATCCTGCCTCTCTGGTTGGTTGAGTGTCCGCACGCTCGTTTCGTGGGTTGACTTAGGCATACAGAGTTCATCCCCAGTCTAAGCATTCGGAGTTCATTCCCAGTCTAAGATCGGATCGGACCGAGGGTTGTGGCAGTAGAATCGACAGCACGTAAGGAAGATCGGGTCAATCCCCGGCTTGCACATTCTGCCTCTTTAGTCGGCTGAGCGCCCGCACGCTCGTTTCGTGGGATGGCTTAGGCATAAGGAGTTCATTCCATGTCTAAACCCCAACCGGGCCAAGGGTTATGGCAGCGGGATCAACAGCACGCAGAGGGGGATCGAGCCGATCCCGAGCTTGCGCATTATGCCTCACCGGTTGGCTCAACGCCCACACGATCATTTCATGGGTTGACTTAGGCATACAGAGTTCATTCCCACTCTAAGATCGGATCGGATCGAGGGTTGTGGCAGCAGGATTGACAGCATGCAGGGGGTGATCGGGCCGGTCCTCGACTTGCACATTCTACCTCTCCGGCCAGCTGAGCGCCTGCACGCTCGTTCATGGGTTGGCTTAGGCATACAGAGTTCATTCCACATTTAAGCATACGGAGTTCATTCCCAGTCTAAGATCGAACCGGATCGAGGGTTGCATTGATAGCTTGCAGGGGGGACCGGGTCGATCCCTGACTGGCTGAGCACCCACATGCTCATTTCGTGGGTTGGCTTAGGCATACGAAGTTCAATCCATGTCTAAGCCCTAGCCAGACCGAGGGTTGTGGTAGCAGGACTAGTAGCGGGATCGCAGCACGCAGAAGGGGAATCCCGAGTTGCTAATTATGCCTCTTCAGCCGGCTGAGTGCCCGGACGCTCATTTCGTGGGTTGACTTAGGCATACGAAGTTCATCCCCAGTCTAAGTATATGGAGTTTATTCCCAGCCTAAGATCAAATTGGACCGAGGGTCACGACAGCAGGATCGGCAGCACGCAGGGGGGACCGGGTCGATCCCTGGCTTGTGCATTCTACCTCTCCGACGGGCTGAGCGACCGCACGCCTATTTCATGGGTTGGCTTAGGCATAGGGAGTTCATTCCATGTCTAAGCCCTAGCCGGACCGAGACAGCACGCAGAGGGGGATCGGGTCGATCCTCGGCTTACGCATTATGCCTTTTCGATCGACTCAGTGCTCGCAGGCTCGTTTCATTGGTTGACTTAGGCAAACAGAGTTCATTCCCTGTCTAAGATCGGACTGGACCGAGGGTTATGGTAGTAGGATCGACAGCATGCAGGGGGGACTGGGCCGATGCTCAGCTTGTGCTTTCTACCTCTCCGACTGGCTGAGTGCCCACACGCTCATTTCATGGGTTGGCTTAGGCAGACGGGGTTCATTCCATGTCTAAGCATATGGAGTTCATTCCCAGTCTAAGATCGGACTGGACCGAGGGTTGGAACAGCAAAACTAGCAGCAGGATCGACAGGACACAGGGGGGACCGGACCGATCCCTGGCTTTCGCATTCTACCTCTCCGGTTGGCTGAGTGCTTGCACGCTCGTTTCATGGGTTGGCTTAGGCATACGGAGTTCATTCCATGTCTAAGCATATGGAGTTCATTCCCAGTCTAAGATCGGATCGGATCGAGTATTACGGTAGCAAGACCAGCAGTAAGATCGGTAGCATGCAGGGGGGGATCGGGCCGATCCCCGGCTTGTGCATTCTGCCTTTTCGGCCGGCTGAGTGCCTGCAAGCTCTTTTCGTGGGTTGGCTTAGGCATACGGAGTTCATTCCATGTCTAAGCCCCAACCGGACTGAGGGTTGTGGCAGCGGGATCGACAGCACATAGAGGGTGACCGGGTTGATCCCTAGCTTGTGCATTATGTCTCTCCGACTGACCTCTCCGGTAGATTGAGCGCCCGGACGCTCCTTGCATGGGTTGACTTAGGCATACAGAGTTCATTCTCAATCTAAGATTAGACCGGACCGAGGGTTGCGATAGTAGGATCGACTGCACGCAGGGGGGATCGGGTCGGTCCCTGGCTTGCGCATTCTACCTCTCTAGTCGGTTGAGCACCCACACACACGTTTCATGGGTTGGCTTAGGCATACGAAGTTCATTCCCAGTCTAAGATCGGATCAGACTGAGGGTTGTGGTAGCAGGATCGACAGCACGCAGGGGGGATCGGGTCGATCCCTCGCTTGCACATTTACCTCTTCGATCGGTTGAGTGCCCGCACGCTCATTTCATGGGTTGGCTTAGGCATACGGAGTTCATTCCATGTCTAAGCATACGGAGTTCATTCCCAGTCTAAGATCGAATCAAATCGAGGATTGTGACAGTAGGACCAGCAGTAGGATCAACAGTATGCAAGGGGGGACCGAGCCGATCCCCGGCTTGCGCATTCTACCTCTCTGGCCAGTTGAGCACCCGCACATTCTTTTTATGGGTTGGCTTGGGCATACGGAGTTCATTCCATGTCTAAGCCCCAGCCGGACCGAGGGTTGTGGCAGCAGGACCGACAGCGGGATCGACAGCACGCAGAGGGTGACCGGGCTGATCCCCGGCTTTTGCATTATGTCTCTCCGATCGGTCTCTCCGGTCAGCTGAGCGCCTGTACGCTCGTTTCGTGGGTTGACTTAGGCATACGGAGTTCATCCTCAGTCTAAGCATATGAAGTTCATTTCCAGTCTAAGATCGGATCGGACCGAGGGTTGTGACAGCATGCAGGAGGGATCGGGCCGATCTCAGGCTTGCGCATTCTGCCTCTTCGGTCGGCTGAGCGCCCGTACGCTCGTTTCGTGGGTAGGCTTAGGCATACAGGGTTCATTCCATATCTAAGCCCCAACCGGACCGAGGGTTGTGGCAGCAGGATTGACGGCGGGATCGGCAGCACATAGAGGGGGACTGGGCTGATCCCCGGCTTGCACATTATGCCTCGCCGGTCGACCTCTCCAACTGGCTGAGTGTCTGCACGCTCGTTTTATGGGTTGACTTAGGCATATAGAGTTCATCCCCAGTCTAAGCATATAGAGTTCATTCGCAGTCTAAGATCGGTCCAGATCGAGGGTTGCGACAGTAGGATCGATAGCACGCAGGGGGGACCGAGCCGATCCCTGGCTTGGGCATTCTGCCTCTCTATCCGACTGAGCGCCCGCACACTCGTTTCGTGGGTTGGCTTAGGCATAGGGAGTTCATTCCATGTCTAAGCCTCAGCCAGGTCGAGGGTTGTGGCAGTGGGACCGACAGCACGCAAAGGGGGATCGGGTCGATCCTCGGCCTGTGCATTATGCCTCTTCGATCGGCTGAGCGCCCGCACGCTCGTTTCGTGGGTTAACTTATGCATACGGAGTTCATTCCTAGTCTAAGATCGGAACGGACCATGGGTTGCAACAGCAAGATCGATAGCACACAGGAGGGACTAGGCCGATCCTCGGCTTATGCATTCTACCTCTCCGATCAACTGAGCGCCTGCACGCTCGTTTCGTGGGTTGGCTTAGGCATACAGAGTTCATTCCATGTCTAAGCATACGGAGTTCATTCCCAGTCTAAGATTTTGAGCCACGATGCACATGCTGGGCTCAGGCAAGTGCTGGTGCTGCATTTTTTTCACCCGGGGCACCATCGCCGTTGGATCGTAGGAGAGCCTAACCGACGGCATTGGGGGTTCTGGTGATTGGGGGGGCCGGGGGGTGTGCGCACATGATGTGCGATGGTTCTGGTACTTGGCACTTATATTGGCCCCCTATCCCTCATCAAACCTTGAGAACTCACACCCCCTTAAAGAGCATTTGAGATTTTATAGGTTTGCTACCAGTAGCCATTAAAGTGTCTAAAATGGGGACACTTTTTTCAAACGGTCACAAAATCTTCTCCACTTCGAGTTTTTTTATGCCAACAAAAATACAAGGATCACCTCTACCAAATTTGGGGACAAACCTCTTTCTAAAAATATTTTAAAAAATCTCGAACCGTAAAAAGTTTCAAAAATTGTAAAAAATAGAAAATGGGTTGTCTTGCCACGAAACTTCACATGAAGGCTTAGGGGACCATTGTATGAATTTACAAGCCATAAAAATGGCATTGGCACGGTACAAATATGAAGATGTGCTTGAACCCACCTACCACCCATTTGATCCCCGACTTATGTGTCCTGCCTCTCTGGTCGGCTGAGCGCCCACACGCTCGTTTCGTGGGTTGACTTAGGCATACGGAGTTCATCCCCCATCTAAGCATACAGAGTTCATTTCCCAGGTCTAAGATCGAACCAGACTGAGGGTTGCGACAGTAGGATTGGTAGCACGCAGCGGGGATTGGGCCGATCCCCGGTTTACGCATTCTGCCTCTCTGATTGGCTGAGCGCCTGCACGCCAATTTTGTGGGTTGGCTTAGGCATAGGGAGTTCATTCCATGTCTAAGCCCTAGTCGGACCGAGGGTTGTGGCAGCGGGACCGATTGTACGCAGTGGGGGATCGGACCGATCCTCGGCTTCGCATTATGCCTCTCCGGTTGGCTCAACGGCTGTACGCTCGTTTCATGGGTTGACTTAGGCATACGAAGTTCATTCCCAGTCTAATATCGGACCGGACTGAGGGTTGTGGCAGTAGGATCGACAGCACGCAGGGGGGGATCGGGTCGATCACCGGCTTACGCATTCTTTCTCTCCGACCGACTGAGGGCCCACACGATCATTTCGTGGGTTGGCTTAGGCATACGGAGTTCATTCCATGTCTAAGCCCTAGCCGAATCGAGGGTTGCAGCAGTGGGACCGGCAGCACACAGAAGGGGATCGGGTCGATCCTTGACTTGCGCATTATGCCTCTCCGACCGGCTCAGCGCCCACATGCTCATTTCATGGGTTGACTTAGGCATACGGAGTTCATTCCCAATCTAAGATCAGACTGGACCAAGGGTTGTAGTAGTAGGATCGACAGCACGTATAGGGGACCAGACCAATCATCGACTTGTACATTCTGCCTCTCCGGTCGGCTGAGTGCCTGCAGGCTCATTTCATGGGTTGGCTTAGGCAAACAGAGTTCATTCCATGTCTAAGCATACGAAGTTCATTCCCAGTCTAAGATCAGACCAGATCGAAGGTTGTGACAGTAGGACCAGCAGCAGGATCGATAGCATGCAGGGGGATCAGGCCATTCCCCGGCTTGCATATTCTGCCTCTCCGGCCGGCTAAGCGCCCGCACGCTCGTTTCATGGGTTGGCTTAGGCATACGGAGTTCATTCCATGTCTAAGCCCCAGCCGAACCGAGGGTTGTGGCAGCAGGACTGGCAGTGGGATCGACAGCATGTAGAGGGGGATCGAGCTAATCCCCAGCTTGCGCATTATGCCTCTTCGGCCGACTGAGCACCCGTACGCTCGTTTCATGGGTTGACTTAGGCATACGGAGTTCATCCCCAGTCTAAGCATACAGAGTTCATTCCCAGTCTAAGATTGGACCGGACAGAGAGTTTCAATAGTAGGATCGGAAGCACGCAGGGGGGACAGGGCCGATCCCCGACTTCAGTATTCTGCCTCTCCGATCGACTGAGCACCCGCACGCCTGTTTCGTGGGTTGGCTTAGGCATAAGGAGTTCATTCCATGTCTAAGCCCCAGCCGAATCGAGAGTTGTGGCAGCGGGATCGGCAGCACGCAGAAGGGGACCGGGTCGATCCCCGACTTGCGTATTATGCCTTTTCGGTTGGCTCAGCACCTGCACGCTTGTTTCATGGGTTGACTTATGCATACGGAGTTCATTCTCAGTCTAAGATCGAACTAGACCAAAGGTTGCGACAACAGGATCGACAGCACGCAAAGGGGATCGGGTCGATCCCCGGCTTGCGCATTCTGCCTCTCCGACCGGCTGAACGCCTGCATGCTCGTTTTGTGGGTTGGCTTAGGCATACGGAGTTCATTCCATGTCTACGCATACGGAGTTCATTCCCAGTCTAAGATCGGATCAGATCGAGGGTTGCGGTAGCAGGACTAGCAGCAGGATCGGTAGCACGCAGGGGGGACCGGGCCGATCCTTGGCTTGCACATTCTGCCTTTCCGGTCGGTTGAGCGCTCGCACGCTCATTTCGTGGGTTGACTTAGGTATACGGAGTTCATTCCATGTTTAAGCCCCAGCCGGACCGAGGGTTGTACAGCAGGACCGACAGCGTGATTGGCAACATGCAGAGGGGGACCAGGCTGATCCCTGGCTTGCGCATTATGCCTCTTCGGCCGACCTCCCCGATCGGCTGAGTGCTCGTAATCTCATTTCGTGGGTTGACTTAGGCATACAGAGTTAATCCCCAGTCTAAGCATACGGAGTTCATTCCCAGTCTAAGATTGAGTCGGACTGAGGGTTACGACAGCAGGATCGGCAGCACCCAGGCGAGACCGAGCCGATCCCCGGCTTGTGCATTCTACCTCTCTGGTCGGTTGAGCACCCACATGCCCGTTTCGTGCATTGGCTTAGGCATAGGGAGTTCATTCCATGTCTAAGCCCCAGCCAGACCAAGGGTTGTGGCAACAAGACCGGCAACATGCATAGGGGGCCGATCCCCGGCTTGCGCATTATGCCTCTCCGGTCGGCTCAGCGCCCGCATGCTCGTTTCGTGGGATGACTTAGGCATACAGAGTTCATTTCCAGTCTAAGATTAGATCGGACTGAGGGTTGCGACAGCAGGATCGATAGCACGCAGGGGGGATCGGGTCGATCCCCAGCTTGCGCATTCTGCCTCTCCGGCCAACTGAGCTCCCGCACGTTCGTTTTGTGGGGTTGGCTTAGGCATACAGAGTTCATTCCATGTCTGAGCATACAAAGTTCATTCCCAGTTTAAGGTCCGAACAGATCGAGGGTTGTGGCAGCAAGACCAGCCACAGGATCGGCAGCACGTAGGGGGGATCGAGCTGATCCCCGACTTGCGCATTCTGTTCTCTGGTCGGTTGAGCGCTCGTACGCTCGTTTCATGGGTTGGCTTAGGCATACAGAGTTCATTCCATGTCTAAGCCCCAGTCGGATCGAGGGTTGTGGCAGCAGGACTGGCAGTGGGATCGGTGAAACGTAGAGGGGGATCGGGCTGATCCTCGGCTTACGTATTATGCCTCTCCGGCCGACTAAGCACCCGCACGCTCGTTTCATGGGTTGACTTAGGCATACGGAGTTCATTCCTAGTCTAAGCATACGGAGTTCACTCCCAGTCTAAGATTGAATCGGATCGAGGTTTGTGGCAGCAGGATCAGTAGCACGCAAAGGGGACCGGGCCAATCCCTGGCTTGCACATTCTACCTTTTCGGTCGGCTGAGCGCCCGCACGCTCGTTTCATGGGTTGGCTTAGGTATAGGGAGTTCATTTCATGTCTAAGCCCTAGTCGGACCAAGGGTTGTGGTAGCGGGACCGACAGCACACATAGGGGGATCGAGCCATCCCTGGCTTGCGCATTATGCCTCTTCGACCGGCTCAACGCCCGCACGATCATTTCGTGGGTTGACTTATGCATAGGAGTTCATTCCCAGTCTAAGATCAGACCAGAATGAGGGTTGCAGCAGCAGGATTGGCAGCACGCAGGGGGGACCAGGTCAATCCCCAGCTTACGTATTCTGCCTCTCCAGCCGACTGAGCGCCCGCACGCTCGTTTCGTGGGTTGGCTTAGGCAAACGGAGTTCATTCCATGTCTAAGCATACGAGTTCATTCCCAGTCTAGGAGTTTGAGCCACGGTACACATGCTGGGCTCGGGCATGTGCTGGCATCGCATTTTTTTCGCTCGGGGCACCATCGTCGAAGCATCGCCGGAGAGCCTAACCGACGGCATTGGAGGTTCCAGCGATTGGGGGGCCGGGGGGTGTGCACATATGATGTGCGATTGGTGCTGGTACTTGGCCCTTATATTGGCCCCCTATCCCTCATCAAACCTCGAGAACTCACATCCCCTTAAAGAGCATTTGAGATTTTATACGTTTGCTGCCAGTAGCCATTAAAGTGTCTGACATGGGGACACTTTTTTCAAACAGTCACAAAATCTTCTCCACTTCGAGTTTTTAGCTGAATTTTTTTGTACAGGTCAACAAGGAATATGAGGATCACCTTTACCAAATTTGGGGACAAAACTCTTTCTAAAAAAATTTTAAAACATCCCAATCCGCAAAAAGTTTCAAAAATTGTGAAAAATAGAAAACGGTTCGTCTTGCCATGAAACTTCACATGAACGCTTAGGGGACCATTGTATGAATTTACAAGCCATAAAAATGGCATTGGCATGACAGAAATATGAAGATGTGCTTGAACCCACCTACCACCCGTTCGATCCCCGGGTTGCGCATCCTGCCTCTCTGGTCGGCTGAGCGCCCGCACGCTCATTTTGTGGGTTGACTTAGGCATACAGAGTTCATCCCCAGTCTAAGCATATGGAGTTCATTCCCAGTGTAAGATCAGACCAGATCGAGGGTTACGGCAGCACGCAGGGGGGATCGAGTCAATCCCTGGCTTGCGCATTCTGCCTCTTCGGTCGACTAAGCGTCGGGACGCTCATTTCATGGGTTGGCTTAGGCATACGGAGTTCATTCCATGTCTAAGCATACAGAGTTCATTCCTAGTCTAAGATCGGATCGGACCGAAGGTTGCGGTAGCAGGACCAGCAGCAGGATCGACAACACGCAGGGGGGACTGGGCCGGTCCCCGACTTATGCATTCTGCCTCTCCGACTGGCTGAGCACTTGCACGCTCATTTCGAAGGTTGGCTTAGGCATATGGAGTTCATTCCATGTCTAAGCCCCAGTCGAACAGAAGGTTGTGGTAGCAGGACCGGCAGCGAGATCGACAGCACACAGAGAGGGATCGGGTTGATCCCCGGCTTGCGCGTTATGCCTCTCCGACCGGTTGAGCGCCCGCAAGCCCATTTTGTGGGTTGCTTAGGCATAGGGAGTTCATTCCATGTCTAAGCCCCAGCCGGATCGAGGGTTGTGGTTGCAAGACCAGCAGCGCGATCGACAGCATGCAGAGGGGGACCAAGTTGATCCCCGGCTTATGTATTATGCCTCTCCGACCGGCTGAGCGCCCGTTCACTGGTTTCGTGGATTGACTTAGGCATATAGAGTTCATCCCCAGTCTAAGCATACGGAGTTCATTCCCAGTCTAAGATCGGATCGGATAGAGGGTTGCGGTAGCAAGATCGACAGCACGCGATAAGGACCGGGCCGATCCCCGGCTTGCGCATTCTACCTCTCCGGTCGGCTGAGCACTTGCACGTCCATTTAATGGGTTGGCTTAGGCATAGGGAGTTCATTCCATGTCTAAGCCCCAGCCAGACCGAGGGTTGTGGTAGCAGGACCGGCAGCACGCAGAGGGGGATCAGACCAATCCCCGACTTGCGCATTATGCCTCTTTGGTCGGCTCAGCGCCCGTACGCTCGTTTCATGAGTTGACTTATGCATACAGAGTTCATTCCCAGTCTAAGATTGGATCGAACCGAGGGTTGCGGCAGCAGGATCGACAGCATGCAAGGGTGGATCGGGCCAATCCCTGGCTTGCTCATTCTGCCTCTCTGGCCTGCTAAGCGCCCGCACGCTCATTTCGTGGGTTGGCTTAGGCATACAGAGTTCATTCCATGTCTAAGCATACGGAGTTCACTCCCAATCTAAGATTTTGAGCCATGGTGGACATGCTGGGCTCAAGCATGTATTGGTGCCACATTTTTTTCACCCGGGGCACCATCGTCAGAGTATCACTAGAGAGCCTAACCGGCGGCATTGAGGGTTCCGGTGATTGGGGGGTCGGGACGGTATATGCACATGATGTTCGATGGGTGCTGGTACTTGGCCCTTATATTGGCCCCCTATCCCTCATCAAACCTTGAGAACTCACACCCCCTTAAAGAGCATTTGAGATTTTATAGGTTTGCTGCCAGTAGCCATTAAAGTGTCTGAAATGGGGACACTCTTTTCAAACGGTCACAAAATCTTCTCCACTTCGAGTTTTTAGCTGAATTTTTTGTGCGTTCCAAAAAAAATACAAGGATCACCTCTACCAAATTTGGGGACAAAACGCTTTCTAAAAAATTTTAAAAAATCTCGAACCGTAAAAAGTTTTGAAAATCATGAAAAATAGAAAACGGGTCGTCTTGCCACGAAACTTCACATGGAGGCTTAGGGGACCATTGTATGAATTTACAAGCCATAAAAATGGCATTGGCATGGCAGAAATATGAAGATGTGCTTGAACCCACCTACCACCCGTTCGATCCCCGGCTTGCGCATCCTGCCTCTCTAGTCGACTGAGCGCACGAATGCTCGTTTCGTGGGTTGACTTAGGCATATGGAGTTCCTCCCCAGTCTAATCTAAGCATACGGAGTTCATTCCCAGTCTAAGATCGAACCGGACTGAGGGTTGCGACAGCAGGATTGACAGCATGCAGGGGGGACCGGGTCGATCCTCGGCTTACGCATTCTGCCTCTCCGGCCGATTGAGTACCCGCACGCTCGTTTCATGGGTTGGCTTAGGCATACGGAGTTCATTCCATGTCTAAGCATACGGAGTTCATTCCCAGTCTAAGATCGGATCGGATCGAGGCTTGCGGTAGCAGGACCAACAGCAGGATCGATAGCACACAGGGGGGATCGAGCCGATCCTTGGCTTGTGTATTCTGCCTCTCCGACCTTCTGACCGCCCGCACGCTCGTTCCGTGGGTTGACTTAAGCATACGGAGTTCATCCCCAGTCTAAGCATACGGAGTTCATTCCCAGTCAAAATCATTTTGTGGGTTGACTTATGCATACGGAGTTCATTCCCAATCAAAATTAGACCGGACTGAAGGTGGCGGCAGTAGGATCGACAGCACGTAGGAGGGGACCGAGCTAATCCCTGGCTTTCGCATTCTACCTTTTCGATCGGTTGAGCACCCGTACGCTCATTTCGTGGGTTGGCTTAGGCATACGGAGTTCATTCCGTGTCTAAGCATGCGGAGTTCATTCCCAGTCTAAGATTTTGAGCCACGGTGGGTATGTTGGGCTCAGGCATGTGATGGTTTCGTATTTTTTTTACCAGGGGCACCATCGTTGGAGCATCGTTGGAGAGCCTAACTGATGGATTGGGGGTTTTGACGATTGGGGGGCAGCACGATCGGCAGCAGTAGGAGGGACTGGGCCAATCCCTGACTTACGCATTCTACCTCTCCGGCCGGCTGAGCACCTGCACGCCCGTTTCGTGGTTTGGCTTAGGCATAGGGAGTTCATTCCATGTCTAAGCCCCGGCCAGACCGAGGGTTGTGGCAGTGGGATTGACAGCACGCAGAGGAGGATCGGGTCGATCCCCAGATTGCGCATTATGCCTCTTCAACCGGCTCAGCACCCGAATGCTCGTTTCATAGGTTGACTTATGCATACGGAGTTCATTCCCAATCTAAGATTGGACCAGACTGAGGGTTGCAACAGCAGGATCGACAGCAAGTAGGGGGGACCAGGCTGATCCCCTGCTTGTGCATTCTGCCTCTCATGCCGACTGAGCGCCCGCACGCTCGTTTCATGGGTTGGCTTAGGCATACGGAGTTCATTCCATGTCTAAGCATACGGAGTTCATTCCCAGTCTAAGATTTTAAGCCATGGTGCACATGCTACGCTTGGGCATGTGCTGGTGCCGCATTTTTTTCACCCAGGCCACCATCGCCGGAGAGCCTAACCGGCGGCATTGGGGGTTCCGACGATTGGGGGGCCCGGGGGGTGTGCACACATGATGTGAGATGGGTGCTGGTACTTGGCCCTTATATTGGCCCCCTATCCCTCATCAAACCTCGAGAACTCACACCCCCTTAAAGAGCATTTGAGATTTTATAGGTTTGCTGCCAGTAGCCATTAAAGTGTCTAAAATGGAGACACTTTTTTCAAACGGTCACAAAATCTTCTCCACTTCGAGTTTTTAGCTGAATTTTTTTGTGCATGCCAAAAAAAATGCAAGGATCATTTCTACCAATTTTGGGGGCAAAACTCTTTCTAAAAAAAGTTTTAAAAATCCCATACCGTAAAAAGTTTCAAAAATCATGAAAAATAGAAAACGGGTCGTCTTGCCACAAAACTTCTCATGAAGGTTAGGAACCATGTTGAATACAGCCTAAAAATGCACTGGCATGGTAGAATATAAAGATGTGCTTGAATGACCTGCCATCGTCGATCCCCGCATGCATCCGCCCTCTGGTCGGCTGGCACCCGCACGCTCGTTTTGGGTTCACTTAGGCATACGGAGTCATCCCAGTCTAAGCATACGAAGCATTCTAGTTGCGCCAGACGGGTGCAAAAATAGGATCGCTAATCCCCCCTCGGCTGATTCTGCTGTCCGCACGCTGTGGCTGGCTTAGCATAGGGAGTTCATGTAACCCTAGCCGACATGTCAACGAGTAAGCCAACGCAAGGTCGATCGGCTCAGCACCCAATCGATCTTGACTGGTGGAATTAAGTCAACCAATGAGGGAGGGTCACAGCACCGGGGATTCCTTGCATTCTTTCGTCCTCACGACCCGTTCTCTAGCTTGAAAACTCCATATTGCTGCAGGCCACCAGGCTGACACCGTATCGCAGTCACCCACAGAATGCTGCAGTGGCTTAGGCATACGGAGTTCATTCCATGTCTGAGCCCCACCTGGACCGATGGTAGTGGCAGCGGGATCGGCAGCACGCAGAGGGGGATCGAGCTGATCCCCGGCTTACGCATTATGCCTCTCCGATCGGTTCAGCACCTATCATTTCGTGGGTTGACTTAGGCAAACGGAGTTCATTCCCAATCTAAGATAGGACCAGACCGATGGTTACGACAGCAGGATCGACAGCACATAGGGGGGATCGGGCCGATCCCCGACTTACGCGTTCTGTCTCTCTGGTCGGCTGAGCGCCTGCACGCTCGTTTCATGGGTTGGCTTAGGCATAGGGAGTTCATTCCATGTCTAAGCCCCGGCCTGACCGAGGGTTGTGGTAGTGGGACCGACAGTACACAGAAGGGGACTGAGCCGATCCTCGACTTGTACATTCTGCCTCTCCGGCCGACTGAGTGCCCGCATGCTCGTTTCGTGGGTTGGCTTAGGCGTACGGAGTTCATTCCATGTCTAAGCATACGAAGTTCATTCCCAGTCTAAGATCAGACCAGACGAGGCTTGTGGTAGCAGGACCAACAGCAGGATCGACAGCACACAGGGAGGGACCGGGCCGATCCCTGGCTTGCGCATTCTGCCTTTCTGACCAACTGAGCACCTGCACGCTCATTTCATTGGTTGACTTAGGCATACGGAGTTCATCCCCAGTCTAAGCATACGGAGTTCATTCCCAATCTAAGATCAGACCAGACTGAAGGTTGCGACAGTAGGATCGGTAGCATGCAGGCTGGATCGGGCGGATCCCTGGCTTACGCATTCTACCTCTCTGACAGGCTGAGCGCCCGCACGCTCGTTTCGTGGGTTGGCTTAGGCATAGGGAGTTCGTTCCATGTCTAAGCCCCAGCCGAACCGAGGGTTGTGGCAGTGGGATCGACAGCACGCAGAGGGGTACCAGGTCGATCCCTAACTTGCGCATTATGCCTTTCCAGTCGGCTCATCACCCGAACGCTCATTTCATGGGTTGACTTAGGCATACGAAGTTCATTCCCAGTCTAAGATCGGACCAGACCTAGGGTTGTGGTAGTACGATCGACAGAACGCAGGGGGCATACGGAGTTTATCCCTAGTCTAAGCATACGAAGTTCATTCCCAGTCTAAGATCGAACCGGACCGAGGGTTCTGGCAGCAAGATCGGCAACACGCAGGGGGGATCGGGTCGATCCCTGACTTGCGCATTCTGCATCTCCGATCGGTTGACCGCCCACACGCCCGTTTCATGGGTTGGCTTAGGCATAGGGAGTTCATTCCATGTCTAAGCCCCAACTGGACTGAGGGTTGTGGCAGCAGGACCGATAGCACACAGAGAGGGATCGGGCCAATCCTCGGCTTGCGCATTCTACCTCTCCGATCGGCTGAGCACCCGCACACTCGTTTCGTGGGTTGGCTTAGGTATACGGAGTTCATTTCATGTCTAAGCATACAGAGTTCATTTCCAGTCTAAGAGTTTGAGCCATGGTGCACATGCTGGGCTTGGGCATGTGCTGGTACCAGAGTTTTTTTGCCCAGGGCACCATCGTCGGACCATCGTCGGACCATCGTCGAAGAGCCTAATCGACGGCATTGGGGGTTCCGGTGATTGTGGGGCCAGGGGGTGTGCACATAGGATGTGCGATGGGTGCTGGTACTTGGCCCTTTTTTTGGCCCCCTATCCCTCATCAAACCTCGAGAACTCACACCCCCTTAAAGAGCATTTTAGATGTTATAGGTTTGCTGCCAATAGCCATTAAAGTGTCTGAAATGGGGACACTTTTTTCAAATGGTCACAAAATCTTCTCCACGTCGAGTTTTTAGCTAAATTTTTTTGTGCATGCCAAAAAAAATAAAAAGAATCACCTCTACGAATTTGGGGATAAAACTCTTTCTAAAAAAATTTTTAAAAATCTCGAACCGTAAAAAGTTTCAAAAATCATGAAAAATAGAAAACGTGTCGTCTTGCCACGAAACTTCACATGAAGGCGTAGGGGACCATTGTATGAATTTACAAGCCATAAAAATGTCATGGGCATGGCAGAAATATGAAGATTTGCTTGATCCCACCTACCAGCCATTCGATCCCCAGCTTGCGCATCCTGCGTCTCTGGTCTGCTGAGTGTCCGCACGCTCATTTCATGGGTTGACTTAGGCATACGGAGTTCATCCCCAGTCTAAGCATATAGAGTTCATTCCCAATCTAACATCAGACCAGACTGAGGGTTGCGGCAGCAGGATCGGCAGCACGCAGGGGGGACCGGATCGATCCCCGACTTGCGCATTCTGCCTCTCTGACCGGTTGAGCACCCGCACACCCATTTCATGGGTTGGCTTAGGCATATCGAGTTCATTCCATGTCTAAGCCCTAGCCAGAGCAAGGGTTGTGGCAGCGGGATCGGCAGCACGCAGAGGGGGACCGGGTCGGTCCCCGGCTTGCACATTATGCCTCTCTGGTCGGCTCAGCGCCCGCACGCTCATTTCGTGGGTTGACGTAGGCGTACAGAGTTCATTCTCAGTCTAAGATTGGACCGGATCGAGGGTTACGACAATAGGATCGACAATGCGCAGGGGGGGATCGGGTCGATCCCCGGCTTGCGCATTCTACCTTTCCGCCGGCTGAGCGCCCGCACACTCATTTCGTGGGTTGGCTTAGGCATGTGGAGTTCATTCCATGTCTAAGCATACGGAGTTCATTCCTAGTCTAAGATCAGATCGGACCAAGGGTTGCGGCAGCAGAACCGGCAGCAGGATTGGCAGCATGTAGGGAAAATCGGGTCGATCCCTGGCTTGCGCATTCTACCACTTCGATCGACTGAGCATCCGTACGCTCGTTTCATGGGTTGGCTTAGGCATACAGAGTTCATTCCATGTCTAAGCCCCAGTATGATCGAGGGTTGGGGTAGCAGGACCGGCAGCGGGATCGGCAGCACACAGAGGGGGATCGAGTTGATCCCCGGCTTGCGCATTA
Organism: Durio zibethinus; assembly: GCF_002303985.1. The sequence continues at coordinate 13,858,558 of NW_019167949.1, read as the reverse complement.
TGCCTCTCCGACCGGCTAAGCGCCCATACGCTCGTTTCATGGGTTGACTTAGGCATACGGAGTTCATCCCCAGTCTAAGCATACAGAGTTTATTCCTAGTCTAAGATCAGACCGGACCGAGGGTTGCGATAGCAGGATCGGCAACACGCAGTAGGGATCGGGTCGATCCTCGACTTGCGCATTCTGCCTCTCCGGCTGGCTAAGCACCCACACCCCCATTTCGTGGGTTGGCTTAGGCATAGGGAGTTCATTCCATGTCTAAGCCCCAGTCGGATCGAGGGGTTGTGGCGGTTGGACCGGCAGCACGCAGAGAGGGATCGGGCTGATCCCCAGCTTGTGCATTATGCATCTCCGACCTACTCAGCACCCGAAAGCTTATTTCATGGGTTGACTTAGGCATACGGAGTTCATTCCCAGTCTAAGATTGGACTAGACCGAGGGTTACGGTAGCAGGGTCGACAGCACGCAGAGGGGGATCGGGTCGGTCCCCGACTTACGCATTCTGCCTCTCTGACCGACTGAGCGCTCGCACACTCGTTTCGTGGGTTAGCTTAGGCATACGGAGTTTATTCCATGTCTAAGCATACAAAGTTCATTCCCTGTCTAAGATCAAATTGGACCGAGGGTAGCGATAGTAAGACCAGCAGTAGGATCGGTAGCACGTAGGGAGGATCGGGTCAATCCCCGGCTTGCGCATTCTGCCTCTCCGGTTGGCCTCTCCGACCGGCTGAGCGCCCGTACGCTCGTTTCGTGGGTTGACTTAGGCATACGGAGTTCATCCCCAATTTAAGCATACGGAGTTCATTCCTAGTCTAAGATCGAACCGAACCGAGGGTTACGGTAGCAGGATTGGCAAGATGCAGTGGGGACTGGGCCAATCCTCGGCTTGCGCATTCTGCCACTCTGGTCGGCTGAGCACCCGCACACCAGTTTCATGGGTTGGCTTAGGCATAGGGAGTTCATTCCATGTCTAAGCCCCAGCCGAACTGGGGGTTGTGGCAGTGGGACCGGTACCACGCAGAGGGGGATCGAGTCGATCCCCAGCTTGTGCATTCTGCCTGTCTGGCCGACTAAGTCCCCGTACGCTCGTTTCATTTGTTGGCTTAGGCATACGGAGTTCATTCCATGTCTAAGCATACGAAGTTCATTCCCAGTCTAAGAGTTTGAGCCACGGTGCACACGCTGGGCTTGGGCATGTACTGGTGCTACATTTTTTTTCACCCGGGGCACGATCATCAGAGCATCATTGGAGCATCACCGGAGAGCCAAACCGGCGGCATTGGGGGTTCCGGTGATTTGGGGGGTCGGGGGGTTGTGCGCACATGATGTGCGATGGGTGCTGGTACTTGGCCCTTATATTGGCCCCCTATCCCTCACCAAACCTCGAGAACTCACACCCCTTTAAAGAGCATTTGAGATTTTATAGGTTTGCTGCCAATAGCCATTAAAGTGTCTGAAATAGGGACACTTTTTTCAAACGGTCACAAAATCTTCTCCACTTCAGTTTTTAGCTGAATTTTTTTGTTCATGCCACCAAAAATAAAAGGATCACCTCTACCAAATTTGGGGGCAAAACTCTTTCTAAAAAAAGTTTAAAAAAATCCGAACCGTAAAAAGTTTCAAAAATCATCAAAAATAGAAAACGGGTCGTCTAGCCACGAAACTTCACATGAAGGTGTAGGGGACCATTGTATGAATTTACAAGCCATTAAAATGGCATTGGCATGGCAGAAATATGAAGATGTGCTTGAACCCACCTACCATCCATTCGATCCCCGGCTTGCGCATCCTGCCTCTCTGGTCTGCTGACGTCCGCATGCTCGTTTTGTGGGTTGACTTAGGCATACGGAGTTCATCCCCAGTCTAAGATCGGATCGGACTGAGGGTTGCGGTAGTAGGATCGACAGCACGTAAGGAGGACCGGGCTGATCCTCGGCTTACGCATTCTACCTCTCCAGTCAGTTGAGCACCCGCACGTTCGTTTCGTGGGTTAGCTTAGGCATGGGGAGTTCACTCAATGTCTAAGCCCCAACCGAACCAAGGGTTGTGGCAGGGGATCGACAGCATGCAGAGGGGGATCAGGTCAATCCCCAGCTTGCGGATTATGCCTCTCAGTAGGCTCAACGCTCGCACGCTCGTTTCGTTTGTTGACTTTGGCATACAGTGTTCATTCCCAATCTAAGATCGGACCAGATTGAGGGTTGCGGTAGCAGGATCGACAGCATGCAGAGGGGACTGGGTCGATCCCTGGCTTGCGCATTCTGCCTCTCGATCGGCTGAGCGCTCGTACGCTCGTTTCGTGGGTTGGCTTAGGCATACAGAGTTCATTCCATGTCTAAGCCCCAGTCAGACCGAGGGTTGTGGAAGCAGGACCGGCATTGGGATCGACAGCACGCAGTGGGGGACTAGGCTGATCCCTGACTTTTGCATTATGCCTCTCCGATCGGCCTCTCCGGTCAGCTGAGAGCCCGCACGCTCATTTCATGGGTTAACTTAGGCATACGGAGTTCATCCCCAGTCTAAGCATATGGATTTCATTCCCAGTCTAAGATTAGACCGGACCAAGGGTTGCGGCAACAGGAACGACAACATCAGGGGGGACTGGGCCAATCACTGACTTGCGCATTCTACCTCTCTAGCTGATTGAGCGCCCACACACCCGTTTCATGGGTTGGCCTAGGCATAGGGAGTTCATTCCATGTCTAAGCCCTAGCTGGACAAAGGGTTGTGGCAACAGGACAGGCAGTATGCAGAGGGGGATCGGGTCGATCCCCGGCTTACGCATTATGCCTCTTTGACTGGCTCAGTGCCCGAATTCTCATTTCATGGGTTGAATTAGGGATACGGAGTTCATTCCCAGTCTAATATCAGATCAGATCAAGGGTTGTGGCAGCAAGATCGACAGCACGAAGGGGGGATCGGGCCGGTCCCCAGCTTACGCATTCTGCCTCTCCAATCGGCTGAGCGCCCGCACGCTCGTTTCATGGGTTGGCCTAGGCAAACAGAGTTCATTCCATGTCTAAGCATATGGAGTTCATTCCCAATCTAAAATTGGATCGGATCGAGGCTTGCGACAGTAGGACCAGCAGTAGGATCGGTAGCATGTAGGTGGGGATCGGGCCGATCCCCAGCTTGCACATTCTGCCTCTCCGGCCGGCTGAGCGCCTGTACGCTCATTTTGTGGGTTGACTTAGGCATATGGAGTTCATTCCCAGTCTAAGATTGGACCGGACCGAGGGTTACAGCAGCAGGATCGATAGCACGCAGGGGGGACCAGGCCGATCCCCAGCTTGTGCATTCTGCCTCTCTGGTCGGCTGTGCGCCCATATGCTCGTTTTATGGGTTGGCTTAGGCATACGGAGTTTATTCCACGTCTAAGCATACGGAGTTCATTCCTAGTCTAAGATCAGACCAGACCGAGGGTTGTGGCAGCAGGATCGATAGCACGCAGGGGGGAATCAGGCTGATCCCCGACTTGCAAATTTTGCCTCCCTGGTCGGCTGAGCGCCCGCACGCTTGTTTCGTGGGTTGGCTTAGGCATACAGAGTTCATTCCATGTCTAAGCCCTAGCTGGACCGAGGGTTGTGGCTGTAGAACCGACAGCTGGATCGGTAGCACGCAGAGTGGGATTGGGCTGATCTTCGGCTTGCGCATTATGCCTCTTCGACCGGCCTCTCCAGCAGACTAAGCGCCCGCACACTCGTTTCGTGGGTTGACTTAGGTATACGGAGTTCATCCCCAGTGTAAGCATACGGAGTTGATTCCCAGTCTAAGATCAGACCGAACAGAGGCTTACGGCAGCAGGATCGGCAACACTCAGGAGGGATCGGGTCGATCCTTGGCTTGAGCATTCTGCCTCTCTGGTCGACTGAGCACCCGCATGCCTGTTTATGGGTTAGCTTAGGCATAGGGAGTTCATTCCATATCTAAGCCCCAGCCGGACCGAGGGTTGTGGTAGCGGGATCGGTAACATGCAGAGGGGGACTGGACCGATCCCCGGCTTGGGCATTATGCCACTTCGATCAGCTGAACGCCCGCACGCTCATTTCATGGGTTAACTTAGGCATACGGAGTTCATTTCCAGTCTAAGATTGGACCAGACTGAGGGTTACGACAGCAGGATCGACAGCACGCAGGGGGGACCGGGCCGATCCTGGCTTACACATTCTGCCTCTCCGGTCGGCTAAGCGCTCGCACGCTCGTTTCGTGGGTTGGGTTAGGCATACGGAGTTCGTTCCATGTATAACCATATGAAGTTCATTCCTAGTCTAAGATCGGATCGGACTGAGGGTTACGACAGTAGGACCAGCAGCATGTAGAGGGGACCAGGCCGATCCCTGGCTTGCGTATTCTGCCTCTCTGACTGGTTGAACACCCCACGCTCATTTCGTGGGTTGGCTTAGGCATACGGAGTTCATTCCATGTCTAAGCCCCAACCGGACCGAGGGTTGTGGCAGCAAGACCGGTAGTGGGATCAGTAGCATGCAGAGGGAGACCGGGTTGATCCTCGACTTACGTAATATGCCTCTTCAACCAGCCTCTCCAGTCGATTGAGCATCTGCACGCTCGTTTCATGGGTTGACTTAGGCATACAGAGTTCATCCCCAGTCTAAGCATATGGAGTTCATTCCCAGTCTAAGATCAGATTGGACGGAGGGTTGCGGCAGCAGGATTGATAGCACGCAGGGGGGATCGGGCCGATCCCTGACTAGCTCATTCTGCCTCTTCAATCGGCTGAGTGCCCGCACACTCGTTTCGTGGGTTGACTTAGGCATACGGAGTTCATCCCTAGTCTAAGCATATGGAGTTCATTCCCAGTCTAAGATCAAATCGGATCGAGAGTTACGACAGCATACAAGGGGGACTGGGCTAATCCCCGGGTTGTACATTCCACCTCTTCGATTGGCTGAGCACCCGTACGACCATTTCGTGGGTTGGCTTAGGCATAGGGAGTTCATTCTATCTCTAAGCCCCAGCGGGACCGACAGCACGTAGAGGGGGATCGAGCCGATCCCTGGCTTGCGCATTATGCCTTTTCGACTGGCTTAATGCCCGAATGCTCATTTCGTGGGTTGACTTAGGCATACGGAGTTCATTTTCAGTCTAAGATCGGACCAGACCAAGTGTTGCGGTAGCAAGATCGACAGCATGCGGGGGGGACCGGGCCGAACCCCAGCTTGCTCATTCTGCCTCTCCGGCCGGTTGAGCGCCTGCACGTTCGTTTCATAGGTTGGCTTAGGCATACGAAGTTCATTCCATGTCTAAGCATACGGAGTTAATTCCCAGTCTAATACTGGACCGGACCGAGGGTTGCAGTAGTAGGACCAACAGCAGGATCAACAGCATGCAGTGGGGGATCGAGCCAATCCCCGGCTTGTGCATTCTGCCTCTCCGATCGGTTGAGCTCCCGAACGCTCATTTTGTGGGTTGGCTTAGGCATACGGAGTTCATTCCCTATCTAAGCCCCAGTCGGATCGAGGGTTGTGGCAGCAAGACCGACAGCAGGATCGGCAGCACGTAAAGGGGGACGGGCTGATCCCCGGCTTGCACATTATGCCTCTCTGGTCGGCCTTTCCGATCGACTGAGCGCCCTCACGCTCATTTCATGGGTTGACTTAGGCATATGGAGTTCATCCCCAGTTTAAGCATACGAAGTTCATTCCCAGTCTAAGATCGGACCAGACCGAGGGTTCTGACAGCAAGATCGATAGCACGCAGGGGGGACCGAGCCAATCCCTGGCTTGCGCATTCTGCTTTTTCGGTCAGCTGAGCGCCCGCAAATCCGTTTCATGGGTTGGCTTAGGCATAGGGAGTTCAATCCATGTCTAAGCCCCAGCCGGACCAAGGGTTATGGCAGTGGGACCGGCAGCACGCAGAAGGGAATCTGGCCGAATCCCCGGCTTGCACGTTATGCCTCTCCGGCTGGCCTCTTCAGTTGGCTGAGTGCCTGCATGCTCGCTTCGTGGGTTGACTTAGTCATACGGAGTTAATGCCTAGTCTAATACAGAGTTCATTCCCAGTCTAAGATCGGACCGAACCGAGGGTTACGACAGTAGGATCGATAGCTCGTAAGGGGGATCGGGTCGATCCCCAGGTTACGCATTCTGCCTCTCTGCCCGGCTAAGCGCCCGCATGCGTATTTCATGGGTTGGCTTTGACATACAGAGTTCATTCCATGTCTAAGCATACAGAGTTCATTCCCAGTCTAAGATCAGATCGGATCGAGTGTTACGGTAGCAGGTCGAGCAGCAGGATCGACAGCACACAGTGGGGAATCAGGCTGATCCCCGGCTTGCGCATTCTACGTCTCCGGCCAGCTAAGCATCCGCACGCTTGTTTCATGGGTTGGCTTAGGCATACGGGGTTCATTCCATGTCTAAGCCCCAACCGGACCGAGGGTTGTGGTAGTAGGATCGGCAGCTGGATCGATAGCACACAGAAGGGGACCGGGCTGATCCCCAGCTTGCGAATTATGCCTCTCCAGTTGGCCTCTTCAGTCGACTGAGTGCCCACACGCTCATTTCATGGGTTGACTTAGGCATACGGAGTTCATCCCCAGTCTAAGCATACGGAGTTCATTCCCAGTCTAAGATCGGATCGGATCGAGGATTGTAGCAGCATGTAGGGGGACCGAGCTGATCCCCGGGTTACGCATTCCGCCTCTCTGGCCGACTGAGCACCCGTACGGCCATTTCATCGGTTGGCTTAGGCATAGGGAGTTCATTCTATGTCTAAGCCACAGCGGGACTGACAGCACATAGAGGGGGACCGGGCCGATCCCTGGCTTGCGCATTATGCCTCTCCGACCGGCTTAACACCCGAACGCTTGTTTCATGGGTTGACTTAGGCATACGGAGTTCATTCCCAGTCTAAGATTGGACCGGACCAAGGGCTGCGGCAGCAAGATCGACAGTACGCGGGGGGGGATCGGGCCGATCCCCGACTTACGCATTCTGCCTCTCTGACCAGCTGAGCGCCCGTACGTTCGTTTCATGG
>NW_019167949.1:13787277-13850562 GCF_002303985.1 Durio zibethinus | reverse complement strand
GGATCGAACGGGTGGTAGGTGGGTTCAAGCACATCTTCATATTTCTGCCATGCCCATGCCATTTTTATGGCTTCTAAATTCATAAAATGGTCCCCTAAGCCTTCATGTGAAGTTTCGTGGCAGGAGGAACCGTTTTCTATTTTTCATGATTTTTGAAACTTTTTACGGTTCGGGATTTTTTAAAATTTTTTTAGAAAGATTTTTGTAACCAAATTTGGTAGAGATGATCCTTGTATTTTTTTTTGCATACACAAAAAAATTCAGCTAAAAACTCGAAGTGGAGAAGGTTTTGTGACCGTTTGAAAAAAGTGTCCCATTTCAGACACTTTAATGGCTACTAGCAGCACCTATAAAATCTCAAATGCCCTTTAAGGGGGTGCGAGTTCTCGAGGTTTGATGAGGGATAGGGCCAATATAAGGGCCAAGTACAGCACCCATCGCACATCATGTGCGCACACCCCCTGGCCCCCCAATCGTCGGAACCCCCAATGCCGTCGGTTAGCCTCTCCGACGATGCTCCGACGATGGTGCCCCGGGTGAAAAAAATGTGGCACCAGCACATGCCCGAGCCCAACATGTGCACCGTGGCTCAAAATCTTAGACTGGGAATGAACGCCATATGCTTAGACATGGAATGAACTCCGTATGCCTAAGCCAACCCACGAAATAAGCGTGCGGGCGCTCAGTCAGTCGGAGAGGTAGAATGCGCAAGCTGGGGATCAAACGGATGGAAGGTGGGTTCAACCATATCTTCATATTTCTGCCATGGCAATGCCATTTTTATGGCTTGTAAATTCATACAATGGTCCCCTAAGCCTTCATGTGAAGTTTCGTGGCAAGACGACCCGTTTTCTGTTTTTCACTATTTTCAAAACATTTTGCGATTCGAGATTTTTTAAAATTTTTTTAGAAAGAGGCTTTTCCCCAAATTTGGTAGAGGTGATCCCTGTATTTTTGTTGGCATAAAAAAACTGAAGTGGAGAAGATTTTGTGACCGTTTGAAAAAAGTGTCCCCATTTCAAACACTTTAATGGCTATTGGAAGCAAACCTATAAAATCTCAAATGCTCTTTAAGGGGGTGTGAGTTCTCGAGGTTTGGTGAGGGATAGAGGGCAAATATAAGGGCCAAGTACCAGCACCCATCGCACATCATGTGCGCACAACCCCCCGACCCCCCCAATCATCGGAACCCCTAATACCGCCGGTTTGGCTCTCCGATGATGCTCCAATGATGCTCCGATGATCGTGCCCCGAGTGAAAAAAATGCAGCACCAACATATGCCCAAGCCCAGGTGTGCACCGTGGCTCAAACTCTTAGACTGGGAATGAACTTCGTATGCTTAGACATGGAATGAACTTCGTATGCCTAAGCCAACAAACGAAACGAGCGTGCGGGGACTTAGTCGGTCGGAGAGGCAAAATGCGCAAGCCAGGGATCAACCCGGTCCCCCTCTGCGTGCTACCAGTCCCACTGCCACAACCCCCAGTTCGGCTGGGGCTTAGACATGGAATAAACTCCCTATGCCTAAGCCAACCCATGAAACGGGTGTGCAGGTGCTCAGCCGGTCAGAGAGGCAGAATGCGCAAGCTGGGGATCGGCCCTGTCCCCAGTACATGTTGCCGATCCTGCTGCCACAACCCTCGATTTGGTTCGATCTTAGACTAGGAATGAACTCCGTATGCTTAAATTGGGGATGAACTCCGTATACTTAAATTGGGGATGAACTCCGTATGCCTAAGTCAACCCACAAACGAGCATGCGGGCGCTCAGCTGGTCAGAGAGGCCAACTGGAGAGGCAGAATGCGCAAGCTGGGGATTGACCCAATCCCCCCTACGTGCTATCGGTCCTACTGCTGGTCCTACGACTGCTACCCTCGGTCCGGTTTGATCTTAGACAGGGAATGAACTCTGTATGCTTAGACATGGAATAAACTCCGTATGCCTAAGCTAACCCACGAAACGAGCGTACGGGTACTTAGTCGGTCAGAGAGGTAGAATGCGCAAGTAAGGGACCGGCCCGATCCCCTTCTGCATGCTGTCGATCCTGCTACCGCAACCCTCGGTCCGGTCCAATCTTAGACTGGGAATGAACTCCGTATGCCTAAGTCAACCCATGAAATGAGCTTTCGGGTGTTGAGCAGGCCGGAGATGCATAATGCACAAGCTGGGGATCAGCCAGATCCCCCTCTGCGTGCTGTCGGTCCAACCGCCATAACCCTCGATCCGACTGGGGCTTAGACATGGAATGAACTCCCTATGCCTAAGCCAACCCACGAAATGGGGGTGTGGGTGCTCAGCCAGTCGGAGAGGTAGAATGCGTAAGTCGAGGATCGACCCGATCCCTACTGCGTGTTGCCGATCCTGCTACCGCAACCCTCGGTCCGATCCGATCTTAGACTAGGAATAAACTCCGTATGCTTAGACTGGGGATGAACTCCGTATGCCTAAGTCAACCCATGAAATGAGCATATGGGCACTCAGTTGGCTGGAGAGGCATAATACGGAAGCCAGGGATCAACCCGATCCCCCTCTGTGTGCTGTCGATCCCGCTGCCGGTCCTGCTACCCCAACCTCGATCATACTGGGGATTAGACATGGAATGAACTCTGTATGCCTAAGCCAACCCATGAAACGAGTGTACGGGCGCTCAGTCGATCGGAGAGGTAGATTGTGCAAGCCAGGGACTGACCCGATCCCCCTACGTGCTGCCAATCCTGCTGTTGGTCCTGCTGCCGATTCTGCTGCCACAATCCTTGGTCCGGTCTGATCTTAGACTAGGAATGAACTCCGTATGCTTAGACATGGAATGAACTCCGCTTGCCTAAGCCAACTCACGAAACGAGTGTGCGGGCGCTCAGTCGGCCGGAGAGGTAGAATGCGCAAGTCGGGGATCGATCCAGTCCCCCCCCCCGCACTGTCGATCCTATTGTCGCAACCCTCGATCCGGTCCAATCTTAGACTGAGAATGAACTCTGTATGCCTATGTCAACCCACGAAATGAGCGTGCGGGCGCTGAGCCGACCAGAGAGGCATAATGTACAAGCCAGGGGACCGGCCTGGTCCCTCTCTACGTGCTGCCGGTCCCGCTGCCACAACCCTCACTCCAGCTAGGGCTTAGACATGGAATGAACTCCCTATGCCTAAGCCAACCCACGAAACGGGCGTGCGGGTGCTCAACCGGTCGGAGAGGCAGAATGTGCAAGCTGGGGATTGACCCGGTCCCCCCTGCGTGCTGTCGATCCTGCTGTCGCAACCCTCGATCTAGTCTGATGTTAGACTGGGAATGAACTCTGTATGCTTAGATTGGGGATGAACTTCGTATGCCTAAGTCAACCCATGAAACGAGCGTGCGGATGCTCAGCCGACCAGAGACGCAGGATGCGCAAGCTGAGGATTGAATGGCTGGTAGGTGGGTTCAAGCACATCTTCATATTTCTGCCATGCCAATGCCATTTTTATGGCTTGTAAATTCATACAATGGTCCCCTATGCCTTCATGTGAAGTTTCGTGGCAAGACGACACATTTTCTATTTTTCATGATTTTTGAAACTTTTTACGGTTTGGGATTTTTTAAAATTTTTTTAGAAAGAGTTTTATCCCCAAATTCGTAGAGGTGATTCCTTTTATTTTTTTTGGCATGCACAAAAAAATTTAGGTAAAAACTCGAAGTGGAGAAGATTTTGTGACCGTTTGAAAAAAGTGTCCCCATTTCAGACACTTTAATGGCTACTGGCAGCAAACCTGTAACATCTAAAATGCTCTTTAAGGGTGGGTGTGAGTTCTCAAGGTTTGATGAGGGATAGGGGGCCAATATAAGGGCCAAGTACCAGCACCCATTGCACATCCTATGTGCACAACCCCCCGGCCCCCCAATCACCGGAACCCCCAATGCCACCGATTCGGCTCTTCGACGATGCTCCGACGATGGTGCCCCGGGCGAAAAAATTTGGCACCAGCACATGCCTGAGCCCAGCATGTGCGCCGTGGCTCAAACTCTTAGACTGGAAATGAACTCTGTATGCTTAGACATGAAATGAACTCTGTATGCCTAAGCCAACCCACGAAACGAGTGTGCAGGTGCTCAGCCGACCGGAGAGGTAGATGCGTAAGTCCAGCTAGGGCTTAGACATGGAATGAACTCCCTATGCCTAAGCCAACCCATGAAACGAGCGTGCGGGTGCTCAACCTACCAGAGACACAGAATGCGCAAGTCGGGGATCGGCCCGGTCCCCCCTGCGTGTTGTCGATCCTGCTGCCGCAACCCTCGGTCCAGTTTGATCTTAGACTGGTAATGAACTCCGTATGCTAAGACTAGGGATAAACTCCGTCTGCCCCCTGCGTGCTGTCGATCCTACTGCCACAACCCTAGGTCTGGTCCGATCTTAGACTGGGAATGAACTCCGTATGCCTAAGTCAACACATGAAATGAGCGTTCGGGCGATGAGCCAGCTGGAAAGGCATAATGTGCAAGTTAGGGATCGGCCTGGTACCTCTCTTCGTGCTGTCAATCCCGCTGCCACAACCTTTGGTTCGGCTGGGGCTTAGACATGGAACGAACCCCCTATGCCTAAGCCAACCCACGAAACGGGCGTGTGGGCGCTCAGCTTGTCGGAGAGGCAAAATGCGTAAGCCAGGGATCGGCCCGATCCCGCCTGCATGCTACCGATCCTGCTGTCGCAACCTTCAGTCTGGTCTGATCTTAAATTGGGAATGAACTCCGTATGCTTAGACTGGGGATGAACTCCGTATGCCTAAGTCACCCAATGAAATGAGCGTGCGGGCGCTCAGTCGGTCAGAAAGGCAGAATGCGCAAGCTAGGGATCAGCCCGATCCCTCCCTGTGTGCTGTCGATCCTGCTGCTGGTCCTGCTACCGCAAGCCTCGGTCTGGTCCGATCTTAGACTGGGAATGAACTCCGTATGCTTAGACATGGAATGAACTCCGTATGCCTCAGCCAACCCATGAAACGAGCATGCGGGCACTCAGCCGGCCGGAGAGGCAGAATGCGCAAGTCAGGGATCGGCTCAGTCCCCTTCTGTGTACTGCCGGTCCCACTGCCACAACCCTCAGTCTGGCTGGGGCTTAGACATGGAATGAACTCCCTATGCCTAAGCCAACCCATGAAACGGGCATGCGGGCGCTCAACCGATCGGAGAGGCAGAACGCGTAAGCCGGGAATCGGCCCGGTCCCCCTTACGTGCTATCAATCCTGCTGTCGCAACCATCGGTCCGGTCCTATCTTAGACTAGGAATGACCTCTGTTTGCCTAAGTCAACCCACGAAATGATAGGTGCTGAACCGGCTGAAGAGGCATAATGTGCAAGTCGGGGATCGGCTCGATCCCCCTCTGCGTGGTACCGGTCCCGCTGCCACTACCATCGATCCAGGTGGGGCTCAGACATGGAATGAACTCCGTATGCCTAAGCCAACCCATGAAATGAGCGTGCGGGCGGTCAGCTGGCCGGAGAGGTAGAATGCGTAGGCCAGGGATCGACCCGGTCCCCCCTGCATGCTGTCGATCCTGCTACTGGTCCTGCTATCACAACCCTCGATCCAGTCTGATGTTAGACTGGGAATGAACTCCGTATGCTTAGACATGGAATGAACTCTATATGCCTAAGCCAACCCACGAAACGAGCATGCAGGTGCTCAACCGGTCGAAGAGGCAGAATGTGCAAGCCAAGGACCGGCCTGGTCCCCCCTGCGTGCTGTCGATCCTGCTACTACAACCCTTGATCTGGTCTGATCTTAGACTGGAAACTAACTCTGTATGCCTAAGTCAACCCACGAAATGAGCTTACGGGTGTTGAGCTGATCGGAGAGGCATAATGCGTAAGCCGAGTATCGACCCTGTCCTCTTCTGCGTGCTATCGATCTCGCTGCCACAACTCTCGGTCCGACTAGGGCATAGACATGGAATGAACTCCGTATGCCTAAGCCAACCCACAAAACGGGCGTGCGGGCGCTCAGCCGACTGGAGAAGCAGAATGCGCAAGCTGAGGATCGATTCGGTACCCCTTCCGTGCTGTCGATCCTGTTGTTGCAACCCTCAGTCTGGTCCGATCTTAGACTAGGAATGAACTTCGTATGCTTAGACTGGGGATAACTCCGTATGCCTAAGTCAACCCACCAAACGAGCGTGCGGGTGCCCAACCGACCAAAGAGGCAGGATGCATAAGCCGGGGATCGAACGGATGGCAGGTCGGTTCAAGCACATCTTTATATTTCTGCCATGCCAGTGCCATTTTTATGGCTTGTAAATTCATACAATGGTTCCTAAGCCTTCATGAGAAGTTTTGTGGCAAGACGACCCGTTTTCTATTTTTCATAATTTTTGAAACTTTTTGCGGTATGGGATTTTTAAAACTTTTTTTAGAAAGAGTTTTGCCCCCAAAATTGGTAGAAATGATCCTTGCATTTTTTTTGGCATGCACAAAAAAATTCAGCTAAAAACTCAAAGTGGAGAAGATTTTGTGACCGTTTGAAAAAAGTGTCTCCATTTCAGACACTTTAATGGCAACTGGCAGCAAACCTATAAAATCTCAAATGCTCTTTAAGAGGGTGTGAGTTCTCGATGTTTGATGAGGGATAGGGGGCCAATATAAGGGCCAAGTACCAGCACCCATCTCACATCATGTGCGCACACCCCCGGCCCCCCAATCGTCGGAACCCCCAATGCCATCGGTTAGGCTCTCCGGTGATGGTGGCCTGGGTGCAAAAAATACGGCACCCGCACATGCCCGAGCGTAGCATGTGCACCGTGGCTTAAAATCTTAGACTGGGAATGAACTCCGTATGCTTAGACATGGAATGAACTCTGTATGCCTAAGCCAACCCATGAAACGAGCGTGCGGGCGCTCAGCCGGCACGAGAGGCAGAATGCACAAGCAGGGGATCAACCTGGTCCCCCCTACGTTCTGTCGATTCTGCTGTTGCAACCCCAAGTCTGGTCTGATCTTAGACTGGGAATGAACTCCGTATGCATAAGTCAACCTATGAAACGAGCGTTCAGGTGCTGAGCCGGTTGAAGAGGCATAATGCGTAATCTGGGGATCGACCCGATCCCTCTCTACGTGCTGTCAATCCCACTGCCATAACCCTTGGTCTGGCTGGGGCTTAGACATGGAATGAACTCCCTATGCCTAAGCCAACCCACGAAACGGGCGTGCGGGTGCTCAGCCGGCCGGAGAGGTAGAATGCGCAAGTCAGGGATCGACCCAGTCCCTCCTGCTGCTGCCGATCGTGCTGCCCCCCAATCATCAGAACCCCCAATCCGTCGGTTAGGCTCTTCGACGATGCTCTGACGATGGTGCCCCTGGTAAAAAAAATACGAAACCATCACATGCCTGAGCCCAACATGCGCACCGTGGCTCAAAATCTTAGACTGGGAATGAACTCCGTATGCTTAGACATGGAATGAACTCTGTATGCCTAAGCCAACCCATGAAATGAGCGGACAGGTGCTCAGCCGATCGAAGAGGCAGAATACGCAAGCCATGGATTAGCCTGGTCCACTTCTGCGTGCTGTCGATCCTACTGCCGCCACCTTCAGTACGGTCTGATTTTGATTGGGAATGAACTCCGTATGCATAAGTCAACCCACAAAATGATTTTGACTGGGAATGAACTCTGTATGCTTAGACTGGGGATGAACTCCGTATGCTTAAGTCAACCGACGGAACGAGCGTGCGGGCGGTCAGAAGGTCAGAAGGTCAGAGAGGCAGAATACACAAGTCGGGGATCGACTCGATCCCCCCTATGTGCCGTCGATCCTACTGCTGGTCCTGCTACTGCAAGCCTCGATCTGATCCGATCTTAGACTGGGAATGAACTCTGTATGCTTAGACATGGAATGAACTCCGTATGCCTAAGCCAACCCATGAAATGAGCGGATAGGTGCTCAGTCGATCGAAGAGGCAGAATGCGCAAGCCATGGATTAGCCCGGTCCACTCCTGCGTGCTGTCGATCCTACTGCCGCCACCTTCAATCCGGTCTGATTTTGATTGGGAATGAACTCCGTATGCATAAGTCAACCCATAAAACGATTTTGACTGGGAATGAACTCCGTATGCTTAGACTGGGGATGAACTCCGTATGCTTAAGTCAACCCACGGAACGAGCGTACGGGTGGTCAGAAGGTCAGAGAGGCAGAATACACAAGTCAGGGATCGACTCGATCCCCCCTATGTGCCGTCGATCCTGCTGCTGGTCCTGCTACTGCAAGCCTCGATCTGATCCGATCTTAGACTGGGAATGAACTCCGTATGCTTAGACATGGAATGAACTCCGTATGCCTAAGCCAACCCACTAAACGATCGTGCGGGTGCTCAACCGATTGGAGAGGTAGAATGCATAAGTCGAGGATCGACCCGGTCCCCCCTACATGCTATCAATCCTGCTGTCGCAACCCTCGATCCGATTCGATCTTAGACTGGGAATGAACTCCGTATGCTTAGACTGGGGAGGAACTCCATATGCCTAAGTCAACCCATGAAACGAGCATTCGTGCGCTCAGCCGACCAGAGAGGCAGGATGCGCAAGCCAGGGATCGAACGGGTGGTAGGTGGGTTCAAGCACATCTTCATATTTCTGCCATGCCAATGCCATTTTTATGGCTTGTAAATTCATACAATGGTCCCCTAAGCCTCCATGTGAAGTTTCGTGGCAAGACGACCCGTTTTCTATTTTTCATGATTTTCAAAACTTTTTACGGTTTGAGATTTTTTTAAATTCTTTTAGAAAGAGTTTTGTCCCCAAATTTGGTAGAGGTGATCCTTGTATTTTTTTTGGAACGCATAAAAAAATTCAGCTAAAAACTCGAAGTGGAGAAGATTTTGTGACCGTTTGAAAAGAGTGTCCCCATTTCAGACACTTTAATGGCTACTGGCAGCAAACCTATAAAATCTCAAATGCTCTTTAAGGGGGTGTGAGTTCTTGAGGTTTGATGAGGGACAGGGGGCCAATAGAAGGGCCAAGTACCAGCACCCATCGAACATCATGTGCATATACCGCCCTGGCCCCCCCAATCACTGGAACCCCCAATACCGCCGGTTAGGCTCCCAATGATACTCTGACGATGGTGCCCCGGGTGAAAAAAATGTGGCACCAATACATGCTTGAGCCCAGCATGTCCACCGTGGCTCAAAATCTTAGATTGGGAATGAACTCCGTATGCTTAGACATGGAATGAACTCTGTATGCCTAAGCCAACCCACGAAATGAGCGTGCGAGTGCTTAGCAGGCCAGAGAGGCAGAATGAGCAAGCCAGGGATCGGCTCGATCCACCCCTGCATGCTGTCGATCCTGCTGCCACAACCCTCAGTCCGATCTGATCTTAGACTAGGAATGAACTCCGTATGCATAAGTCAACTCATGAAACGAGCGTGCGGGCGCTGAGCCAATCGAAGAGGCATAATGCATAAGTCGAGGATCGGTCTGATCCCCCTCTGCGTGCTGCCGGTCCTGCTGCCACAACCCTCGGTCCGGCTGGGGCTTAGACATGGAATGAACTCCCTATGCCTAAGCCAACCCATGAAATGGACGTGCGGGTGCTCAGCCGATCGGAGAGGCAGAATACGCAAGCTGGGGATCGGCCCGGTCCCTATCGCGTGCTGTTGATCTTGCTACCGCAACCCTCTATCCGATCCGATCTTAGACTGGGAATGAACTCCATATGCTTAGACTGGGGATGAACTCCATATGCCTAAGTCAATCCACGAAACCAGTGAGCGGGCACTCAGCCGGTTGGAGAGGCATAATACGCAAGTTGGGGATCAGCTTGGTCCCCCTCTGCGTGCTGTCGATCGCACTGCTGATCCTTGCAACCACAACCCTCGATCCGGCTGGGGCTTAGACATGGAATGAACTCCCTATGCCTAAGCAACCAACAAAACGGGCTTACGGGCGCTCAGCCGGTCGGAGAGGCATAATGCGCAAGCCGGGGATCAGCTCGATCCCCCTCTGTGTGCTGTCGATCTCGCTGCTGGTCCTGCTACAACAACCTTCTGTTCGACTGGGGCTTAGACATGGAATGAACTCCATATGCCTAAGCCAACCTTCAAAATGAGCGTGCAGGTGCTCAGCCAGTCGGAGAGGCAGAATACATAAGTCGGGGACCGACCCAGTCCCCCCTGCGTGCTGTCGATCCTGCTGCTGGTCCTGCTACTGCAACCTTCGGTCCGGCTACTGCAACCTTCGGTCTGATTCAATCTTAGACTAGGAATGAACTCTGTATGCTTAAATATGGAATGAACTCCGTATGCCTAAGCCAACCCATGAAATGAGCGTCCCAGTGCTCAGTCGACCGAAGAGGCAGAATGCGCAAGCCAAGGATTGACTCGATCCCCCCTGCGTGCTGCCGTAACCCTCGGTCCGGTCTGATCTTACACTGGGAATGAACTTCGTATGCTTAGACTGGGGATAAACTTTGTATGCCTAAGTCAACCCACGAAATGAGCGTGCGGGCGCTCAGCCGACCAGAGAGGCAGGATACGTAACCCGGGGATCGAACGGGTGGTAGGTGGGTTCAAGCACATATTCATATTTCTGTCATGCCAATGCCATTTTTATGGCTTGTAAATTCATACAATGGTCCCCTAAGAGTTCATGTCAAGTTTCATGGCAAGACGACCCGTTTTCTATTTTTCACAATTTTTGAAACTTTTTGCGGATCGAGATGTTTTAAAATTTTTTTAGAAAGAGTTTTGTCCCCAAATTTGGTAAAGGTGATCCTCATATTCTTGTTGACCTGCACAAAAAAATTCAGCTAAAAACTCTAAGTGGAGAAGATTTTGTGACCGTTTGAAAAAAGTGTCCCCATGTCAGACACTTTAATGGCTACTGGCAGCAAACGTATAAAATCTCAAATGCTCTTTAAGGGGGTGTGAGTTCTCGAGGTTTGATGAGGGATAGGGGGCCAATATAAGTGCCAAGTACCAGCACCCATCGCACATCATGTGCGCACACCCCCCGGCCCCCCAAATCACCGGAACCCCCAATGCCATCGGTTAGGCTCTCCAGCGATCCAACGGTGATGGTGCCCCGGGTGAAAAAAATGCTGCACCAGCACATGCCTGAGCCCAGCATGTGTATCGTGGCTCAAAATCTTAGACTGGGAATGAACTCCGTATGCTTAGACATGGAATGAACTCTGTATGCCTAAGCCAACCCACGAAACGAGCGTGCAGGCGCTCAGTTGATCGGAGAGGTAGAATGCGTAAACCGAGGATCGGCCTGGTCCCTCCTATGTGCTGTCGATCTTGCTGCTGCAACCCATGGTCCATTCCGATCTTAGACTAGGAATGAACTCCGTATGCATAAGTTAACCCACGAAACGAGCTTGCGGGCGCTCAGCTGTTCGAAGAGGCATAATGCGTAGGCCGGGGATCGACCTGATCCCCCTTTACGTGCTGCCGGTCCCACTGCCACAACCCTCAGCCTGGCTGGGGCTTAGACATGGAATGAACTCCCTATGCCTAAGCCAACCCACGAAACGAGCATGTGGGCGCTCAGTCGGACAAAGAGGCAGAATGCCCAAGCCAGGGATCGGCTCGGCCCCCCTGCGTGCTACCGATCCTACTGTCGCAACCCTCGGTCTGGACCGATCTTAGACTACGAATGAACTCTATATGCTTAGACTGGGGATGAACTTCGTATGCCTAAGTCAACCCACAAAACGAGCGTGTAGACACTCATCTAGTTGGAGAGGTCGATCGACGAGGCATAATGTGCAAGCCGGGGATCAGCCCAGTCCCCCTCTGCGTGCTACCGATCCCGCTGTCAATCCTGTTGCCACAACCCTCAGTCCGGCTGGGGCTTAGATATGGAATTAACTCTGTATGCCTAAGCCTACCCACGAAACGAGCGTGCGGGCACTCAACCGACCGAAGAGGCAGAATGCGCAAGCCTGGGATGGGCCCGGTCCCTCCTGCATGCTGTCGTAACCCTCGGTCCGATCCGATCTTAGACTAGGAATGAACTTCGTATGCTTAGACTGGGGATGAACTCCGTATGCCTAAGTCAACCGATAAAATGAGCGTACGGGCACTCAGCCGACCGGAGAGGTCGATCGGAGAGACATAATGCAAAAGTCGAGGATCAGCCCAGTCACCCTCTGCGTGCTGTCGATCCCGCTGCCGGTCCTGCTGCCACAACCCTCGGTCCGACTGGGGCTTAGACATGGAATGAACTCCGTATGCCCAAGCCAACCCATGAAAAGAACGTGCGGGTGCTCAACCAGCTAGAGAGGCAGAATGCGCAAGCAGGGGATCAGCCCGATCCCCTCTTGCATGCTGTTGATCCTGCTGCTGGTCCTACTGTCGTAATCCTTGATCTGATTTGATCTTAGACTGGGAATGAACTCTGTATGCTTAGACATGGAATGAACTCCGTATGCCTAAGCCAACCCATGAAATCAGCGTGCGGGCGCTCAACCGACCGGAGAGGCCAATGCGCAAGTGGGGGACCGACCCGATCCCCCCTGCGTGCTGTCGATCCTGCTCCACAACCCTCAGTCCGGTCCGATCTTAGACTGGGAATGAACTTCGTATGCCTAAGCCAACCCATGAAACGAGTGTGTGGGTGCTCAACCGACCAGAGAGGCAGAATGTGCAAGCCGGGGACCGACCCGATCCCCCCTACGTGCAGTCGATCCTACTGTCGCAACCCTCAGTTCGGTCTAATCTTAGACTAAGAATGAACTCTGTATGCCTAAGTCAACCCACGAAATGAGCGTCCGAGCGCTCAGTCTACCGGAGAGGTCGACCGGAGAGACATAATGCATAAGCTAGGGATCAGCCCGGTCACCCTCTACGTGCTGTCGATCCCGCTGCCACAACCCTCAGTCCGGTTGGGGCTTAGACATGGAATGAACTCCGTATGCCTAAGCCAACCCATGAAAAGAACGTGTAGGCGCTCAGCCAGTCGGAGAGGCAGAATGCTCAAGCCAGGATCAGCCCGATCCTCCCTGCATGCTACCGATCTTACTGCTGGCCTTGCTACCGTAACACTCGATCCGATTCGATCTTAGACTGGGAATGAACTCCATATGCTTAGACATGGAATGAACTCCGTATGCCTAAGCCAACCCATGAAATGTGCGTGCAAGCACTCAGCCGATCGAAGAGGTAGAATGCGTAAACCAGGGATCGGCCCGGTCCCCCCTGCGTCCTACCGATCCTGCTGCTAGTTCTGCTGTCACAACCCTTGGTCCAGTCCGATATTAGACTGGGAATGAACTCCATATGCTTAGACATGGAATAAACCCCGTCTGCCTAAGCCAACCCATGAAATGAGCGTGCGGCGCTCAGCCAATTGGAGAGGTAGAAAGCACAAGCCAAGCATCGACCCAGTCCCCCCTGCATGCTGTCGATCCTACTACCATAACCCTCGGTTCGATCCGATCTTAGACAGGGAATGAACTCCGTATGCCTAAGTCAACCAATGAAACAAGCATGCGGGCACTGAGTCGGTCGAAAAGGCATAATGCGTAAGCCGAGGATCGGCCCGATCCCTCTCTGTGTGCTGTTGGTCCCGCTGCCACAACCCTTGATCCGGCTAGGGCTTAGACATGGAATGAACTCCCTCTGCCTAAGCCAACCCATGAAACAGACGTACGGGTGCTCAGCCCATCGGAGAGGTAGAATGCGCAAGCCAGGGATCGACTCGATCCCTCCTGCGTGCTGCCGATCCTGCTGTCGCGACCCTCGGTCCAGTCTGATCTTAGGCTGGGAATAAAATCCATATACTTAGACTGGGGATGAACTTTGTATGCCTAAGTCAACCCACGAAATGAGCGTTCGGGCACTCAGCCGGCCGAAGAGGGATAATTAGCAACCCGGGGATTCCCCTTCTGCGTGCTGCCGATCCCACTACCAGTCCGACTACCACAACCCTCGGTCTAGCTAGGGCTTAGACATGGATTGAACTCCATATGCCTAAGCCAACCCACGAAATGAGCATGTGGTCGCTCAGCCAGTCGGAGAGGTAGAATGCGCAAGTCGGGGATCGACTCGATCACCCCTGCAAGCTGCCGATGCAACCCTCGATCCAGTTCGATCTTAGACTGGGAATGAACTCCGTATGCTTAAACATGGAATGAACTCTGTATGCCTAAGCCAACCCATGAACGAGCGTGTGGGTGCTCAGCTGGCCGGAGAGGTAGAATGTGCAAGTCGAGGACCGACCCGGTCGCCCCCTGCATGCTGTCAATCCTGCTACCGCAACCCTCGATCCGATCCAATCTTAGACTGGGAATGAACTCTGTATGCCTAAGTCAACCCACGAAATGAGCGTGTGGGCGTTGAGCCAACCGGTGAGGCATAATGCGCAAGCTAGGGATGGACTCGATCCCCCTCTGCGTGCTGTCAATCCCGCTGCCACAACCCTCGGTCCGGCTGGGGCTTAGACATGGAATGAACTCCTTATGCCTAAGCCACCCCACGAAACGAGCGTGCGGGCGCTTAGCCGACCGAAAAGGCAGAATGCGCAAGCCGAGGATTGGCCCGGTCTTCCCTACGTGCTGTCGATTCTACTACCACAACCCTCGGTCCGATCTGATCTTAGACTGTGAATGAACTTTGAATGCTTAGACTGGGGATGAACTCCGTATGCCTAAGTCAACCCACAAAATGAGCGTGCGGACGCTCAGCCGACCAGAGAGGCAGGATACGCAAGCCAGGGATCGAACGGGTGGTAGGTGGGTTCAAGCACATCTTTATATTTCTACCCTGCCAATGCCATTTTTATGGCTTGTAAATTCATGCAATGGTCCCCTACGCCTTCATGTGAAGTTTCGTGGCAAGAAGATCATTTTTTATTTTTCACGATTTTTGAAACTTTTTACGGTTTAGGATTTTGTAAAATTTTTTTAGAAAGAGATTTGTCTCAAAATTTGGTAGAGGCGATCCTTGTATTTTTTTTGGCATGCACAAAAAAATTCAGCTTAAAACTCGAAGTGGAGAAGATTTTGTGACAGTTTGAAAAAAGTGTCCCCATTTCAGACACTTTAATGGCTATTGGCAGCAAACCTATAAAATCTCAAATGCTCTTTAAGGGGGTGAGTTTTCAAGGTTTGATAAGGGATAACGGGCCAATATAAGGGCCAAGTACCAGCACCCATCACACATCATGTGCGGACACCCCCCAATCATCGGAACCCCCAATGCCGTTGGTTAGGCTCTCCGACGATGCTCCGACGATGGTGCCACGAGCGAAAAAAATGCGGCACCGGCACATGCCCGAGCCCAGCATGTGCATCATGGCTCAAAATCTTAGACTGAGAATGAACTCCGTATGCTTAGACATGGAATAAACTTCGTATGCCTAAGCCAACCCACGAAATGAGCGTGCTGGCGCTCAGTCGACCGGAGAGGCAGAATGTGCAAGTCAGGGATCAGCATGATCCCCCCTGCGTGCTGCTGATCCTGCTGCCGTAACCCTCAGTCTGGTCTAATCTTAGACTGAGAATGAACTTCGTATGCTTAGACTGGGGATGAACTCCATATGCCTAAGTCAACCCATGAAACGAGCATACGGGCGCCCAGCCAATCAGAGAGGCATAATGCGTAAGCCAGGGATAGGCCCGATCTGTCGATCCCACTGTCGATCCTGCTACCACAACCCTCGGTCCAGCTTGGGCTTAGACATGGAATGAACTCCATATGCCTAAGCTAACCCACGAAACAAGTGTGCGGGCACTCAACCGATTGAATAGGCAGAATGCGCAAAAAGGGGATCGGTCTGGCCCCCCTCACATGTTGTCGATCCTGCTGTTGGTCCTGTTGCTGCAACAGTTCAGTCCGGTCTAATCTTAGACTGGGAATGAACTCCGTATGCTTAGACATGGAATGAACTCTGTATGCCTAAGCCAAACAACGAAAAGAGCGTGCAGGCGCTCAGCTAGCCAGAGAGGTAGAATGCGCAAGCCGGGGATGGACCTGGGCCCCTCTGTGTGCTGTCGATCCTGCTGCCGCAACCCTTGGTCCGATCCAATCTTAGATTGGGAATGAACTTCGTATGCCTAAGTCAACCCACAAAACAAGCGTGCGGGTGCTGAGCCAATCGGAGAGGCATAATGCGCAAGCCCGAGATCGGCCCGGTCCCTTTTTGTGTGCTGTCGATCCCGTTGTCACAACCTTCAGTTCGGCTGGGGCTTAGACATGGAATGAAACAGGTGTACGGGCGCTCAGTCGATCGGAGAGGTAGAATACGCAAGGAGGGGATCAGCCTGGTCCCTCCTGCGTGCTGTCGATCCTACTGCTGCAACCCTCGGTCTGGTCTGATCTTAGACTGGGAATGAACTCCGTATGCTTAGACTGGAGATGAACTCCATACGCCTAAGTCAACCCACGAAACGAACGTGTGGGCGCTCAGCCGACCAGAGAGACAGGATGTGCAAGTTGGGGATCGAACAGGTGGTAGGTGGGTTTAAACACATCTTCATCTTTCTGCCATGCCAATGCCAGTTTTATGGCTTGTAAATTCATACAATGGTCCCCTAAGCCTTCATGTGAAGTTTCGTGGCAAGACGACCCATTTTCTATTTTTCATGATTTTTGAAACTTTTTGCGGTTCGAGATTTTTTGAAATTTTTTTAGAAAGAGTTTTGTCCCCAAATTTGGTAAAGGTGATCCTTGTATTTTGTTGGCATGCACAAAAAAATTCATCTAAAAACTTGAAGTGGAGAAGATTTTGTGGCCGTTTGAAAAAAGTGTCCGTATTTCATACACTTTAATGGCTACTGGCAGCAAACCTATAAAATCTCAAATGCTCTTTAAGGGGTGTGAGTTCTCAAGGTTTGATGAGGGATAGGGGGCCAATATAAGGGCTGAGTATCAGCACCCATCGCACATCAAGTGCGCACACCCCCCGACCCCCCAATCGTCGGAACCCCTAATACCGCCAGTTAGGCTGTCCGATGATGCTACGGCGATGGTGCCCTGGGTGAAAAAAATGTGACACTAGTACATGCAAGAGCCCAGCATGTGCACCGTGGCTCAAAATCTTAGACTGGGAATAAACTCCATATGCTTAGACAAGGAATGAACTCCGTATGCCTAAGCCAACCCACGAAATGAGCGTGTGGGCGTTCAGTCGATCGAAAAGGTAGAATGTGTAAGCCAGGGATCGGCTCGGTCCCCCCTATGTGCTGTCGATCTTACTATCGCAACCTTCGGTCTGGTCTGATCTTAGACTGGGAATGAACTCTGTATGCATAAGTCAACCCACGAAATGAGCGTGCGGGCGTTGAGCCAGCCGGAGAGGCATAATGCGCAAACAGGCGATCGGCCCGCTCCCCCTCTGCGTGCTATCGGTCCCGCTGCCACAACCCTCGGTCTGGCTGGGGCTTAGACATGGAATGAACTCCCTATGCCTAACCGAACCCACGAAACGGGCGTGAGGGTGCTTAACCCGTTGGAGAGGTAGAATGCGCAAGCCGGGGATCGGCCCGGTCCCCTTTGTGTGCTGTCGATCCTACTACCGCAACCCTTGATCCGATCTAATCTTAGACCGAGAATGAACTCTGTATGCTTAGACTGGGGATGAAATTCGTATGCCTAAGTCAACCCATGAAACGAGTGTACGGACGCTCAACCGATCGAAGAGGCCGGTCGGAGAGGCATAATATCAAGTCGGGGATCAGCCCGGTCCCCCTCTGCATGCTACCGATCCAGCTGCCGATCCTGTTTTCACAATCCTCGGTCTGGTTGGGGTTAGACATGGAATGAACTCCGTATGCCTAAGCCAACCTGCGAAACAAGCGTGCGGGTACTCAACCGATCGGAAGGCAAAATGTGCAAGTCGAAGATCGGCCCGATCCCCCCTATGTGCTGCTGATCCTGCTGCCGTAACCCTCAATTTGGTTTGATCTTAGACTGGGAATGAACTCCGTATGCTTAGACATGGAATGAACTCCGTATGCCTAAGCCAACCCATGAAACGTGCATGCAGGCGCTCCGCCTACCGGAGGGGCGGAATACGAAAGCCGGGGATCGACTCGGTCCCCCCTGCGTGCTATCGATCCTACTGTCGTAACCCTCGGTTCGATCCGATCTTAGACTGGGAATGAACTCCGTATGCCTAAGTCAACCCACGAAATGAGCGTCCGGGCGCTGAGCCGATCGAAGAGGCATAGTGCATAAGTCGGGGATCGGCCCAGTCCAACTCAACGTGCTGTCGATCCCGCTGCCACAACCCTCGATCCGATTGGGGCTTAGACATGGAATGAACCCCCTATGCCTAAGCCAAGCTAGGAAATGGGCGTGCGGGCGCTCAACCGATCGGAGATGCAGAATGCGCAAGCCGAGGATTGGCTCGGTCCCCACCACGTGCTACCAATCCTGTTGTCGCAACCCTCAGTTAAGTCTAATTTTAGACTGGGAATGAACTTCGTATGCTTAGACTGGGATGAACTTCGTATGCCTAAGTCCACCCATGAAACGAGCGTGC
This sequence comes from Durio zibethinus, assembly GCF_002303985.1. The sequence goes on along the minus strand of NW_019167949.1, from coordinate 13,832,114 downwards.
GAACGATCAGCCCGGTCCCCCTCTGCTTGCTACCGATCTTGTTGTCGGTCCTGCTATCGATCCCACTGTCAGTCCTGCTGCCACAACCCTTGGTCTGGCTAGGGCTTAGACATGGAATGAACTCTGTATGCCTAAGCCAACCCACAAAACGAGCGTATAGGAGCTCAGCCAGCTAGAGAGGCAGAATGCACAAGCCGGGGATTGGCCCGATCCCCCCTTGCGTGCTGCCTATCCAGCTGCTGGCCCTGCTGCCGTAACCCTCGGTCTGGTTTGATCTTAGACTGGGAATGAACTCCCTATGTTTAACATGGAATGAACTTTGTATGCCTAAGCCAACCCACCAAATGAGTGTGCGGGCACTCAGCTGATCGGAGAGGCAGAATGCGTGAGTAGGGGATCAGCCCGGTCCCCCCTGCGTGCTATCGATCCTGCTATCGCAACCTTCGGTCCGGTCTGATCTTAGTCTAGGAATGAACTCCGTATGCCTAAGTCAACCCACAAAAGGTGTGTATGGGCGCTGAGCCGACTGGAGAGGCATAATGCACAAGCCAGGGATCGACCCGATCCCCCTCTGCGTGCTACCAATCCCGCTGCCACAACCCTCGGTTCGACTGGGGCTTAGACATGGAATGAACTCCCTATGCCTAAGCCAACCCACAAAATGGGCGTGCAGGTGCTCAACCGGTCGAAGAGGCAGAATGCGCAAGCTGGGGATCGGGCCGATCCCCCTGCGTGCTGTCGATCCTGCTGCCGCAACCCTCGATCCGGTCCGATCTTAGACTGGGAATGAACTCCATATGCTTAGACTAGGGATGAACTCTGTATGCCTAAGTCAACCCACGAAACGAGCGTGCGGGCGCTCAGCCAACCAGAGAGGCAGGATGCACAAGTCAGGGATCGAACGGGGTTGTAGGTGGGTTCAAGCACATCTTCATATTTCTGCTGTGCCAATGCCATTTTTATGGCTTGTAAATTCATACAATGGTCCCCTAAGCCTTCATGTAAAGTTTCATGGCAAGACGACCGGTTTTCTATTTTTCATGATTTTTGAAACTTTTTGCAGTTTGGAATTTTTTAAAAAATTTTTAGAAAGAGTTTTGTCCCTAAATTTGGTAGAGATGATCCTTGTATTTTGGTTGGTAGTCACAAAATAATTCAGCTAAAAACTCGAAGTGGAGAAGATTTTGTGATCGTTTTGAAAAAAAGTGTCCCCATTTCAAACACTTTAATGGCTACTGGTAGCAAACCTATAAAATCTCAAATGCTCTTTAAGAGGGTGTGAGGGATAGGAGGCCAATATAAGGGCCAAGTTCCAGCACCCATCGCACATCATGTGCGCACACCCCCCAGCCCCCCCAATCGTCGGAACCCCTATGCCGTCGGTTAGGCTCTCCGACGATGCTCCGACGATGGTTCCCCGGTCGAAAAAAATGCGGCACCAGCACATGCCTGAGCCAAGCATGTGCACCATGGCTCAAAATCTTAGACTGGGAATGAACTCCGTATGCTTAGACATGGAATGAACTCCGTATACCTAAGCCAACCCATGAAACGAGCGTGGGGCGCTCAGCCGGCCGGAGAGGCAGATGCGCAAGCCGGGGATCGACCTGGTCCCCCCTGCGTGCTATCGATCCTGCTACTGTAATCCTCGATCCGGTCCAATCTTAGATAGGAATGAACTCCGTATGCATAAGTCAACCCACGAAACGAGCATGCGGACGTTGAGTCGGTCGAAGAGGCATAATGCGTAAACTGGGGATCAGCTCGATCCCCCTCTGTGTGTTGCCGGTCCCGCTGCCACAACCCTCGGTCTGGCTGGGGCTTAGACATGGAATGAACTCCCTATGCCTAAGCCAACCCACTAAACGGGCGTGCGGGCGCTCAGCCAGCCGGAGAGGTACAATGCGCAAGTCGAGGATCGGCCCGGTCCCTCCTGCGTGCTGCCAATCCTGCTGTCGCAACCCTCGGTCCGATCCGATCTTAGACTGAGAATGAACTCTGTATGCTTAGACTGGGGATGAACTCCGTATGCCTAAGTAAACCCACGAAACGAGCGTGCGGGCGCTCAGTCGACCAGAGAGGCAGGACGCGTAAGCCGGGGATCGAATGGGTGGTAGGTGGGTCAAGCACATCTTCATATTTCTATCGTGCCAATGCCATTTTTATGACTTGTAAATTCATACAATGGTCCCCTAAGCCTTCATGTGAAGTTTCGTGGCAAGACGACCGGTTTTCTGTTTTTCACGATTTTTGAAACTTTTTACGGATCGAGATTTTTTAAAATTTTTTTAGAGAGAGTTTTGTCCCCAAATTTGGTAGAGGTGATCCTTGTATTTGTTTTGGCATGCACAAAACAATTCAGCTAAAAACTTGAAGTGGAGAAGATTTTGTGACCGTTTGAAAAAAGTGTCCCCATTTCAGACACTTTAATGGCTACTAGCAGCAAACCTATAAAATCTCAAATGCTTTTTAAGGGGTGTGAGTTCTCTAGGTTTGATGAGGGATAGGGGGCCACTAGAAGGGCCAAGTACTAGCACCCATCGCACATCATGTGCGCACACCCCTCGGCCTCCCCAATCGTCGGAACCCTCAATGCCGTCGGTTAGGCTCTCCGATAACGCTCCAACGTTGGTGCCCCGAGTGAAAAAAATGTAGCACCAGCACATGCTCGAGCCCAGCATGTGCACCGTGGCTCAAAATCTTAGACTGGGAATGAACTCTGTATGCTTAGACATGGAATGAACTCCGTATTCCTAAGCCAACCCATGAAACGAGCGTACGAGCGCTCAGCCGATCGGAAGAGGCAGAATGTGCAAGCCGGGGATCGACTCGATCCCCCTCTACGTGCTATCAATCCTGCTACTGTAGCCCTTGGTCCAATCCAATCTTAGACTGGGAATGAACTCCGTATGCATAAGTCAACCCATGAAACGAGCGTGCAGGCGCTGAGTCGATCGAAAAGGCATAATGCGCAAGTCGAGGATCAGTTCGGTCCCCCTCTGTGTGCTGTCAGTCCCGCTGCCACAACCCTCGGTCCGACTGGGGCTTAGACATGGAATGTACTCCCTATGCCTAAGCCAACCCACGAAACGGGTGTACGGGCACTCAGCCTGCCAGAGAGGTAAAATGCGTAAGCCAGGGATCAGCCCGATCGACCCTGCGTGCTATCGATCCTGCTGCCGTAACCCTTGGTCCGGTCCGATCTTAGATTGAGAATGAACTGCGTATGCTTAGACTAGGGATGAACTCCGTATGCCTAAGTCAACCCACGAAACGATCGTACGGGCGCTCAGCTAGTCGGAGAGGTATAATGCATAAGCTGAGGATCAGCCCGGTCCCCCTCTGCATGCTGTCGATCCCACCAATCCTGCTGCCACAACCCTCGGTCTGGCTGGGGCTTAGACGTGGAATGAAATTCGTATGCCTAAACCAACCCACAAAATGAGCATGCGGGTGCTCAGCAGACCAGAGAGGTAGAATGCACAAGTCGGGGATCGACGGTCCCCCCATGCGTGCTACCGATCCTGCTGCTGGTCCTACTGTCCCAACCATCGGTCCGATCCAATCTTAGACTGGGAATGAACCCTGTATGCTTAGACATGGAATGAACTCTGTATGCCTAAGCCAACCCATGAAATGAGCGTGCGTGCGCTCTGTCGGTCGGAGAGGCAGAATGCGCAAGCAAGGGATCAACCTGGACACCCCCTACATGCTGTAGATCCTGCTGTCGCAACCCTCAGTCCGGTTCGATATTAGACTGGGAATGAACTTCGCATGCCTAAGTCAACCCATGAAATGAGCGTGCGGGCACTGAGCCGACCGGAGAGGCATAATGCGCAAGCTAGGGATCGACCCGGTCCCCCTCTGCGTGCTGTCGATCCTGCTGCCGCAACCCTGGGTTCGATCCAATCTTATACTGGGAATGAACTCCGTATGCCTAAGTCAACCCACGAAACGAGCGTGCAGGCTCTAAGCCAGCCGAAGAGGCATAATGCGCAAATCGGGGATCAACCCGATCTCCCTCTGCGTGCTGCCGGTCCCACTGCCACAACCCTCGGTCCGACTAGGGCTTAGACATGGAATGAACTCTCTATGCCTAAGCCAACCCATGAAACGGGCGTGTGGGCGCTTAGCCGGCCGGAGAGGTAGAATGCACAAGCTTGGGATTGACCCGGTCCCTCCTACGTGCTGTCGATCCTGCTGTCGCAACCCTCGATCCGATTCGATCTTAGACTAGGAATGAACTCTGTATGCTTAGACTGGGGATGAACTCCATATGCCTAAGTCAACCCACGAAACGAGCGTGCGGGCGCTCAGCCGACTAAAGAGGCAGGATGGGAAGCCAGGGATCGAACGGGTGGTAGGTGGGTTCAAGCACATCTTCATATTTCTACCGTGCCAATGCCATTTTTATGGTTTGTAAATTCATACAATGGTCCCCTACGCCTTCATGTGAAGTTTCGTGGCAAGACGACCCGTTTTCTATTTTTTTACGATTTTTGAAAGTTTTTGCGGTTTGGGATGTTTTAAAATTTTTTTAGAAAGCGATTTGTCCCCAAATTTGGTAGAGGTGATCCTTGTATTTTTTTTGGCATGCACAAAAAATTCAGCTAAAAACTCGAAGTGGAGAAGATTTTGTGACCGTTTAAAAAAAGTGTTCCCATTTCAGACACTTTAATAGCTACTGGCATCAAACCTATAAAATCTCAAATGCTCTTTAAGGGGGTGTGAGTTCTCGAGGTTTGATCAGGGATAGGGGGCCAATATAAGGGCCAAGTACCAGCACCCATCGTACATGATGTGCGCACACCCCCGGCCCCCCCAATCACCGGAACCCTCAATGCCGTCGGTTAGGCTCTTCGATGATGCTCCAACGTTGGTGCCCCGAGTGAAAAAAATGCGGCACCAGCACATGCTCGAGCCCAGCATGTGCATCATGGCTCAAAATCTTAGACTAGGAATGAACTCCGTATGCTTAGACATGGAATGAACTCCGTATGCCTAAGCCAACCCACGAGACGAGCGTGCGGGCGCTCAGCTGACCGGAGAGGCAGAATGCACAAGCCAGGGATCGACCTGGTCCCCCCCTACGTGCTGTCGATCCTGCTACTGCAACCCTGGGTTTGGTCCGATCTTAGAATGGGAATGAACTCCGCATGCCTAAGTTAACCCATGAAACGAGCATGCGGGCTCTAAGCCGGCCGAAGAGGCATAATGCGCAAATCGGGGATCGACCCAGTCCCCCTCTACGTGCTGCTGGTCCCACTACCACAACCCTTGGTCTGACTGGGGCTTAGACATGGAATGAACTCCCTATGCCTAAGCCAACCCATGAAACGGGCGTACGGGCGCTAAACCGGTCGGAGAGGCAGAATGCACAAGCGGGGATCGGCTCGGTCCCCCCTGCGTGCTGTCGACCCTGTTGTCACAACCCTCGATCCGATCCGATCATAGACTGGGAATGAACTCCATATGCTTCGACTAGGGATGAACTCCGTATGCCTAAGTCAACCCACCGAACGAGCGAACGGGGCTCAGACGATCAGAGAGGTAGGATGCGCAAGCCGGGGATCGAACGGGTGGTAGGTGGGTTCAAGCACATCTTTATATTTCTGTCATGCCAATGCCTTTTTTATGGCTTGTAAATTCTTACAACGGTCCCCTAAGCCTTCATGTGAAGCTTTGTGGCAAAACGACCCGTTTTCTATTTTTCACGATTTTTGAAACTTTTTACGGTTCGGGAGTTTTTTTCAATTTTTTTAGAAAGAGTTTTGTCCCCAAATTTGGTAGAGGTGATCCTTGTATTCTTGTTGGGATGCACAAAAGAATTCAGCTAAAAACTCAAAGTGGAGAAGATTTTGTGACCGTTTGAAAAAAAATGTCCCCATTTCAAACATTTTAATGGCTTAGACATGGAATGAACTCCGTATGCCTAAGCCAACCCACGAAATGAGTGTGCAGGTGCTCAGCCGACCAGAGAGGTAGAATGCACAAGCCGAGGATCGGCCCGGTACCCTCTGTATGCTGTTGATCTTACTGCTGCAACCCCCAGTCCGGTCTGATCTTTAAATTGGGAATGAACTTCGTATGCATAAGTCAAGACACAAATCGAGCGTGCGGGCGCTGAGATAGCCGAAGAGGCATAATGCGCAAGTCGAGGATCGGCCTGGTCCCACTCTGCTTGCTGCCAATTCCGCTGCCACAACCCTCAGTCCAGCTAGGGCTTAGATAAAGAATGAACTCCCTATGCCTAACCCAACCAAAGAAACGGGCGTGCGGGCGCTCAGCCGGCTGGAGAGGTAGAATGTGCAAGCCAGGGATTAGCCCGGTCCCCCCTACGTGCTGTCGATACTGCTGCCGTAACCCTCGGTCTGATCTGATCTTAGACTGAGAATAAACTCCGCATGCTTAGACTGGAGATGAACTCCGTATGCCTAAGTCAACCCACAAAACAAGCGTACGGGCATTCTATCGAGTGGAGAGGTCAGTCAGAGAGGCATAATGCGCAAGCTGAGGATCATCCTAGTCCCCCTCTACGTGCTGCCGATCTCGCTACCGGTCTTGCTGCCATAATCCTCGGTCCGACTGGGGCTTAGACATGGAATGAACTCCGTATGATTAAGCCAAGCCACGAAACGAGCGTGCGGGCGCTCAACCGGCTGGAGAGGAAGAATACGCAAGCCGGGGATCGACTCGGTCCCCCTTGTAAGCTATCGATCCTGCTGCTAGTCCTGCTGCTAGTCCTGCTGCCACAACCCTCGATCCGGTCTGATCATAGACTGGGAATGAACTCTGTATGCTTAGACATGGAATGAACCCCGTATGCCTAAGCCAACCAATGAAACGAGCGTACAGGTGCTCAGCCGACCAGAGAGGTAGAATGCACAAGCTGGGGATCGGGTCGATCCCCCCTGAGTGCTGTCGATCCTACTACCGCAGCCCTCGGTCCGGTCTGATCTTAGACTGGGAATGAACTCCGTATGCCTAAGTCGACCAACAAAACGAGCGCACGGATGCTGAGCCGGTCGAAGAGGCGTAATGCGTAAACCGGGGATCAGCTCGGTCCCTCTCTGCATGCTACCGATCCCACTGCCACAACCCTTGGTCCGGCTAGGGCTTAGACATGGAATGAACTCCCTATGCCTAAGCCAACCCATGAAACGGGCTTACGGGCACTCAACCGGCTGGAGAGGCAGAATGTGCAAGTCACGGATTGGCCTGGTCCCCCCTGCGTGCTGTCGATCTTACTACCGCAACCCTTGGTCTAGTCTGATCTTAGACTGGGAATGAACTCCATATCCTTAGACTGGGAATGAACTCCGTATGCTTATGTCAACCCATAAAACGAGCGTGCGGGCGCTCAGTCGATCGAAGTGGCATAATGCGCAAGCCGGGGATCAGCCCGGTCCTCCTTTGCGTGCTATCGATCCTGCTGCCACAACGCTCATTCCGGCTGGGGGTTAGACATGGAATGAACTCCGTATGCCTAAGCCAACCCATGAAATGAGCGTACGGGCACTCAGCCTGCCAGAGAGGTAAAATACGCAAGTCGGGGATCGCCTGGTCCCCCTTATGTGCTGTCGATCCTATTGCTGGTCCTGCTGCTGCAATCCTCGGTCTGGTTTGATCTTAGACTGGGAATGAACTCTGTATGCTTAGACGTGGAATGAACTCCATATGCCTAAGCCCGCCCACAAAATGAGCATGCGTGCGCTCAGCTGGCCAGAGAGGCAAAATGCGCAAGTCGGGGACCGGCCCAGTCCCTCTTGCGTGCTGTCGATCCTACTGCCACAGCCCTCGGTCCGGTCTAATCTTAGACTGGGGATGAACTCCGTATGCCTAAGTCAACCCACGAAACGAGCGTGCGGGTGCTCGGCCAACCGGAGAGGCATAATGCACAAGTCGAGGATCAGCCCGATCCCCCTCTGCGTCTTGCCGATCTCGCTACCGGTCCTACTACCACAACCTTCGGCCCGACTGGGGCTTAGACATGGAATGAACTTCGTATGCCTAAGCCAACCCACAAAACGAGCGTGCGGGTACTCAGCCGGCCGAAGAGACAGAATGCGCAAGCCGGGGATCGATCCGGTCCCCCCTACGTGCTGCCAATCTTGCTGTTGGTCCGACTGCCGTAAACCTTATTTCGGTCTGATCTTAGACTGGGAATGAACTTCGTCTACTTAGACATGGAATGAACTCCGTATGCCTATGCCATCCCACGAAATGAGCGTGCGGGTGCTCAGTCGACTGGAGAGGTAGAATGCGTAAGCCGAGGACCGGCCCGGTCCCCTCTGCGAGCTGTCAATCCTGCTGCTGTAACCTTTGGTCCAATCCGATCTTAGACTGGCAATGAACTTCGTGTGCCTAAGTCACCCCATGAAATAAGCGTGCGGGCACTGAGCAGATCGGAAAGGCATAATGCGCAGGCTGGGGATCGGCTCGATCCCCCTTTGCATGCTACCGGTCTCGCTGCCACAACCGTCGGTCCAGCTAGGGCTTAGACATGGAATGAACTCCGTATGCCTAAACCAACCCACGAAACGGGCGTGCGGGTGCTCAGCCGGTCGGAGAGGCAGAATGCGTAAGTCGGGGATCGGTCCGATCCCCCCTACGTGCTGCCAATCCTGCTGTCGCAACGCTTGGTTCCGGTCCGATCTTAGACTGGGAATGAACTCCGTATGCTTAGACTGGGGATGAACTCCGTACGCCTAAGTCAACCCACAAAACGAGAGGGCGAGCGCTTAGCCGACCAGAGCGACAGGATGCACAAGCCGGGGATCGAACGAGTGGTAGGTGTGTTCAAGCACATCTTCATGTTTCTGCTATGCCAATGCCATTTTTATGGCTTGTAAATTCATACAATGGTCCCCTAAGCCTTCATGTGAAGTTTTGTGGCAAGACGACCCGTTTTCTATTTTTCATGATTTTTGAAACTTTTTCGGTTTGGGATTTTTTAAAATTTTTTTAAAAGGATTTTTGTCCCCAAATTTGGTAGAGGTGATTCTTGTATTTTTTTTGGCATGCACAAAAAAATTCAGCTAAAAAATCGAAGTGGAGAAGATTTTGTGACCATTTCAAAAAAGTGTCCCCATTTCAGACACTTTAATGGCTACTGGCAGCAAACCTATAAAATCTCAAATGCTCTTTAAGGGGGTGTGAGTTCTCAAGGTTTGATGAGGGATAGGGGGCCAATATAAGGGCCAAGTATCAGCACCCATTGCACATCATTTGCGCACACCCCCCCGGCCCCCCAATCACCGGAACCCTCAGTGCAACCGGTTAGGCTCTCCGGCAATGCTCCGACGATGGTGCCTCGGGTGAAAAAAATAAGGCACCAGCACATGCTCGAGCACAGTATGTGCACCGTGGCTCAAAATCTTAGATTGGGAATGAACTCCGTATGCTTAGACAAAGAATGAACTCTGTATGCCTAAGCCAACCCACGAAATGAGCGTGCGGACACTCAGCCGGCCGGAGAGGCAGAATGTGCAAACCGGGGATCGGCCCGGTCCCCCCTACGTGCTATCAATCCTGCTGCCACAACCCTCGGTCTGGTCCAATCTTAGACTGGGAATGAACTCCGTATGCATAAGTCAACCCATGAAACAAGCGTGCGGGCGCTGAGCCGGTCGAAGAGGCATAATGCGCAAGCTGGGGATCGACCCAATCCCCTTCCACGTGCTGCCGGTCCCACTGCCATAACCATCAGTCCAGCTGGGGCTTAGACATGGAAAGAACTCCCTATGCCTAAGCCAACCCATGAAATGGGTGTGTGGGCGCTCAGCCGGCCGGAGAGGCAGAATGCCCAAGCTGAGGATCGACCCGATCCCCCTGCGTGCTGTCGATCCTGCTGTCGCAACCCTCGGTTCGGTTTGATCTTAGACTAGGAATGAACTCCGTATGCTTAGACTGGGAATGAACTCTGTATGCCTAAGTCAACCCATGAAACAAGCGTACGAGCGCTCAACCGACCAGAGAGGCAGGATGCGCAAGCCGAGGATCGAACGGGTGGTAAGTGGGTTTAAGCATATCTCCCTATTTCTGCCATGCCAATGCCATTTTTATGGTTTGTAAATTCATACAATGGTCCCCTAAGCCTTCAAGTGAAGTTTCGTGGCAAGACGACCCATTTTTTATTTTTCATGATTTTTGAAACTTTTTACAGTTCAGGATTTTTTAAAATTTTTTTAAAAAGAGTTTTGTCCCCAAATTTGGTAGAGGTGATCCTTGTATTTTTTTTTGGCATGCAAAAAAAAATTCAGCTAAAAACTCAAAGTGGAGAAGATTTTGTGACCGTTTGAAAAAAGTGTCCCCATTTCAGACACTTTAATGGCTACTAGCAGCAAAGCTATAAAATCTTATTGCTCTTTAAGGGGGTGTAAGTTCTCAAGGTTTGATGAGGGATAAGGGCCCAATATAAGGGCCAAGTACCAGCACCCATCACACATCATGTGCGCACACCCCCCAGCCCCCAATCGTCGGAACCCCCAATGCCGTCGGTTAGGCTCTCCGACGATGCTCCGATGATGGTACCCCGGGTGAAAAAAATGTAGCACCAACACATGCCCGAGCCCGGCATGTGCACTGGCTCAAAATCTTAGACTGGGAATGAACTCTGTATGCTTAGACATGGAATGAACTCCGTATGCCTAAGCCAACCCATGAAAAGAGCGTGCGGGCGCTAAGCCAGTCGGAAAGGCAGAATGCGCAAGCCGAGGATGGCCCGATCCCCCCTTGTGTGCTGTCGATCCTATTGCGCATCCATCGGTCCAGTTCAATCTTAGGCTGGGAATGAACTTCGTATGCTTAGATATGGAATGAACTCTGTATGCCTAAGCCAACCCATGAAATGAGCGTGCGGGCGCTCAACCGACTAGAGAGGCAGAATGCGTAAGCCGGAGACCGGCCTGGTCCCCCTTACATGCTGTCGATCCTACTGCTGCAACCTTTAGTTCGGTCTGATCTTAGACTGGAATGAACTCCGTATGACTAAGTCAACCCACGAAATGAGCGTGCAGGCGCTGAGCCGGCCGGAGAGGCATAATGCGCAAGTTGGGGATCGACCCGATCGCCTTCTTCGTGCTGTCGGTCCCATTGCCATAACTTTTGGTCTGACTAGGGCTTGACATGAAATGAACTCCCTATGCCTAAGCCAACCCATGAAATGGGTGTGCAGGCACTCAACCGATTGAAGAGGCAGAATCTGCAAGCCGAGGATCGGCCCGGTATTCCCTACGTGCTACCGATCTTGCTACCGTAACCCTTGGTCCGATACGATCTTAAACTGGGAATGAACTCCGTATGCTTAGACTAGGGATTAACTCCATATGCCTAAGTTAACCCGCGAAACAAGCGTGCGGGCGCTCAACAGACCAGAGAGGCAGGATGCGCAAGCCGGGGATCGAACGGGTGATAGGTGGGTTTAAGCACATCTTTATATTTTTGCCATGCCATTGCCATTTTTATGGCTTGTAAATTTATACAGTGGTCCCCTAAGCCTTCATGTGAAGTTTCGTGGCAAGACGACCCGTTTTCTATTTTTCATGATTTTTGAAAATTTTTGCAGTTTTGGATTTTTTGAAATTTTTTTAGGAAGAGTTTTGTCCCCAAATTTTATTAAAGGTGATCCTTGTATTTTTTTTTGGCATGCAAAAAAAAATTCATCTAAAAACTCGAAGTGGAGAAGATTTTCTGACCGTTTGAAAAAAGTGTCCCCATTTCAGACACTTTAATGGCTACTGGCAGCAAACCTATAAAATCTCAAATGCTTTTTAAGGGGGTGTGAGTTCTCAAGGTTTGATGAGGGATAGGGGGCCAATATAAGGGCCAAGTACTAGCACCCATCGCACATCACATGCGCACACCCCCTAGCCCCCTCAATCGTCGGAACCCCTAATGCTGCCGGTTAGGCTCTCCGACGATGCTCCGACGATGCTCCGACGGTGGTGCCCTAGGCGAAAAAAATGCAGCACCAGCACATGCCTGAGCCCAGCATGTGCACCGTGGCTCAAAATCTTAGACTGGAAATGAACTCTGTATGCTTAGACATGGAATGAACTCCGTATGCCTAAGTTAACCCACGAAACGAGCCTGCGGGCGCTCAGCCGGTCGGAGAGGCAGAATGCGCAAGTCGGGGATCGCCCTGGTCCCCCCTTGTGAGCTGTCGATCCTGCTGTCACAACCCTCGGTCCGAGCCGATCTGAGACTAGGAATGAACTCTGTATGCATAAGTCAACCCACGAAATGAGCGTGCAGGTGCTGAGCCGATCGAAGAGGCATAATGCGCAAGTCAGGGATCGGCTCGGTCCCCCTCTGCGTGCTATCGATCCCGTTGCCACAACCCTTGGTCCAGCTGGGGCTTAGACATGGAATGAACTCCCTATGCCTAAGCCAACCCATGAAACGGGCGTGCAGGTGCTCAGCCGGCCGGAGAGGTAGAATGCGCAAGTTAGGGATCGGCCCGGTCCCCCCTGTGTGCTGGCGATCCTTCTATCGCAACCCTCAGTCCCATTCGATCTTAGACTGGGAATGAACTTTGTATCTTAGACTAGGGATGAACTCCGTATGCCTAAGTCAACCGATGAAACAAACGTGCGGGCACACAACTGGCTAGAAAGGCATAATGCGCAAGCCGAAGATCAGCCCGATCCCCCTCTGCGTGCTGTCGATTCCGCTGCCGGTCCTGCTGCCACAACCCTCAGTCTGGCTGGGGCTTAGACATGGAATCAACTCCATATAAGCCAACCCATGAAATGAGCGTACAGGTGGTCAGCCGACCAGAGAGGCAGAATGCGCAAGCCAGGGATCGACCCGGTCCCCCCTGCGTGCTATCGATCCTACTGCCGCAACCCTCGATCCGGTTTGATCTTAGACTGGGAATGAACTCTGTATGCATAAGTCAACCCATGAAACGAGTGTGCGGGCACTGAGCTGACCGAAGAGGCATAATGCATAAGCAGGGGATCGACCCGGTCCCCCTCTGCGTGCTGCCAGTCTTGCTACCACAACCCTCAGTCCTGCTGGGGCTTAGACATGGAATGAACTCCCTATGCCTAAGCCAACCCATGAAACGGGTGTGCGGGTGCCCAACCGGTCAAAGAGGCAGAATGCGTAAGTCGGGGATCCGCCCGGTCCCTCCTGCATGCTATCGATCCTGCTCCGCAACCCTCGGTCTGGTCCAATCTTAGATTGGGAATGAACTCCATATCCATACGTCAACTCATGAAACGAGTGTGCGGGCACTGAGCCGACTGAAGAGCCATAATGTGCATGCCAGGGATCAGCCCGATCCCCCCTCCGTGCTACCGGTCCTGCTGCCATAACCCTCGATCCAACTGGGGCTTAGACATGGAATGAACTCCCTATGTCGATCCTGTCGTCGCAACCCTCGATCTAGTCCGATCTTAGACTGGGAATGAACTCTGTATACTTAGACATGGAATGAACTCTGTATGCCTAAGCCAACCCACGAAACGATCGTGTGTGCAGGCACTCAACTGATCGAAGAGGTATAATGCACAAGCCGAGGATCGGCCTGGTCCCCCCTACATGCTACCGATCATGTTGCTGGTCCTGCTATCGCAAGCCTTGGTCCGGTCCGATCTTAGAATGAGAAAGAACTCCATATGGTTAGACATGGAATGAACTCCGTATGCCTAAGCCAGCCCATGAAATGAGCGTGCGGTCGCTCAGCCGACCGAAGAGGCAGAATGCGCAAGCCGGGGACCGGCCCGGTCCTGCCCTACGTGCTGTCGATCCTGCTGCCACAACCCTTGGTCCGGTCCTATCTTAGACTGGGAATGAACTCTGTATGCCTAAGTCAACCTACGAAATGAGTGTGCGGGTGCTGAGCCGATCGGAGAGGAATAATGCATAAGCCGGGGATCGACTCGATCCCCCTCTATGTGCTGTCAGTCCCGCTGCCACAACCCTCGATCTGGCTGGGTCTTAGACATGGAATGAACTCCCTATACCTAAGCCAACCCACAAAATCAGGCGTGCGGGCGCTCAATCCGGTTGGAGAGGCAGAATGCCCAAGCTGGGGATTGGCTCGGTCCCCCCTGCGTGCTACCGATCCTACTGTTGCAACCCTCGATCCGATCTGATCTTAGACTGGGGATGAACTTCGTATGCCTAAGTCAACCCACGAAACGAGCGTGCGGACGCTCAACCGACCAAAGAGGCAGGATGCGCAAGCCGGGGATCAAACGGGTGGTAGGTTGGTTCAAGCACATCTTTATATTTCTACCATGCCAAAGCCATTTTTATGGCTTGTAAATTCATGCAATGGTCCCATACACCTTCATGTGAAGTTTCGTGGCAAGACGACCCGTTTTCTACTTTTCATGATTTTCAAAACTTTTTACGGTTTGAGATTTTTTAACATTTTTTTAGAAAGAATTTTGTCCCCAAAATTGGTAGAGTTGATCCTTGTATTTTTGTTGGAATGCACAAAAAAATTCAGCTAAAAACTCGAAGTGGAGAAGATTTTATGACCGTTTGAAAAAAGTGTCCCCATTTTAGACACTTTAATGGCTACTGGCAGCAAACCTATAAAATCTCGAATGCTCTTTAAGGGGGTGTGAGTTCTCGAGGTTTGATGAGAGATAGGAGGCCAATACGAGGGCCAAGTACCAGCACCCATCACACATCATGTGTGCACACCCCCGGTCCCCCCAATCGTCGGAACCCCCAATGCTGTCGGTTAGGCTCTCCGACGATGCTCCGGTGATGGTGCCCCAGGCAAAAAAAAGGCGGCACTAGCAAATGCCTGAGCCCAGCATGTGCACCGTGGCTCAAACTCTTAGACTGGGAATGAACTCTGTATGCTTAGACATGGAATGAACTCCGTATGCCTAAGCCAACCCACGAAATGAGCGTGCGGGCGCTCAACCGGCCAAAGAGGTAGAATGCGCCAGTCGGGGATCGACCCAGTCCCCATCTGCATGCTGCCAGTCCTGTTGCCACAACCCTCAGTCCAGCTGGGGCTTAGACATGGAATGAACTCCCTATGCCAAAGCCAACCCATAAAACGGGCGTGCGAGCGCTCAACCGACCGGAGAGGCAGAATGCGTAAGCTGGAGATCGGCCCGATCTCCCCTGCATGCTACGATCCTGCTGCTGCAACCCTTGGTTCGGTTCAAACTTAAACTGGGAATGAACTCCGTATGGTTAAACTGGGGATGAATTTCGTATGCCTAAGTCAACCCACGAAACGAGCATGCAGGCGTTCAGCCGACCGAAGAGGCAGAATGCGCAAGCTGGGGATGAACTCCGTATGCCTAAGTCAACCCATGAAACGAGCATGCGTGCGCTCAGCCGATTGGAGAGGCTGGTTAGAGAGACATAATGCACAAGCTAGGGATCAGCCCGATCCCCCTCTGTGTGCTGCCGATCCCGCTGTCAGTCCTGCTACCACAACTCTCGGTCCGACTAGGGCTTAGACGTGGAATGAACTCTGTATGCCTAAGCCAACCCATGAAACGAGCGTGCGAGCGCTCAGCCGACAGAAAAGGCAGAATACGCAAGCCGTGGATCGGCCCGGTCCCCCCTGCATACTGTCGATCCTGCTACCACAACCCTCGGTCTGATCTGATCTTAGACTAGGAATGAACTCCATATGCTTAGACATGGAATGAACTCCGTATGCCTAAGCCAACCCATGAAACGAGCGTGCGGGTGCTCAGTTGGCCAGAGAGGTAGAATGCGTAAGTCGGGGACCAACCCGATCCCCCCTGCGTGCTGTCGATCTTGCTACCGTAACCCTCAGTCCGATTCGGTCTTAGACTAGGAATGAACTCCGTATGCCTAAGTCAACCCACGAAACGAGCGTTCGGGCGCTGAGCCAACTGGAGAGGCATAATGTGCAAGTCGGGGATCAGCCCAATCCCTTTCTGCTTGCTATCGGTCCCCGCAGCCACAACCCTCGATCCGACTGGGGCTTAGACATGGAATGAACTCCCTATGCCTAAGCCAACCCATGAAACGGGCGTGCGGGCACTCAACAGGCAGGAGAGGCAGAATGCACAAGCCATGGATCAGCCCGGTCCACCCTGCATGCTGCCGATCCTACTGCCGCAGCCCTCGATCCAGTCCGATCTTAGACTGGGAATGAACTTTATACACTTAGACTGGGGATGAAATCCGTAGGGCTAAGTTAACCCACGACACGAGCGTCCGAACGCTCAGCTGGTCAGAGAGGTCGATCGAAGAGACATAATGCCCAAGCCTGGAATCAGCCCGATCCCCCTCTGCATGCCGGCGATCCCGCTGTCGATCCTGCTGTCACAACCCTCGGTCCGACTAGGACTTTGACATGGAATGAACTTCGTATGCCTAAGCCAAGCCACGAAATGAGCATGCGAGCGCTCAGCCAGTTGAAGAGGCAGAATGCACAAGCCGGGGATCGGCCCGGTCCCCCATGCGTGCTGTCGATCTTGCTACTGGTCCTACCGTGCAACCCTCGGTCCAGTCTGATCATAGATTGGGAATAAACTCCATATGCTTAGACATGGAATGAACTCCATATGCCTAAGCCAACCCACAAAACGACCTGCGTGCTATTGATCCTGCTGCCACAACCCTTGATCCGGTCTGATCTTAGACTGGGAAAGAACTTCATATGCCTAAGTCAACCCACGAAATGAGCGTGCGGGTGCTGAGCCGGCCGGAGAGGCATAATGCGTAAATCGAGTATCAGCCTGGTCCCCCTCTGCGTACTGCCGGTCCAGTTGCCACAACCCTCGGTCCGGCTGGGGCTTAGACATGGAATGAACCCCCTATGCCTAAGCCAACCCACGAAACGGATGTGCGGCCACTCAGCCGACCGAGAGGTAGAATGCTCTAGCCAAGGATCAGCCCGGTCCCCCCTGTGTGCTGTCGATCCTGCTGTCACAAGCCTCAATCCGATCCAATCTTAGACTGAGAATGAACTCCATATGCTTGACTGGGGATGAACTTCGTATGCCTAAGTCAACCCACGAAACGAGCGTGCGGGTGCTCAGCCGACCAGAGAGGCAGGATGCGTAAGCAGGGGATCAAACGGGTGGAGAAGATTTTGTGACCGTTTGAAAAAAGTGTCCCCATTTCAGACACTTTAATGGCTACTGGCAGCAAACCTATAAAATCTCAAATGCTCTTTAAGGGGGTGTGACTTCTCGAGGTTTGATGAGGGATAGGGGGCCAAGATAAGGGCCAAGTACCAGCACCCATCGCACATCATGTGTGCACACCCCCTGGCCACCCCAATCGTCGAAACCCCCAATGCCGTCCGTTAGGCTCTCTGGCGATGCACCGGCGATGGTGCCCCGGGCGAAAAAAATGAGGGACTAGCACATGCCCGAGCCCAGCATGTGCACCGTGGCTCAAAATCTTAGACTGGGAATGAACTCCATTTGCTTAGACATGGAATGAACTCCGTATGCCTAAGCCAACCCACGAAACGAGCGTGCGGGCGCTCAGCCGGTCGGAAAAGCAGAATGCACAAGTCGGGGATCGACCCAGTCCCCCCTGTGTGCTATCGATCCTGCTGCCGCAACCCTCGATCCGATCCGATCTTCGACTGGGAATGAACTCTGTATGCAGAAGTCAACCCATGAAACGAGCGTGCGGGCGTTGAGCCGATCGAAGAGGCATAATGCACAAGCCGAGGATCGGCCCGATCCCTCTCTGTGTGCTGTCGGTCCCACTGCTACAACCCTCGATCCGGCTGGGGCTTAGACATGGAATGAACTCCCTATGCCTAAGCCAACCCATGAAACGGGCGTGCGGGCGCTTAGTCGGTCGGAGAGGCAGAATGCACAAGCTGGGGATCGGCCCGATCCCCCCTGCGTGCTGCCAATCCTGCTACCGCAACCCTCAGTCTGGTCCGATCTTAGACTAGGAATGAACTCCATATGCTTACACTGGGGATGAACTCCGTATGCCTATGTCAACCCACGAAATGAGCGCGCGGGCGCTCAGCCAATTGGAGAGGCCGATCGGAGAGGCATAATGCGTAAGCTGGGGATCAGCCCGATCCTCATCTGCGTGCTGTCGATCCCGCTGTCGGTCCTACTGCCACAACCCTCAGTCCGGTTGGCGCTTAGACATGGAATGAACTCCCTATGCCTAAGCCAACCCACGAAACTGGCGTGCGGCGCTCAGCCGACCGAAAAGGCAGAATGCGTAAGCCGAGGATTGGCCTGGTCCCCCCTGCGTGCTGCCGATCCTGTGCCGTAACCCTTGGTCAGGTTTGATCTTAGACTGGGAATGAACTCCGTATGCTTAGACTAGGGATGAACTCCGTATGCCTAAGTCAACCCATGAAAAAAGCGTGCGAGTACTCAGCCGATCGGAGAGGCATATTGCGCAAGCCAGGGATCAACCCGATCCCCCTCTGCGTGCTGCCAATCCCGCTGCCGGTTCTGCTACCACAACCCTCGATCTGGCTGGGGCTTAGACATGGAATGAACTCCGTACGCCTAAGCCAACCCACAAAACAAGTGTGCGGGCGCTCAGCCGGTCGAAGAGGTAAAATGCACTAGTCGGGGATCGGCCCAGTCCCCCCATACGTGTTGTCGATCCTGCTACCGCAACCCTCGATCCGGTCTGATCTTAGACTGGGAATGAACTCTGCATGCTTAGACATGGAATGAACTCCGTATGCCTAAGCCAGCCCATGAAACAAGCATGCGGGCGCTCAGCCGGCCAAAGGGGCAGAATGTGCAAGCCAGGGATCAGCCCGATCCCCCCTGTGTGCTGTCGATCTTGCTGTCGCAACCCTCAGTCTGATCCGATCTTAGACTGGGAATGAAATCCGTATGGCTAAGTCAACCCACGAAATGAGCGTGCAGGCGTTGAGCCTACCGGAGAGGCATAATGCGCAAGCCGGGGATCGGGTCGATCCCCCTCTGCGTGCTTCGATCCCACTGCCACAACCCTCAGTCCGACTGGGGCTTAGACATGGAATGAACTCCCTATGCCTAAGCCAATCCATGAAATGGGCGTGTGGGCGCTCAGCAGGCCGAAGAGGTAGAATGCACAAGCCGGGGATCGGCTCGGTCCCCCCTGCGTGCTGTCGATCCTGCTGCCGCAACCCTCGGTCCGGTTCGATCTTAGACTGGGAATGAACTCCATCTGCTTAGACTGGGGATGAACTCTGTATGCCTAAGTTAACCCACGAAACGAGCATACGGGCGCTCAGTCCACCAGAGAGGCAAGATGCGCAAGCCGGGGATCGAACGGGTGGTAGGTGGGTTCAAGCACATCTTCATATTTCTGCCATGGCAATGCCATTTTTATGGCTTGTAAATTCATACAATGGTCCCCTAAGCCTTCATGTGAAGTTTCGTGGCAAGATGACTCGTTTTCTCTTTTTCACAATTTTTGAAACATTTTACGGTTCGGGATTTTTTAAAATTTTTTTAGAAAGATTTTTGTCCCCAAATTTGGTAGAGGTGATCCTTGTATGTTTTTTGGCATGCACAAAAAAATTCAGCTAAAAACTCGAAGTGGAGAAGATTTTGTGACTGTTTGAAAAACATGTCCCCATTTCAAACACTTTAATGGCTATTGGCAGCAAACCTATAAAATCTCAAATGCTCTTTAAGGGGGTGTGAGTTCTCAAGGTTCGATGAGGGATAGGGGGCCAATATAAGGGCCAAGTGTCACACCCTGGGGGGGCACGCCAGGGGCATCAGGCGCACCAGCAGGCGAGCCAGAGGTTGAGGCCCGCAGACTAGGCGTGCTGGCGGGTATCTACACGCAAAGCCTAGCAAACGAGTTCAGAACGCCCGCCCAACTTGCAGGCCAGCTCGTGAGACCAAGGCCTGGCATACAAGCTGCCCGCCCCACATCCAAAAGGGCCCAAGGTGCTGGACACGCAAGGGAAGCTTCTAGAAATAGGCAGGATCAGCAGCAACATCCTGGCAGATTTGTTTGACCCTGAAAATCAGGAGTTAGCATCCTGATGGATTGTAATCTGTATAATCCCATGATTTTAGCCTTTATTCTAGGGATATTTCCATTAAGTGTAAGCTGGAGCCTCAACTATAAATAGAGGGCTGCTCCTCCCTCATTTGTACACAATCAAACACTTCTGTTTCAGTGAATACAAGAGCATTTCTAGAATTCTGCCTTCTTATCATGTTTCTCTTTAACTTGCGTAATCATCCCTTCCCATTGTTCTAGTGCCCGTACGCTTGTGTTTTAGGCTGACTTAGGCATAAAGGAGGAGATTCCAAGCCTAAGACCACACGATTTATGAGTCTAAGGTCGGAGCCCGTGACAGTTGCTATCAGAGCAAGTTCGATTCTGCGTGTTTGTGTTGTGAAGGTTAGAGGAGATGGCATCCCAAAGTGACGCTGCTAACCAACAACCAGAGGCACAGGAGCATGGGCGTGGAAGAGGGAGGAAAGCCAGTTCTAGAGATATTTGGTCTACCATGGACGATAGGCTGGCCAAGGTGGAGGTGACCATGGGCGACATGGGGGAGAAGGTTGAGGGGTCGAGACTCACATTGCATCGCTAGACTCCATGGGGGAGGAGATCCAAAGTGAGCTGCAAGCTGCTCTCAACAAAGACTTGGACGTGTTCACCCAAAAGAATCAGACCTTGGAGGCTAAAGTGCTGACCTTGCACGATGGCATGGAGGCCATGCACCAGCGGATGGAGGAGCTTACCAATGAGCTCGTTGCTTGCAAGACTGCCATTGAGAATGGCATGTTTGCTGGAGTGTCCAAGTCCAGATTGGATGTCCCTAAGCCTAAGGAGTTCAAGGGGATTAGGGCGGCCAAGGAAGTAGATAACTACCTTTGGGGTATGGAGCAGTACTTCCAGGCCATGGGCAAGCAAGACAAGGCGATAAAGGTAAGCACTGCTGCTATGTATCTCACTGATGTAGCCTTATTGTGGTGGAGGTGCAGGTGTGATGATGTCAGGCATGGGAGCACCAAGATTGGAACCTGGGCAGTGTTCCAAAAGGAGTTCAGAGAATAATTTTACCCAGAGTATGCTGATGATGAGGCGCGGGCAAAAGTTGTGTAGGTTGAGCCAGTAAGGGGACATAAGGGAGTATGTCCAAAAATTCTCTGAACTGATGCTACAGATCTCGGATCTTGACGAGAAGGATGCTTTATTTGTTTTCATGGATGGGCTGAAGCCGTGGGTGAAGCATCAGCTACAAAGGAGAGGAGTTCATGACTTGGCTAAAGCCATGACTACTGCCGAGGCCTTGATAGAGTTCAAGCCTCTAAACAAGTTCGAGTTTACCAAGCCCAAAGGTAAGGGCAGGGACGATAGGGATCAAAAGAAGCAGTCCAAAGGGAAAGACCGTGACTAGGAGTCCAAGGATATAGACCAAGACCATTCAACCAAGGATGGCGAGAGGAAGCCACCAGTAGGCAAGTGGAAAGCAAAGGGGGATCGAGAGCCACTAGCATGCTACCTATGTGGAGGGAGCCACATAGCGCACAATTGCCCATAGAAGGGCAAGCTGGCTGCTGTAGACAAAGAGTTTGACGAGGAGCCAGAGTCAGGGGCAGCAAAGCTTGGGTCATTGGTGCTCAATGCTATCCAGAGTAAGAGGAAACGCAAGCAAAAAGGCTTGATATTTACAGATCTGATGGTTGCGGGTCAAAAGGTCAGTGCACTGGTGGACACAGGTGCCTCACATCTTTTTATTTCAAGTGATGGAGCCTAAAAGCTCAGACTAAAGGTGCAGAAAGGGATTGGTACCATCAAAACGGTGAACTCCAACAAAGTTCCAGCCATTAGAGTAGCGTGGGGAGTGGAGTTGCAACTTGGAGACTGGAAACGCAAGGAGACCATTGAGGTAATACCCCTTGACGGCTATGAGTTTGTGATTGGGTTGGATTTCCTTGTTCGGATTAACGCCCTCCTTGTGCCTTTTGTCGATTGTGTTTACATCTTGGATGCACGGTGCCAATGCCTAGTGCCATTGAGGAGAGGGTCTGGAGTTGGGTCACGGGTGGTGTCAGCCATCCAATTTGCCAAGGCGATAAGCAGACAAGAAGACACCTTCTTGGCAGCCCTAAAATATGATGAGCCAAGGGAGAAGGAGACCGAGTCACCCTTGGAGGTGCTAAAGGTGCTGAAGACCTTTAGTGATGTGATGCCCGTAAAGTTTAGATATAGAATGAACTCCGTATGCCTAAGCCAACCCACGAAAGGAGCGTACGGGTGCTCAGCCGGCTGGAAGGCAGAATGCGCAAGCCGGGGACCGACCCGGTCCCCCCTGTGTGCTATCGATCCTGCTACCGTAACCCTCGATCTGATCCAATCTTAGACTGGGAATGAACTCCATATGCCTAAGTCAACCCACGAAATGAGCGTGCGGGTGCTGAGCCAACCGAAGAGGAAGAATGCGCAAGACGAGGATAGACCCGGTCCCCCTCTACATGCTGCCAGTCCTGATGCCACAACCCTCGGTCCGACTGGGGCTTAGACATGGAATGAACTCCGTATGCCTAAGCCAACCCATAAAATGAGCGTCCGGGTGTTCAGCCAGTCGGAGAGGCAGAATGCATAAGTCGAGGGATCGACCTGGTCCCTCCTGCATGCTGTGGATCATGCTGCTGGTCCTGCTGTAGCAAGCCTCAGTCCGGTTTGATCTTAGACTGGGAATCAACTCCGTATGCTTAGACATGGAATGAACTCCGTATGCCTAAGCCAACCCACAAGATGAGCGTGCGGGCACTCAACCGGTCGAAAAGGCAGAATGCGCAAGTCGAGGACCGACCCGGTCCTCCCTGCGTGCTGTCGATCCTGCTGCCGCAACCCTCAGTATGGTCTGATCTTAGACTGGGAATGAACTCCGTACGCCTAAGTCAACCCACGAAACGAGCGTGCAGATGCTGAGCCAGACAGAGAGGCATAATGCGTAAGCCGAGGATCGACCCGATCCCCCTTTGCGTGCTACCAGTCCCGCTGCCACAACCCTCAGTCCGACTGGGGCTTAGACATGGAATGAACTCCCTATGCCTAAAACAACCCATGAAATGGGCATGGGGGCGCTCAGCCGACCATAGAGGCAGAATGCGCAAGTCGAGGATCGGCCCGATCCCCCCTACGTGCTGCCGATCCTGCTGTCACGACCCTCGATCCGGTCTGATGCTAGACTGGGAATGAACTCCGTATGCTTAGACTGGGGATGAACTCCGTATGCCTAATTCAACCCACAAAACGAGCTTGTGGGCGCTCAGTCGACCGGAGAGGCATAATGCGTAAGCCGAGGATCAGCTCGGTCCCCCTCTGTGTTCTGTCGATCCCGTTACCGGTCCTACTGCCACAACCCTCAGTCCGACTGGGGCTTAGACGTGGAATGAACTCTGTATGCCTAAGCTAACCCACGAAACGAGCGTGCGGGCACTCAGCCAGCCGGAGAGGCAGAATGTGCAAGTAAGGGATCGGCTCGGTCCCCCTCTGTGTGCTGTCGATCCTGCTACTGCAACCCTCAGTCTGGTCCGATCTTAGACTGGGAATGAACTCCGTATGCTTAGACATGGAATGAACTCCGTATGCCTAAGCCAACCCACGAAACGAGTGTGCAGGCGCTGAATCGAAAGGAGAGGCAGAATGCGTAAGCTGGAGATCGACCCGATCCCTCCTGCGTGCTGTCGATCTTGCTACCGCAATCTTCGATCAAGTCCGATCTTAGACTGGGAATGAACTCTGTATGCCTAAGTCAACCCATGAAACGAGCGTGCGGACGTTGAGCCGACTGGAGAGGTATAATGCATAAGACGGGGATTGACCCGGTCCCGTTCTGCGTGCTGTCGGTCCCGCTATCGCAACCCTCGTTCGGGTTGGGGCTAGACATGGAATAAACTCCTTATGCCTAAGCCAACCAATGAAATGGGCATACCGACGCTCAGCCGGCTAGAGAGGAAGAATACGCAAGCTGGGGATCGGCTTTGGTCCCCCCTGCGTGCTATCGATCCTGCTGTCGCAACCCTCGATCCGGTCCGATCTTAGCTAGGAATGAACTCTGTATGCTTAGACTGGGGGTGAACACCGTATGCCTAAGTCAACCCACAAAATGAGTGTGCGGGCACTCAACCGACCGGAGAGGCCGATTGAAGAGTTATAATGCGTAAGTCAGGGATCAACCCGGTCGCCCTCTGTGTGCTGCCGATCCCGCTGCTGGTCCGACTACCAAAACCCTCGGTCCAGCTGGGGCTTAGACTTGAAATGAACTCCGTATGCCTAAGCCAACCCATGAAACGAGCATGCGGGTGCTCAATCGGCCGGAGAGGCAGAATGCGCAAGCTGAGGATCGACCCGGTCCCTCCTACGTGCTATCGATCTTGCTGCTGGTCCTGCTGTCGCAACCCTCGATCCGGTCTGATCTTAGACTGGGAACGAACTCCATATGCTTAGATATGGAATGAACTCCGTATGCCTAAGCCAACCCATGAAAGGAGAGTGCGGGTGCTCAGCCGGTTGGGGAGGCAGAATGCGCAAGCCGGGGATCGGTTCGATCCCCCCTACATGCTATCGATCCTACTGTCGCAACCCTCGGCCCGATCCGATCTTAGACTAGGAATGAACTCCATATTCCTAAGTCAACCCACGAAACGAGCGTGCAGGTGCTGAGCCAGTCGAAGAGGAATAATGAGCACGACAAGGATCGGCCCAATCCCCTTCTGCATGCTGCCAGTCCCGATGCCACAACCCTCGGTCCGGCTGGGGCTTAGACATGGAATGAACTCCGTATGCCTAAGCCAACCCACGAAACGAGCGTGCGGCCGCTCAGTCAGCCAAAGAGGCAGAATGTGCAAGCCAGGGATCGGCCCGATCCCCTCTGCATGCTGTCGATCCTGCTGCTGGTCCTACTGCCTCAACCCTCGGTCCAGTCCGATCTTAGACTGGGAATGAACTCCATATGCTTAGACATGGAATGAACTCTGTATGCCTAAGCCAACCCCCGAAATGAGCGTGTGGGCGTTCAACCGATCGGAGAGGCAAAATGCGCGAGTCGGGGACCGACCCAATCCCCCCTGCGTGCTGTCGATCCTACTACCGCAATCCTCGGTCTGGTCCGATCTTAGACTGGGAATGAACTTCGTATGTCTAAGTCAACCCACGAAACGAGCGTACGGGCACTAAGCCAGACGGAGAGGCACAATGCGCAAGCTGGGGATCGGCCTGGTCCCCCTCTACGTGCTGTTGATCCCGTTGCCACAACCCTCCGTATGCCTAAGCCAACCAACGAAACGGGCTTGTCGACGCTCAGCCGACCGAAGAGGTAGAATTCACAAGTCGGGGATCGGCCCGGTCCCCCCTGTATGCTACCGATCCTGCTGTCGCAACCCTTGGTCCGGTCCGATCTTAGACTGGGAATGAACTCTATATGCTTAGACTGGGGATGAACTCCATATGCTTAAGTCAACCCACAAAACAAGCGTGCGGGCACCCAACCGACTGGAGAGGCAGAATGCGCAAGCTGAGGATCGACCCAGTCCCTCCTGCGTGATGTCGATCCTGCTGCCGCAACCCTCGTTCCGGTCTAATCATAGACTAGGAATGAACTCTGTATGCTTAGACATGGAATGAACTCCGTATGCCTAAGCCAACCCATGAAATGAGCATGCGGGCACTCAGCCGGTCGAAGAGGCAGAATGCGCAAGCCGGGGACCAGCCCGATCCCCCCCTGTGTGCTGTTGATCCTGCTGCCGCAATCCTTAGTCTGATCTGATCTTAGACTGGGAATGAACTTCGTATGGCTAAGTCAACCCAGGAAATGAGCGTGCGGGTGCTGAGCCAGTCGGAGAGGCATAATGTGCAAGCCGGGGATCGGCTCGGTCCCCCTCTACGTGCTGTCGATCCCCCTGCCACAACCCTTGGTCCGATTGGGGCTTAGACATGGAATGAACTCCCTATGCCTAAGCCAACCCATGAAACAGGCGTGCGGGCGCTCAGTTGGTCGGAGAGGCAGAATGCGCAAGTCGGGCATCGGCCCGATCCCCCTTGCGTGCTATGGATCTTGCTACCGCAACCCTCGGTACGATTCGATCTTAGACTGGGAATGAACTCCTTATGCTTAGACTGGGGATGAACTCTGTATGCCTAAATCAACCCACAAAACGAGCGCGCAAATGCTCAACCGATTAAAGAGGCATAATATACAAGTCAGGGATCAACCTAGTCCCCCTCTGTGTGTTGTCGGTCATACTGCCAGTCCTGCTACCACAACCCTTGGTCCGACTGGCGCTTAGACATGGAACGAACTCTGTATGCCTAAGCCAACCCATGAAACAAGCGTGTGGGCGCTAAGCCAGCCTGAGAGGAAGAATACGCAAGCCGAGGACCGGCCCGATTCCCCCCTGCGTGCTGTCGATCTTGCTGCTGGTCTTGCTATCGCAACCTTTGATCCGATCCGATCTTAAACTAGGAATGAACTCCATATGCTTAGACATGGAATGAACTCTGTATGCCAAAGCCAACCCACGAAACGAGCGTGCGGGCGCTCACTCAGTCGGAGAGGCAGAATGCGCAAGCTGGGGATCGACCCGATCCCTCCCTGCGTGCTATCGATCCTGCTACCAAAACCATCAGTCCGATCTGATCTTAGGCTGGGAATGAACTCTGTATGCCTAAGTCAACCCATGAAACGAGTGTATGGGCACTGAGCAGACCAAAGAGGCATAATGAGCAAGCCGGGGATCAACCCGATTCCTCTTTGCATGCTGCCAGTCCCGCTGCAACAACCCTTCGTCTGATTGGGGCTTAGACATGGAATGAACTCCCTATGCCTAAGCCAACCCATGAAACGGGTGTGCAGGCGCTCAACCGATCGAAGAGGCAGAATGCACAAGCGGAGGATCTGCCCGGTGCCCCCTACGTGCTGTCAATCCTGCTACCGCAACCCTCAGTCCGATCCGATCTTAGACTAGGAATGAACTTCGTATGCCTATGTCAACCAGTGAAATGAGTGTGTGAGCGCTCAGCCGACGGGAGAGGCATAATGTGCAAGCCGGGGATCAGCTCGGTCCCCCTTTGCATGCTGTCGATCCCGCTGCCGGTCCTGCTTGGTCTGGCTGGGGCTTAGACATGTAATGAGCTCCCTGTGCCTAAGCCAACCCACAAAATGGGCGTGCGGGCGCTCAGCCGGTCGGAGAGGCAGAATGTGCAAGCTGGGGATCGACCCGGTCCTCCCTGCGTGCTGTCGATCTTACTGCGGTAACCCTCGATCCTGTTCAATCTTAGACTAGGAATGAACTCCGTATGCTTAGACTGGGGATGAACTTTGTATGTCTAAGTCAACCCACAAAACGAGCGTTTGGTCACTCAGCCGACCAGAGAGGCAGGATGCGCAAGCCGGGGATCAAATGGGTGGTAGGTGGGTTCAAGCACATCTTCATATTTCTGCCATGCCAATGCCATTTTTATGACTTGTAAATTCATACAATGGTCCCCTAAGCCTTCATGTGAAGTTTCGTGGCAAGATGACCTGTTTTCTATTTTTCACGATTTTTGAAACTTTTTGCGGCTCGAGATTTTTTTAAATTTTTTTAGAAAGAGTTTTGTCCCCAAAATTGGTAGAGGTGATCCTTTTATTTTTGTTGGCATGCACAAAACAATTCAGCTAAAAACTCAAAGTGGAGAAGATTTTGTGACCATTTGAAAAAAGTGTCCCTAATCTTCGACGATGCTCCGACGATGGTACCCCGGGCAAAAAAAATGTGGCACCAAGACATGCCCGAGCCCAGTATGTGCGCCGTGGCTAAAAATCTTAGGCTGGGAATGAACTCCATATGCTTAGACATGGAATGAACTCCGTATGCCGAAGCCAACCCACAAAACGAGTATGCGGTCCCTCAACCGGTCGGAGAGGCAGAATGCGCAAGTCGGGGATCAGCCCGATCCCCCTCTGCATGCTGCCAATTTTGCTACCGATCCTGCTGCCACAACCCTCAGTCCAACTGGGGCTTAGACATGGAATGAACTCCGTATGCCTAATTCAACCCACGAAACGAGCATGCGGGCGCTCAGTCGACCAGAGAGGTAGAATGCGCAAGCTGGGGATCGGCCTGGTCCAACCTACATACTATCGATCCTGCTACCGCAACCCTCGATCCAATCCAATGTTAGACTAGGAATAAACTCTGTATGCCTAAGTCAACCCACGGAACGAGCATGTGGGGGCTGAGCCGGTTGAAGAGGCATAATGCGCCAGTCGAGGATCGACCCAGTCCCCTTCTGTGTTCTGCCGGTCCCGCTACCCCAACCCTTGGTCGGCTGGGGCTTAGACATGGAATGAACTCCCTATGCCTAAGCCAACCCAAGAAACAAGCATGTGGGCGCTCAGCCGGTCGGAGAGACAGAACGAGTAAGTCGGGGATCGGCCCGGTCCCCCTGCGTGCTACCAATCTTACTGTCGCAACCCTCGTTTCGATCTGATCTTAGATTGGGAATGACTCCGTATTCTTAGACTGGGGATGAACTCCATATGCCTAAGTTAACCCATGAAACGAGCGTATGGGCACTCAGCCGACCGAAAAGGCCGGCCAGGGAGGCATAATGCGTAAATCCCCCTCTTCGTGCTACCGTTCCCACTACCGGTCCTGCTGCCACAACCCTCGGTCTGGCTGGGGCTTAGACATGGAATGAACACCGTATGCCTAAGCTAACCCATGAAACGAGTGTACGGGCACTCAGCCAGATGGAGAGACAACCCGGTCCCCCTGCGTGTTGTCGATCCTGCTACTGGTCCTGCTACCGCAATCCTTGATCTGGTTAGATCTTAGACTGGGAATGAACTCTGTATTCTTAGACATGGAATGAACTCCGTATGCCTAAGCCAACCCACGAAACGAGCCTTCGAGCAGTCAGCCGACCGAAAAGGCAGAATGCACAAGCCGGGGATTGGCCTGGTCCCCCCTGCATGCTGTCGATCCTGCTATCGTAACCCTTGGTCCGGTCTGATCTTAGACTAGGAATGAACTCTGTATGCCTAAGTTAACCCACGAAACAAGTGTACGGGCGCTAAGCCGACCGAAGAGGCATAATGCGCAAGCCGGGGATCGGCTCGGCTCCCCTCTGCGTGCTGCCGGTCCCGCTACCGCAACCCTCGATCCCGCTGGGGCTTAGACATGGAATGAACTCCCTATGCCTAAGCCAACCCACGAAACGGGCGTGCGGATACGTAGCCTGTCGGAGAGGTAGAATGCGCAAGTCGGGGATCGGGCCGATCCCCCCTGCGCGCTGCTGATGATGCTGTCATAACCCTCGGTCTGATTTGATCTTAGACCGAGAATGAACTCCGTATGCTTAGACTAGGGATGAACTTCGTATGCCTAAGTCAACCCACAAAACAAGGGTACGAGCGCTCAGCTGGCCGAAGAGGCCGACCGGAGAGGCATAATGCGCAAGCCAAGGATCAGCCTGGTCCCCCTCTATGTGCTACCGATCCAGTTGCCGGTCCTGCTGCCACAACCCTCGGTCCGGTTGGGGCTTAGACATGGAATGAAATTCGTATGCCTAAGCCAACCCACAAAACAAGCGTGCGATGACTCAGTCGGTCGGAGAGGCAGAATGCGCAAGTTAGGGACCAGCCCAATCCTTCCTGCGTGCTGTCGATCCTATTGTTGGTCCTGCTACCGTAACCCTCGGTGTGATCCGATCTTAGACTAGGAATGAACTCCGTATGCTTAGACATGGAATGAACTCCGTATGCCTAAGCCAACCCACGAAATGAGCGTGTGGGTGCTCAGCCGGTCGGAGAGGCAGAATGGGAAGCCTGGAATCGGCCCGATCCCCCTTACGTGCTGTTGATCATGCTACCACAACCCTCGGTTCGGTCTGATCAAAGACTCAGAATGACTTTCGTAAGCCTAATTCAACCCACGAAATGAGCGTATGGGCGTTGAGCCGGCCGGAGAGGCATAATAGGCAAATCGAGGATCGACCCGGTCCCCCTCTGCGCGCTGTCGGTCCCATTGCCACAACCCTCAGCCCGGCTGGGGCTTAGACATGGAATGAACTCCCTTTGCCTAAGCCAACCCACAAAATGGGCGTGCGGGCGCTCAGCCGACCGAAGAGGTAGAATGCGTAAGTCGGGGATCGGCCCGATCCCCCCTGCGTGCTACCGATCCTACTGTCGCAACCCTCGATCTGGTCTGATCTTAGACTGGGAATGAATTCCATATACTTAGACTAGGGATGAACTCCGTATGCCTAAGTCTACCCACGAAACGAGCATGCGGGCGCTCAGCTGACTAGAGAGACAGGATGTGCAAGTCGGGGATCGAACGGGTGGTAGGTGGGTTCAAGCACATCTTCATATTTCTATGGTGCCAATGCCATTTTTATGGCTTGTAAATTCATACAATGGTTCCCTAAGCCTTCATGTGAAGTTTCATGGCAAGACAACCTGTTTTCTATTTTTCATGATTTTTGAAACTTTTTACAGTTCGGGATTTTTTAAAATTTTTTAGAAAGAGTTTTATCCCAAATTTGGTAGAGATGATCCTTGTATTTTTGTTGGCATGCACAAAAAAATTCAGCCAAAAACTTGAAGTGGAGAAGATTTTGTGACCGTGTGAAAAAAGTGTCCCCATTTCAAACAGTTTAATGGCTACTGGCAGCAAACCTATAAAATCTCAAATGCTCTTTAAAGTACCAGCACCCATCGCACATCATGTGCGCACACCCCCCGGCCCCCCCAATCACCAAAACCCCCAATGCCATCGGTTAGGCTCTCCGACGATGCTCCGACGATGGTGCCCCGGGTGAAAAAAATACGACACCAGCAAATGCCCAAGCCCAGCATGTGCACCGTGGCTCAAAATCTTAGATTGGAAATGAACTCTGTATGCTTAGACATGGAATGAACTCCCTATGCCTAAGCTAACCCACGAAATGACTGTGCTGGCGCTCAGTCGACCGGAGAGGGCAGAATGCACAAATCGAGGATTGGCCCAGTCCCCCCTACGTGCTGTCGATCCTGCTGCTGCAACCTTCAGTCTGGTTTGATCTTAGACTAGGAATGAACTCCGTATGCATAACTCAACCCATGAAATGAGCGTGCGGGAGCTGAGTCAACTGAAGAGGCATAATGCGCAAGCCGGGGATCAGCCCGGTCCCCCTCTGCGTGCTGCCGGTCCCGCTACCACAACCCTCAGTCCGACTGGGGCTTAGACATGGAATGAACTCCCTATGCCTAAACCAATCCATGAAACGGGCGTGTGCGTGCTCAGTCGGCCGGAGAGGCAGAATGTGCAAGCTGGGGATCGGCCCGGTCCCTCCTGCGTGCTGTCGATCCTGCTGTCGCAACCCTTGGTCCGATCTAATCTTAGACTGGGAATGAACTCCGTATGGATAAGTCAACCCACGAAACGAGCGTGTGGGCGCTGAACTGACCGAAGAGGCGTAATGCGTAAGCTAGGGATCGGCCCGATCCCCCTCTGCATGCTGTCGATCCCATTTCCATAACCCTCGGTCCAACTGGGGCTTAGATATGGAATGAACTCCTTATACCTAAGCTAACCCACGAAATGGGCCTGCGGGTGCTCAACTGGTCGGAGACGCAGAATGCGCAAGCTGGGAATTGACCCGGTCCCCCTACATGCTATCGATCCTGCTGCCGAAACCCTCGATCCGATCCGATCTTAGACTGGGAATGAACTCCGTATCCTTAGACGTGGAATGAACTCCGTATGCATAAGTCAACCCATGAAACGAGCGTGCGGGCGCTCAGCCGGTCGGGGAGGCAAAATGCGCAAGCTAGGGATCAACCCAGTGCCCCACTGCGTGCTATCGATCCTACTGCCGCAACCCTCGGTCCGGTCTGATCTTAGTATGGTAATGAACTCCGTATGCCTAAGTCAACCCACAAAATGAGCGTGCGGGAAAGGTATAATGCGCAAGCTGAGGATCAGCCCGGTCCCTTTCTGTGTGCTGTCGATCCCACTACCATAACCCTCAGTCTGGTCGGGGCTTAGACATGGAATGAACTCCCTATGCCTAAGCCAACCCACGAAACGGGCGTACGGGCGCTCAGCCGGTCGAAGAGGCAGAGTGTGCCAGTCGAGGATTGACCCGATCCCCCCTACGTGCTACCGATCTTGCTGCCGTAACCCTCAATCTGATATGATCTTAGACTGGGAATGAACTCCGTATGCTTAGACTGGGGATAACTCCATATGCCTAAGTCAACCCATGGAACGAGCATGTGGGCGCTCAGCTGGCTGGAGAGGCATAATGCGCAAGTCGGGGATAAGCTCAGTCCCTCTCTGCATGCTGTCGATCCCGCTGCCAGTCCTGCTACCACAACCCTCGGTCCGACTGGGGCTTAGACATGGAATGAACTCCGTATGCCTAAGCCAACCAACAAAACGAGTGTGTGGGCACTCAGCTGGCCGGAGAGGCAGAATGTGCAAGTCGGGGATCGGCCTGGTCCCCCCTACGTGCTGTCGATCCTGCTACTAGTCCTGCTGCTGTAATCCTCGGTCCGGTCCAATCTTAGACTAGGAATGAACTCCGTATGCTTAGACGTGGAATGAACTCCATATGCCTAAGCTAACCCACGAAACGAGCGTGTGGGCGCTCAGCCGACCGGAGTGGCAGAATGCGCATGCCGGGGATAGGCCTGGACCCCTTTGCATACTGTCGATCCTGCTACCACAACCCTCAATCCGATTTGATCTTAGACTGGGAATGAACTCTGTATGCCTAAGTCAACCTACGAAATGAGCGTGCGGTTGCTGAGCCAGTCGGAGAGGCATAATGCGCAAGTCGGGGATCAGCCCAGTCCCCCTCTGCGTGCTGCCAGTCCTGCTACCACAACCCTCGATCCTGTTGGGGCTTAGACATGGAATGAACTCCCTATGCCAAAGCCAACCCACGAAACGGGCGTGCGGGGGTGGAGAGGTAGAATGTGCAAGCCGGGGATCGGCCTGGCCCCCCCTACATGCTATCGATCCTACTGCCGCAACCCTTGGTCTGGTCCGATCTTAGACTAGGAATGAACTTCATATCCTTAGACTAGGGATGAACTCCGTATGCCTAAGTCAACCCACGAAATGAGCGTGCGGCCGTTCAGCCAGCCGTAAAGGCCGACCGAAGAGGCGTAATGTGCAAGTCGGGTATCGGCTCGATCCCCCTTTGCGTGCTACCGATCCTGCTGCCACAAGCCTCGGTCCGACTGGGGCTTAGACATGGAATGAACTCCCTATGCCTAAGCCAACCCACGAAATGGGCATGCGGGTGCTCAACCGGCCGGAGAGGTAAAATGCACAAACCGAGGACCAACCCGATCCCCTCTGCGTGTTGTCGATCCTGCTGTCGCAACCCTCGATCCGGTTCGATCTTAGACTGGGAATCAACTCCGTATGCTTAGACTGGGGATGAACTCCATATGCCTAAGTCAACCCACGAAACGAGCGTGCGGGCGATCAGTCGACCAAAGAGGTAGGATGTGCAAGTCGAGGATCGAACGGGTGGTATGTGGGTTCAAACACATCTTCATATTTTTGCCATGCCAATGCCATTTTTATGGCTTGTAAATTCATACAATGGTCCCCTAAGCCTTCATGTGAAGTTTCATGGCAAGACGACCCGTTTTCTAATTTTTATGATTTTTTAAACTTTTTGAGGTTCAGGATTTTTTAAAATTTTTTTAGAAAGAGTTTTCTCCCCAAATTTGGTAGAGGTGATCCTTGTATTTTTATTGGCATGCACAAAATTCAGCCAAAAACTCGAAGTGGAGAAGATTTTGTGATCGTTTGAAAAAAGTGTCCTCATTTCAAACACTTTAATGGCTACTGGCAGCAAACCTATAAAATCTCAAATGCTCTTTAAAGGGGTGTCAGTTCTTGAGGTTTGATGATGGATAGAGGGCCAATATAAGGGCCAAGTACCAGCACCCATCGCACAACATGTGCACACACCCCCCCGGCCCTCCCAATCGTCGGAACCCCCAATGCCACAGGTTAGGCTCTTCGGCGATGCTCTGGCGATGGTGCCCCGAGTGAAAAAAATACGGCCCCAGCACATGCTCAAGCCCATCATGTGTAATGTGGCTCAAACTCTTAGACTGGGAATGAACTCTGTACGCTTAGACATGGAATGAACTCCGTATGCCTAAGCCAACCCATGAAACAAGCATGCGGGCGCTCAGTCAATCGGAGAGGCATAGTGCACAAGCCAGGGATCAGCCCGATCCCCCTCTACGTGCTACCGATCTCGTTGTTGGTCCTGCTACCACAACCTTCGGTCCGACTGGGGCTTATACATGGAATGAACTCCGTATGCCTAAGCCAACCCACGAAACGAGCGTGCGGGCCTTCAACCGATCGGAGAGGCAAAATACGCAAGCCAGGGATCGGCCGGTCCCCCCTACGTGCTATCGATCCTACTACTGGTCCTACTGCCGGAACCCTCGATCCGATCCGATCTTAGATTGAGAATGAACGCCGTATGCTTAGACATGGAATGAACTCCATATGCCTAAGCCAACCAACGAAACGAGCGTACGGGTGCTCAGCCAGTCGGACAGGCAAAATGCGCAAGCTGGGGATCGACCCGGTCCCCCTCTGCGTCCTGTCGATCTCGCTACCACAACACTCAGTCCAGCTGATGCTTAGACTGGGGATGAACTCCGTATGCCTAAGTCAACTCACGAAACGAGCGTGCGGACGCTCAGCCGACCAGAGAGGCAGGGTGCGCAAGCCAGGGATCGAACGGGTGGTAGGTGGGTTCAAGCACATCTTCATATTTCTGCCATGCCAATGCCATTTTTATGGCTTGTAAATTCATAGAATGGTCCCCTAAGCCTTCATGTCAAGTTTCATGGCAAGACGACCCGTTTTTTATTTTTCACGATTTTTGAAACTTTTTGCGGTTTGGGATTTTTTAAAATTTTTTTAGAAAGATTTTGTCCGCAAATTTGGTAGAGGTGATCCTTGTATTTTTTTTGGCATGCACCAAAAAATTCAGCTAAAAACTCGAAGTGGAGAAGATTTTGTGACCGTTTGAAAAAAGTGTCCCCATTTCAGACACTTTAATGGCTACTGGCAGTAAACCTATAAAATCTCAAATGCTCTTTAAGGGGGTGTGAGTTCTCGAGGTTTGATGAGGGATAAGGGGCCAATATAAGGGCCAAGTACCAGCACCCATCGCACATCATGTGCGCATACCCCCCCGGGCGAAAAAAATGCGGCACCAGCACATGTTCGAGCCCAGCATGTGCATCATGGCTCAAACTCTTAGACTGGGAATGAACTTCGTATGCTTAGACATGGAATGAACTCCGTATGCCTAAGCCAACCCATGAAACGAGCATGCGGGCGCTCAGCTGACTAGAGAGCCAGAATGCGCAAGCCGAGGATCGACCCAGTCCCTCTCTACATGTTGTCAGTCCCACTGCCACAACCCTCAGTCCGACTGGGGATTAGACATGGAATGAACTCCCTATGCCTAAGCCAACCTATAAAACGGGCGTGCGGCCACTCAGCCGATCAGAGATAAAAAAATGCACAAGTCAGGGATCGGCCCGGTCCCCTCTACGTGCTACCGATCCTGCTACCGCAACCTCGGTCCGATTTGATCTTAGACTGGGAATGAACTCCGTATGCTTGGACTGGGGATGAATTTCCAATCCAACCAGTTAGGCTCTCTGGCGATGCTCCGACGATGGTGCCCTAGGCAAAAAAAATGTGGCACCAGCACATGCCCGAGCCCAGCATGTGCACCGTGGCTCAAACTATTAGACTGAGATTGAACTCCGTATGCTTAGACATGGAATGAACTCCGTATGCCTAAGCCAGCCCATGAAACGAGCGTCTGGGCACTCAGTCGGTCGGAGAGGCAGAATGTGCAAGCCAGGGATCGGCCTGATCCCCCCCTGTATGCTACCGATGCTACTGCTGGTTCTGCTGCCGTAACCCTTGGTCCGGTCCAATCTTAGACTGGGAATGAACTCCATATGCTTAGACATGGAATGAACTCTGTATGCCTAATCCAACCCACGAAATAAGCGTGAGGGTGCTCAGCCGGCCGGAGAGGCTGAATGTGCAAGTCGAGGACCGACCCGATCCCTCCTGTGTGCTATCGATCCTGCTACCACAACCCTCGGTCTGGTCCAATCTTAGACTGGGAATGAACTCCGTATGCCTAAGTCAACCCATGAAACGAGCGTTCAAGCACTGAGCCGGCCAGAGAGGCATAATGTGCAAGCCGGGGATTGGCTCGGTCCCCCTCGGTGTGCTGTCGGTCCCACTGCCACAACCCTCGGTCTGGCTGGGGCTTAGACATGGAATGAACTCCCTATGCCTAAGCCAACCCACGAAACGGGCATTCGGGAGCCTAGCCGACCAAAGAGGTAGAATACGCAAGTCGGGGATCAGCTCGGTCCCCCTTGCGTGATGCCGATCCTACTACCGTAACCCTCGGTTCGGTCTGATCTTAGACTGGGAATGAACTCCGTATGCTTAGACTGGGGATGAACTATGTATGCCTAAGTCAACCCACAAAAAGAGAGTGTAGGTGCTCAGCTGGCCAGAGAGGCTGGCCGAGAGGCATAATGTGCAAGCCAGGGATCAGCTTGGTCCCCCTACACGTGCTGTCGATCCCACTGTCGGTCCTGCTACCACAACCCTCGGTCCGACTGGGGCTTAGACATGGAATGAACTTCGTATGCCTAAGCCAACGAATGAACCGAGCATACGGGCGCTCAGCCAACCGGAGAGGTAGAATGCGCAAGCTGGGGATCGGCCCGGTCTCCCCCTGCGGGCTGCTGATCCTGCTGCCGCAACCCTCGGTTTGATTTGATCTTAGACTGGGAATGAACTCTGTATCCTTAGACATGGAATGAACTCTGTTTGGCTAAGCTAACCCACGAGATGAGCGTGGGGCTGCTTGGCCGGCCAGAGAGGTAGAATGCGCAAGTTAGGGATCGACCTGGTCCCCCCCTGCGTGTTGTCGATCCTGCTACCGCAACCCTCGGCCCGGTCCAATCTTAGACTGGGAATGAACTCCATATGCCTAAGTCAAGCCATGAAATGAACGTGCGGGCACTAAGTCGATCGGAGAGGCACAATGCACAAGCCGGGGATCGGCCCGATCCCCCTTTATGTGCTGCCAGTCCCACTACCACAACCATCAGTCTGACTGGGGCTTAGACATGGAATGAACTCCCTATGCCTAAGCCAACCCACGAAACGGGTGTGTGGGAGCTCAGCCGGTCGGAGAGGCAGAATGCGGAAGCTGGGGATCGTGCGTGCTGTCGAGATGGCATCCCAAAGTGACACTGCTAACCAATAGCTAGAGGCCCAAGAGCATGGGCGTGGAAGAGGGAGGAAAGCCAGTTCTAGAGATATTTGGTCTACCATGGACGGTAGGCTGGCGAAGGTGGAGGTGACCATGGGTGACATGGGGGAGAAGCTTGAGGGGGTAGAGACTCACATTACATCGCTAGACTCCATGAGAGAGGAGATCCAAAGGGAGCTGCAAGCTACTCTCAGCAAAGGCTTGGACGTGTTCACCTAAAAGAATCAAACCTTGGAGGCTGAAGTGCTGACCTTGCGCGATGGCATGGAGGCCATGCGCCAGTAGATGGAGGAGCTTACCAGTGAGCTCGTTGTTTGCAAGACTGCCATTGGGAATGGCATGTTTGCTGGAGTGTCCACGTCTAGATTGGATGTCCCAAAGCCTAAGGAGTTCAAGGGGACTAGGGTGGCCAAGGAAGTAGATAACTGCCTTTGGGGTATGGAGCAGTACTTCCAGGCCATGAGCATGCAAGATGAGGCGATAAACGTAAGCACCACTACTATGTATCTCACTGATGTAGCCTTATTGTGGTAGAGGCGCAGGTGTGATGATGTCAGGCGTGGGAACGCCAAGATTGGAACCTGGGCAGAGTTCCAAAAAGAGTTCAGAGAACAATTTTACCTGGAGTATCGATGATGAGGAGCGGGCAAAGTTGCGCAGGCTGAGCGAGCAAGGGGACATAAGGGAGTATGTCCAAAAATTCTCTGAACTGATGCTATAGATCTCAGATCTAGGCGAGAAGGATGCCTTATTTGCTTTCATGGATGGGCTGAAGCCGTGGGGGAAGCATGAGCTACAAAAAGAGGAGTTCATGACTTGGCTAAAGCCATGACTACTGTCGAGGCCTTGATAGAGTTCAAGCCTTTGAACAAGTTCGAGTCTACCAAGCCCAAGGGTAAGGGTAGGGACGATAGGGACTGGAAGAAGCAGTCCAAGGGGAAGGACCGTGATCGAAAGTCCAAGGATGAAGACCGAGACCTTTCAACCAAGGATGGTGAGAGGAAGCCACTATTAGGCAAGTGGAAAGCAAAAGGGGACCGAGAGCCACTAGTATGCTACCTATGTGGAGGGAGTCACATAGTGCGTAATTACCCGCAGAAGGGCAAGTTGGCTGCTGTAGACAAGGAGTCTGATGAGGAGCCAGAGTTAGGGGCAGCAAAGCTTGGGTCATTGGTGCTCAATGTTGTCCAGAGTAATGGGAGCCGTAAGCCAAAGGGCTTGATATTTGCAAATCTGATGGTTGCGGGTCAGAAGGTGAGCGTACTGGTGGACGCAGGTGCCTCACATCTTTTTATTTCAGGTGATAGAGCCCGAAGCTCAGACTAAAGGTGCAGAAAGGGACTGGTACCATTAAAATGGTGAACTCTAATGAAGTTCCAGCCATTGGAGTAGTGCGGGGAGTGGAGTTACAGCTTAGAGACTGGAAAGGCAAGAAGACCATTGAGGTAATACCCCTTGATGACTATGAGTTTGTGATTGGGTTGGATTTCCTTATTCAGATTAACGCCCTCCTTATGCCTTTTGCCGATTGTGTTTGCATCTTGGATGCACGGTGCCAATGCCTAGTGCCATTGAAGAGAGGGTCTGGAGTTGGGTCGCGGGTGGTGTCAGCCATCCAATTTGCCAAGGCGGTATGCAGATAAGAAGACACCTTCTTGGCAGCCCTAAAATATGATGAGCCGAGGGAGAAAGAGACCGAGTCACCCTTGGAGGTGCTAAAGGTGCTGAAGACCTTTAGTGATGTGATTCCCGTAAAGCTACCTAGCAAGCTACCACTTAAGAGGGAGGTGGACCACAAGATCGAGATGGTGTCCAAGGCCAAGCCACCAGCTAGAGTCCCTTACCGAATGTCTCCACCAGAGTTGGAGGAGTTGAAGTAGTAGCTTAAAGAGTTAGTTGACGCTAGCTTCATCAGGCCATCGAAGGTACCCTATGGTGCACCGATTCTATTTTAGCGTAAGCATGATGGGTCATTATGGCTGTGCATTGACTACCGGGCTTTGAACAAGCTGACCATCAAGAACAAGTTCCCCATCCCACTCATTGCGGACTTGTTCGATCAACTTGGGAGCGCAAGGTGGTCACCAAGCTGGATTTGAGGTCAGGCTACTATCAAGTCAGGATCACGGAGGGAGATGAGCCAAAGATAGCTTGTGTCACTTGGTATGGTTTGTATGAGTTCTTGGTGATGCCTTTCGGACTCACGAATGCCCCAGCAACATTTTGCACCCTTATGAACAAGATACTTCAGTCATTCCTAGATCGGTTTGTTGTGGTTTATTTGGATGACATTGTTATCTACAGCCAGACTTTGGGAGAGCATGTAGACCACTTGAGACAGGTGTTCGAGGTGTTGCGGGTGCACAAGCTATTTGTCAAGAGGGAGAAGTGCTCATTCCCCTAGGCCACATAGTGGGAGGTGGCAGGATACGCATGGATGAAGGCAAGATACACGCCATCCTGGAGTGGCGACCGCCAGCCAAGGTCACTAAGTTGAGATCATTCCTTGGGCTAGTCAACTACTACAGGCACTTCATCAAAGGTCACTCAGCAATAGCCATGCCATTGACTGACTTGCTCAAGAAAGGGAAAGCATGGGAGTGGAGCGCAGGGTGCCAGGAAGCTTTTGACAGGTTGAAGTGGACTGTGATCGAAGAGCTAGTCTTGGCCTTGCCAGACCATGCCAAGCCGTATGAGGTGTATACAGATGCATCAAACTTTGCCATAGGGGGCATGTTGATGCAGGAAGGACGTCCAGTCGTGTTCGAAAGTAGGAAGCTGAACGAGATTGAGCCCAAGTACACGGTCCAAGAGAAAGAGATGACTGCAGTGGCGCACTGCTTGCGCACTTGGTGCCATTACCTATTGGGGTCGAGGTTCATGGTTAAGACAAACAATGTGGCGACTATCTACTTCCAAATGCAAAAGAAGCTGTCCCTCAAGCAGGCGAGATGGTAAGATTTTCTTGCAAAATTTGATTTCCAGATGGAGTATAAGCCAGGGCAGGCGAAACTAGTGGCAGACGCCCTGAGCAGGAAGGCTAACCTTGCTGCCATTAGCCAACCAGAGGGGTCACTTATGCTGCGCATCAAGAGGGACTTGTGCATGATCCTACAGCCAAGGCTTTGATGGAGTACACCCAGCAAGGTAATACTAGGCAGTTTTGTGGCAGATGGCTTGCTGTTACCCAGGCCATAGACTATTGTGTCGCAGCATGAAGCGCCGCATGGAGTTTCAAGAATGCCTTGATTCAAGGCTCCCCCGAGTGAGCCGACCTTGGGCTGACGCATTTTGTGTGGAAAGTTTTGGACTTTTAAAAAAGTGTCCCCATTTCAACACTTTAATGGCTACTGCAGCAACCTAAAAATCTTATACTCTATAAAGGGTAGTTCACGAGGTTTGATGAGGAAGGGCCAATATAAGTTCCAACTCTAGCACCCATCACACTTCTGTGCGCAACACCGGGCCCCCCATCGTCGAAACCCCCAATGCATCGGTTTGGCTTTCCGTTGTGAAGCTCGCATGGTCTAAGCGAAAAAAAATGGATCAGCACATTACCGAGCCCATCATATGCACCGTGGCTCAAAATCTTAGACTGGGAATGAACTCCGTACGCTTAGACGTGAAATGAACTCCGTATGCCTAAGCCAACCCACGAAACGAGCGTGTGGGTACTCAACCGATCAGAGAGGCAAAACGCACAAGCCGGGCACCGACCTGGTCCCCTCCTGTGTGCTGTCAATCCTGCCATCGCAACCCTCAGTCTGGTCTGATCATAGACTAGGAATGAACTTCGTATGCCTAAGTCAACCCATGAAACGAGCGTGTGGGCATTGAGCCAATCTGAGTGCTGTCGATCCCCCTCTGCGTGCTGTCGGTCCCGTTGCCACAACCCTCAGTCTGGCTGAGGCTTAAACATGGAATGAACTCCCTATGCCTAAACCAACCCACGAAATGGGCGTGCGGTCGCTCAGTCGGCCGGAGAGGCAGAACCCGCAAGCCGGGGATCGGTTCGATCCCCCCTGCGTGCTACCGATCCTGCTGCCACAACCCTCGATCCGGTTCGATCTGAGACTGGGAATGAACTCTGTATGCTTAGATTGGGGATGAACTCCCTATGCCTAAGTCAACCCATGAAATGAGCGTGTGGGCGCTCAACCGACCAGAGAGGCAGGATGCGCAAGCCGGGGATCGAACGGGTGGCAGGTGGGTTCAAGCACGTCTTCATATTTCTACTATGCCAATGCCATTTTTATGGCTTGTCAATTCATACAATGGTCTCCTAAGCCTTCATGTGAAGTTTCGAGGCATGACAACCCGTTTTCTATTTTTCATGTTTTTTGAAACTTTTTGGGGTTCAAGATTTTTTAAAATTTTTTTAGAAAGAGTTTTGTCCCCAAATTTGGTAAAGGTGATCCCTGTATTTTTATTGGCATGCACAAAAAAATTCAGCTAAAAAGTCGAAGTGGAGAAGATTTTGTGACCATTTGAAAAAAGTGTCCCCATTTTAGACACTTTAATGGCTACTGGCAGCAAACCTATAAAATCTCAAATGCTCTTTAAGGGGGTGTGAGTTCTCGAGGTTTGATGAGGGATAGGGGGCCAATATAAGGGCCAAGTACCAGCACCCATCTCACATCATGTGTGCACACCCCCCGACCCCCCCAATCGTCCGAACCACCATTACCGTCGATTAGGCTCTCCGACGATGCTCCGACGATGCTCCGACGATGGTGCCCCGAGCAAAAAAAATACGGCACCAGCACATGCCCGAGCCCAACATGTGCACCATGGCTCAAAATCTTAGATTGGGAATGAACTCTGTATGCTTAGACATGGAATGAACTCTGTATGCCTAAGCCAACCCATGAAACGAGCGTGCGGGCACTCAGCCGATCGGAGAGGCAGAATTCGCAAGTCGGGGATCGGCTCGGTCCCCCCTACGTGCTATCGATCCTGCTGCCGCAACCCTTGATCTGATCCAATCTTAGACTGTGAATGAACTCCGTATGCATAAGTCAACCCATGAAACAAGCGTGCGGGCGGTGAGCCGATCGAAGAGGCATAATGCACAAGCCGGGGATTGGCCTGGTCTCCCTCTACGTGCTCCGGTCCCGCTGCCACAACCCTCAGTCCAGCTGAGGCTTAGACGTGGAATGAACTCCCTATAACTCAGCCAACCCACGAAAAGGGTGTGCGGGTGCTCAGCCGGTTGGAGAGGCAGATTGTGCAAGCCAAGGATCGGCCCGATCCCCCCTGCGTGCTACCTATCCTGCTGCCACAACCCTCGGTCCAGTTCAATCTTAGACTGGGAATGAACTCCGTATGCTTAGACTGGGGATGAACTCCGTATGCTTAAGTCAACCCACAAAACGAGGGTGCGGGTGCTCAACCCTCTACGTGCTGTCGGTCCCACTACCACAACCCTCAATTCGATTGGGGCTTAGACGTGGAATGAACTACCTATACCTAAGCCAACCCACAAAACGGGTGTGCGGGTACTCAGCCGATCGGAGAGGTAGAATGCGTAAGCTAAGGATCGACCTGGTCCACCCTGCGTGCTATCGATCCTGCTGTCGCAACCCTCGATCCGGTTTGATCTTAGACTGGGAATGGACTCTGTATGCTTAGACTAGGGATGAACTCCGTGTGCCTAAGTCAACCCACGAAATGAGCATGCTTGTAAATTCATTTTTATGGCTTGTAAATTCATACAATGGTCCCCTAAGCCTTCATGTGAAGTTTCATGGTGAGATGTCCCGTTTTTTATTTTTCACGATTTTGGAAACATTTTGCAGTTCAAGATTTTTTTAAAAAATTTTAGAAAGATTTTTGTCCCTAAATTTGGTAGAGGTGATCCTTGTATTTTTTTTGGCATGCACAAAAAAATTCAGCTAAAAACTCAAAGTGGAGAAGATTTTGTGAACGTTTGAAAAAAGTATCCCCATTTCAGACACTTTAATGGCTCCTGGCAGCAAACCTATAAAATCTCAAATGCTCTTTAATGGGGTGTGAGTTCTTGAGGTTTGATCAGGGATAGGGGGCCAATATAAGGCCAAGTACCAGCACCTTTCACACATCATGTGCGTACACCCCCCGGCCCCCCCAATCGCCGAACCCCTAATGCTGTCGGTTAGGCTCTCCGACGATGCTCCGAGTGATGGTGCCCCGAGTGAAAAAAATGTGGCACCAGCACATGCCCGAGCCCAACATGTGCACCATGGCTGAAAATCTTAGACTGGGGATGAACTCCGTTTGCCACAACCCTCGATCTGACTGGGGCTTAGACATGGAATGAACTCGTATGCCTAAGTTAACCCATGAAACGAGCGTGCGGGCACTTAGCCGACTGGAGAGGCAGAATACGCAAGCCAGTGATCAGCCTGGTCCCCCACTGTGTGCTATCGATCCTGTTGCCGCAACCCTCAGTCTGGCACGATCTTAGACTGGGAATGAACTCCGTACGCTTAGACACGGAATGAACTCCATATGCCTAAGCCAACCCACGAAACGAGCATGCGGGCGCTCAGCCGACCAGAAAGGTAGAATGCGTAAGTCAGGGATCGACCCGGTCCCCCCTGCGTACTATTGATCCTGCTCTGCAACCCTCAGTCTGGTCCAATCTTAGACTGGGAATGAACTCTGTATGCCTAAGTCAACCCACGAAACGAGCGTGCGGGCGTTGAGCTGGCCGGAGAGGCATAATACGCAAGCCGGGATCATCCCGGTCCCCCTCTACGTGCTGTCGGTCCGCTGCCGTAGCCCTCGATCCGACTGGAGCTTACACATGGATGAACTCCCTATGCCTAAGCCAACCCATGAAACGGGCATGTGGGCACTCATCTGGCCGGAGAGGCAGAATGCGCAAGCCGGGGATCGGCCCGATCCCCCCTGCGTGCTGTCGATCCAGCTGCCACAACCCTCAGTCGGCTGGGGCTTAGACATGGAATGAACTCCCTATACGTAAGCCAACCCATGAAACGGGCATGCGGGCACTCAGCCGGTCGAGAGGCAGAATGCGCAAGTCACAAATCGGCCTGGTCCCCCCTACGTGCTGTCGCAACCCTCGGTCCGATCCAATCTTAGACTGGGAATGAACTCCGTATGCTGAGATTGGGGATGAACTTCGTATGCCTAAGTCAACCCATGAAACGAGCATTCAGGCGCTCAGCCGGTCGGGGAGGTCGGCCGGAGAGGCATAATGCGCAAGCCAGGGATCAGCCTGGTCCCCCTCTGCATGCTATCGATCCCGCTGCTGATCGTGCTACCACAACCCTCGGTCTGGCTGGGGCATAGACTTGGAATGAACTCCGTATGCCTAAGCCAACCCATGAAATGAGTGTACGGGCGCTCAGTCAGTCGAAGAGACAGAATGCACAAGCCGAGGATCGGCTCGATCCCCCCTGCGTGCTGTCGATCTTGCTATTGGTCCTACTACCGTAACCCTCGGTCCGGTCTGATCTTAG
Source organism: Durio zibethinus (assembly GCF_002303985.1). The sequence continues at coordinate 13,787,379 of NW_019167949.1, read as the reverse complement.
ACTGGGAATGAACTCCGTATGCTTAGACATGGAATGAACTCCGTATGCCTAAGCCAACCCACGAAATGAGCGTACGGGTGCTCAGCCGATCGAAGAGGCAGA
>NW_019167949.1:13642351-13786277 GCF_002303985.1 Durio zibethinus | reverse complement strand
GAGCCAGGGACCGGCCCGATCCCCCCTAGCGTGCTATCAATCCTACTACCGCAACCCTCGGTCCGGTCTGATCTTAGACTGGGAATGAACTTCGTATGTCTAAGTCAACCCACGAAATGAGCGTACGGCGCTGAGCCAGACGGAGAGGCATAATGCGTAAGCCGGGATCGACCTGGTCCCCTCTACGTGCTGTCGGTCCCGCTGCCACAACCCTCGGTCTGGCTGGGGCTTAGACATGGAATAAAATCCCTATGCCTAAGCCAAGCAACGAAACGGGCTTACCGACGCAACCGACCGAAGAGGTAGAATTTGCAAGTCAGGGATCGACCTGGTCCCCCTGCATGATACCGATCCTGCTGTCGCAACCCTCGGTCAGGTTCGATCTTAGACTAGGAATGAACTCTGTATGCTTAGACTGGGGATGAACTTCGTATGCTTAAGTCAACCCACAAAATGAGCGTGATGGCACCCAACCGACCGAAGAGGCAGAATGCGCAAGCCGATGATCGATCCTGCTACCGCAATCCTCAGTCTGATCTGATCTTAGACTGGGAATGAACTTCGTATGCCTAAGTCAACCCAGGAAACGAGCGTGCGGGCACTGAGCCAATCGGAGAGGCATAATGTGCAAGCCGGGGATCGGCTCGGTCCCCCTCTGCGTGCTGTCTGTCCCGCTGCCACAACCCTTGGTCTGGCTGGGGCTTAGACATGGAATGAACTCCCTATGCCTAAGCCAACCCATGAAACAGGCGTGCGGGTGCTCAGCTGGTCGGCGAGGCAGAATGCGCAAGTCGGGCATCGGCCCGGTCCACCTTGCGGGCTATGAATCCTGCTGCCGCAACCCTCAGTACGGTCTGATCTTAGACTGGGAATGAACTCCTTATGCTTAGACTGGGGATGAACTCTGTATGCCTAAATCAACCCACAAAATGAGCATGCAAATGCTCAACCGGTTAAAGAGGCATAATGTACAAGTCAGGGATCAACCTGGTCCCCCTGTGTGTGCTGCCGGTCCTACTGCCAGTCCTGCTGCCACAAACCTCGGTCCGACTGGCGCTTAGACATGGAATGAACTTCGTATGCCTAAGCCAACCCATGAAACAAGCGTGCGGGTGCTAAGCCAGCCTGAGAGGAAGAATACGCAAGCTGGGGATCGGCCCGGTTCCCCCTGCGTGCTGTCGATCCTGCTGCTGGTCTTGCTATCGCAACCTTTGGTCCGCTTCGATCTTAAACTGGGAATGAACTCTGTATGCTTAGACATGGAATGAACTCCGTATGCCTAAGCCAACCCACGAAATGAGCGTGCAGGCGCTCACCCAGTCAGAGAGGCAAAATGCGCAAGCTGGGGATCGACTCGATCCCCCCTGCGTGTTATCGATCTTGCTACCGCAACCATCAGTCCGATCTGATCTTAGACTGGGAATGAACTCTGTATGCCTAAGTCAACCCATGAAACGAGTGTATGGGCGCTGAGCAGACCGAAAAGGCATAATGCATAAGCCGGGGATCAACTCGGTTCCCCTCTGCGTGCTGCCAGTCGCGCCGCTGTAAAACCCTTGCGTCTGACTGGGGCTTAGACATGGATGGAACTCCCTATGCGCTAAGCCAACCGCTCGAAAGCGGGTGTGGGCGGGTCGGCTGGCAACGCGGATTGGAGAGGCAGAATGCGCAAGCTGGGGATCTACTCGGTGCCCCCTACGTGCTATCGATCCTACTACCGCAACCCTCGGTCCGGTCTGATCTTAGACTAGGAATGAACTCCGTATGCCTATGTCATCCAATGAAACGAGTGTGCGAGCGCTCAGCAGATGGGAGAGGCATAATGCGTAAGCCAGGTGATCAGCCCGGTCCCCCTCTGCATGCTGTCGATCTCGCTGTCGGTCCTGTTACCACAACCCTTGATCTGGCTGGGGCTTAGACATGTAGTGAGCTCCCTATGCCTAAGCCAACCCACAAAATGGGCGTGCGGGTGCTCAGCCGATCGGAGAGGCAGAATGTGCAAGCTGGGGATCGGCCCGGTCCCCCTTGCGTGCTGTCGATCCTGCTGCGGTAACCCTCGATCTGGTTCAATCTTAGACTGGGAATCAACTCCGTATGCTTAGACTGGGATGAACTTCGTATGCCTAAGTCAACCCATAAAACGAGCGTTCGGTCGCTCAACCGACCAGAGAGGCAGGATGCGTAAGTCGGGGATCAAATGGGTGACAGGTGTGTTCAAGCACATCTTCATATTTCTGCCATGCCAATGCCATTTTTATGGCTTGTAAATTCATACAATGGTCCCCTAAGCCTTCATGTGAAGTTTCGTGGCAAGACGATCTGTTTTCTATTTTTCACAATTTTTGAAACTTTTTACGGTTCGAGATTTTTTTAAATTTTTTTAGAAAGAGTTTTGTCCCCAAAATTGGTAGAGGTGATCCTCTTATTTTTGTTGGCATGCACAAAACAATTCAGCTAAAAACTCGAAGTGGAGAAGATTTTGTGACCATTTGAAAAAAGTGTCCCCAATCTCCGACGATGCTCCGACGATGGTGCCCCAGGCAAAAAAAATGTGGCACCAGGACATGCCCGAGCCCAGTATGTGCACCGTGGCTCAAAATCTTAGATTGGGAATGAACTCCATATGCTTAGACATGGAATGAACTCCGTATGCCTAAGCCAACCCACAAAACGAGTATGCGGTCCCTCAGCCGGTCGGAGAGGCAGAATGCGCAAGCCGGGGATCAGCCTGGTCCCCCTCTGCATGCTGCCAATTTTGCTACCGATCCTGCTACCACAACCCTCTGTCCGACTAGGGTTTAGACATGGAATGAACTCCGTATGCCTAATTCATCCCACGAAACGAGCATGCAGGCACTCAACCGACCGAAGAGGTAGAATGCGCAAGCTGGGGATTGGCCCGGTCCCACCTACATACTGTCGATCCTGCTACCGCAACCCTCGATCCGATCCAATGTTAGACTGGGAATAAACTTCGTATGCCTAAGTCAACCCACGGAACGAGCATGCGGGCGCTGAGCCAATTGAAGAGGCATAATGCGCCAATCGAGGATTGACCCAATCCCCTTCTATGTGCTGTCGGTCCCGCTGCCACAACCCTCGAGGCGGCTGGGGCTTAGACATGGAATGAACTCCCTATGCCTAAGCCAACCCAAAAAATAGGCATGTGGGCGCTCAGCCGATCGGAGAGGCAGAATGAGCAAGCCGAGGATCGGCCCGGTCTCCCTGCGTTCTACCAATCTTATTGCCGCAACCCTCGTTTCGATCTGATCTTAGACTGGGAATGAACTCCGTATGCTTAGACTGGGATGAACTCCGTATGCCTAAGTTAACCCATGGAACGAGCGTGTGGGCGCTCAGCCGGTCGGAGAGGCCGGCCAGGGAGGTATAATGCGTAAGTCGGGGATCAGCCCAGTCCCCCTTTTCGTGCTACCATTCCCACTACCGATCCTGCTGCCACAACCCTCAGTCTGGCTGGAGCTTAGACATGGAATGAACTCTGTATACCTAAGCCAACCCATGAAACGAGCGTGCGGGCACTCAGCCAGACGGAGAGACAGAATGCGCAAGCCGGGGATCAACCTGGTCCCCCCTGCGTGCTACCGATCCTGCTACTGGTCCTACTACCGCAATCCTTGATCCGGTTCGATCTTGACTGGGAATGAACTCTGTATTCTTAGACATGGAATGAACTCCGTATGCCTAAGCCAACCCACGAAACGAGCGTGCAAGCAGTCAGCTGACTGAAAAGGCAAAATGCATAAGCCGGGGATTGGCCCGGTCCCTCCCGCGTGCTGTCGATCCTGCTACTGTAACCTTTGGTCCGGTCTGATCTTAGACTGGGAATGAACTCTGTATGCCTAAGTCAACCCACGAAACAAGCGTACGGGTGCTGAGCCGACCGGAGAGGCATAATGCGCAAGCCAGGGATCAGCTCGGCTCCCCTCTGCGTGCTGTCAGTCCCACTACCGCAACCCTCGATCCGACTGGGGCTTAGACATGGAATGAACTCCCTATGCCTAAGCCAACCCACGAAACGGGCGTGCGGAGCGCAGCCTACCGGGGAGGTAGAATACGTAAGTCGGGGATCGGCCCGGTCCCCCCTGCGCGCTGTCGATGATCCTGACATAACCCTCAGTCTGATTTGATCTTAGACTGGGAATGAACTCTGTATGCTCAGACTGGGGATAAACTTCGTATGCCTAAGTCAACCCACAAAATGAGGGTACGAGTGCTCAGCCGGCCGAAGAGGCCGACCGAAGAGGCATAATGCGCAAGCCAGGGATCAGCCTGGTCCCCCTCTACGTGCTGTCGATCCAGCTGCCGGTCCTACTGCCATAACCCTCGGTCCGGCTGGGGCTTAGACATGGAATGAAATTAGTATGCCTAAGCCAACCCACAAAACAAGCGTGCGGGCACCCAGTCAGTCGGAGAGGCAGAATGCACAAGTTAGGGACCGACCCGATCCTCCCTGCGTGCTGTCGATCCTATTGTTGGTCCTGCTGCCGTAGCCCTCGGTGTGATCCGATCTTAGACTAGGAATGAACTCCGTATGCTTAGACATGGAATGAACTCCGTATGCCTAAGCCAACCCACGAATGAGCGTACGGGTGCTTAGCTGGTCGGAGAGGCAGAATGTGCAAGCCTGGGATCGGCCCAATCCCCCCTGCGTGCTATCGATCATGCTGCCACAACCCTCGGTTCGCTCCGATCAAAGACTCGAAATGACTTTCGTAAGCCTAAGTCAACCCACGAAATGAGCGTATGGGCATTGAACTGATCGGAGAGGCATAATACGTAAATCGAGATCGACCTAGTCCTCTTCTGTGTGCTGTCGGTCCCGTTGCCACAACCCTCAGCCCGGCTGGGGCTTAGACATGGAATGAACTCCCTTTGCCTAAGCCAACCCACAAAATGGGCGTGCGGGCGCTCAGCCGACCGAAGAGGCAGAATGCGCAAGTCGGGGATCGGCCCGATCCCCCTTGCGTGCTATCGATCCTACTGTCGCAACCCTCGGTCTGGTCTGATCTTAGACTGGGAATGAACTCCATATACTTAGACTGGGGATGAACTTCGTATGCCTAAGTCAAACCACGAAACGAACGTGCGGGCGCCCAGCTGACCAGAGAGGTAGGATGTGCAAGTCGGGGATCGAACGGGTGGTAGGTGGGTTCAAGCACATCTTCATATTTCTACGGTGCCAATGCCATTTTTATGGCTCGTAAATGCATACAATGGTTCCCTAAGCCTTCATGTGAAGTTTCGTGGCAAGACAACCTGTTTTCTATTTTTCACGATTTTTGAAACTTTTTACAGTTCGGGATTTTTTAAAATTTTTTCAGAAAGAGTTTTGCCCCAAATTTGGTAGAGATGATCCTTGTATTTTTGTTGGCATGCACAAAAAAATTCAGCCAAAAACTTGAAGTGGAGAAGATTTTGTGACCGTGTGAAAAAAGTGTCCCCATTTCAAACAGTTTAATGGCTACTGGCAGCAAACCTATAAAATCTCAAATGCTCTTTAAGGGGGTGTGAGTTCTCGAGGTTTGACGAGGGATTGGGGGCCAATATAAAGGGCCAAGTACCAGCACCCATCGCACATCATGTGCGCACACCCCCTGGCCCCCCAATCACCGAAACCCCCAATGCCATCAGTTAGGCTCTCCGGTGATGCTCTGACGATGGTGCCTCGGGTGAAAAAAATGCGACACCAGCAAATGCCCAAGCCCAGCATGTGCACCGTGGCTCAAAATCTTAGACTGGGAATGAACTCCGTATGCTTAGACATGGAATGAACTCCCTATGCCTAAGCCAACCCATGAAACGGGCGTACGGGAGCTCAGCCGGTCGGAGAGGCAGAGTACGCAAGCCGAGGATCGACCTGGTCCCCCCTGCGTGCTACTGATCTTGCTGTCGCAACCCTCGATCCGATTCGATCTTAGACTGGGAATGAACTACATAGGCTTAGACTGGGGATTAACTCCATATGCCTAAGTCAACCCATGGAACGACCATGTGGGCGCTCAACTGGCTGGAGAGGCATAATGCGCAAGTCAGGGATAAGCCCAGTCCCCCTCTGCATGCTGTCGATCACGCTGCCAGTCCTGCTACCACAACCCTCGGTCCGGCTAGGGCTTAGACATGGAATGAACTCTGTATGCCTAAGCCAACCCATGAAACGAGTGTGTGGGCGCTCAGCTGGCCGGAGAGGCAGAATATGCAAGTCGGGGATCGGCCTGGTCCCTCCTGCATGCTGTCGATCCTGCTGCTGATCCTGTTGCTGTAACCCTCGATCCGATCTGATCTTAGACTAGGAATGAACTCCGCATGCTTAGACGTGGAACGAACTCCATATGCCTAAGCTAACCCACGAAACGAGCGTGCGGGCGCTCAACCGACCGGGAGTGGCAGAATACGCATGCCGGGGATCGACCTGGACCCCCTTGCGTGCTGTCAATCCTGCTACCACAACCCTCAATCCGGTCTGATCTTAGACTGGGAATGAACTCCGTATGCCTAAGTCAACCTACGAAATGAGCGTGCGGTGCTGAGCCGATCGGAGAGGCATAATGCGCAAGCTGGGGATCAGCCCAGTCCCCCTCTGCGCGCTGCCAGTCCTGCTACCACAACCCTCGATCCTGTTAGGGCTTAGACATGGAATGAACTCCCTATGCCAATGCCAACCCACGAAACGGGCGTGCGGGGGCGGAGAGGTAGAATGTGCAAGCTGAGGACCGGCCTGGCCCCCCTGCATGCTATCGATCCTACTGCCACAACCCTTGGTCTGGTCCGATCTTAGACTAGGAATGAACTTCATATCCTTAGACTGGGGATGAACTCTGTATGCCTAAGTCAACCCACAGAATGAGCGTGCGGGCGCTCAGCCGACCGTAGAGGCCGATCGAAGAGGCGTAATGTGCAAGTCAGGGATCAGTTCGATCCCCCTTTGCGTGCTGTCGATCCCGCTGCCACAAGCCTCGGTCTGACTGGGGCTTAGACATGGAATGAACTCCCTATGCCTAAGCCAACCCACGAAACGGGCGTCCGGGCGCTCAGCCGATCGGAGAGGCAAAATGCGCAAGCTGAAGACCGACCCGGTCTTTTCTCTGTGTTATCGATCCTGCTGTCGTAACCCTCGATCCGATTCGATCTTAGACTGGGAATCAACTCCATATGCTTAGACTGGGGATGAACTCCGTATGCCTAAGTCAACTCACGAAACGAGCGTGCGGGCGCTCAACCGACCAGAGAGGTAGGATGTGCAAGCCGGGGATCGAACGGGTGGTATGTGGGTTCAAACACATCTTCATATATTTGCCATGCCAATGCCATTTTTATGGCTTGTAAATTCATACAATGGTCCCCTAAGCCTTCATGTGAAGTTTCATGGCAAGACGACCCGTTTTCTAATTTTTACAATTTTTGAAACTTTTTGAGGTTCAGGATTTTTTCAAATTTTTTTAGAAAGAGTTTTGTCCCCAAATTTGGTAGAGGTGATCCTTGTATTTTTGTTGGCATGCACAAAATTCAGCCAAAAACTCGAAGTGGAGAAGATTTTGTGATCGTTTGAAAAAAGTGTCCTCATTTCAAACACTTTAATGGCTACTGGCAGCAAACCTATAAAATCTCAAATGCTCTTTAAAAGGGTGTCAGTTCTCGAGGTTTGATGATGGATGGAGGGCTAATATAAGGGCCAAGTACCAGCACCCATCGCACAACATGTGCACACACCCCCCCGGCCCCCCCAATCGTCGGAAAACCCAATGCCACCGGTTAGGCTCTTCGGCGATGCTCCAACGATGGTGCCCCGAGTGAAAAAAATGACGCCCCAGCACATGCCCGAGCCCAGCGTGTGTACCGTGGCTCAAAGTCTTAGACTGGGAATGAACTCTGTATGCTTAGACATGGAATGAACTCCGTATGCCTAAGCCAACCCACGAAACAAGCGTGCGGGCGCTCAGTCAGCCGGAGTGGCATAGTGCACAAGCCAGGGATCAGCCCGATCCCCCCTAACATGCTAAACGATTCGGGCTGCAGTCCGTTACCACAAACAACCCTCAGGTCGGCTAGGGCTTAGACCTGGAATGAACTCCGTATGCCTAATCACCCACGAAACGAGCGGGCGGGCCTCGCCGATCGAGAGGCAAAATGCGTAAGCAGGGATCGGCTCGAGGTCCCCCTATGTGCTTCGATCCTGTTACTTGGCCTAACTGCCGCATCCCTCGGTCTGATCCAATTTAGATTGGCGAATGAACACCGTATGCCCCTTAGATCATGGAATGAACTCCATATGCCTAAGCCAACCAAACGAAAATGACGCCGTACGGGCGCTCAGCCTGTCGGACAGGCAAATAATGCGCAAGCTGGGGATCCGGTCCCGCTAGCGTCTTGCCCATCCGTGCCACACCCTCAGTTCCGGCTGGGGGCTTAGACATGGAATGCACTCCCTATGCCTTAAACCCCACCAAAACGGGCGTGGTCAGGTGCTCAGCCCGGCCGAGAGGTAGAATGCCGCAAATCGGGGAGTCAGCTCGGTCCCCCCTGCGTGCTATCGATCCTGCTGTCGTAACCCTTCAGTCCTGGCTGATGTTAGGACTGGGAATGAAGCTCCGTATGCTTAGACTGGGGATGAACTCCGTATGCCTAAAGTCAACTCACGGAACGGAGCGTGCGGACGCTCAGTCCGACCAGAGAGGCAGGGTGCGCAAGCTAGGGGAATCGAACGGGTGGTAGGTGGGTCAAGCACATCTTCATATTTCTGCCATAGCCAATGCCATTTTTATGGCTTGTAAATTCATACGAATGGTCCCCTAAGCCTTCATGTCAAGTTCGTGGCAAGACGACCCGTTTTCTATTTTTCCGATTTTTGAAACTTTTTGGCGGTTTGGGTTTTTTAAATTTTTTAGAAAGAGTTTTGGTCCCCAATTGGTTAGAGGTGATCCTTGTATTTTTTTTGGCATGCACCAAAAAATTCAGCTAAAAACACGAAGTGGAGAAGATTTTGTGATCGTTTGAAAAAAGTGTCCCCATTTCAGACACTTTAATGGCTACTGGCAGTAAACCTATAAAATCACAAATGCTCTTTAAGGGGGTGTGAGTTCTCAAGATTTGATGAGGGATAAGGGGCCAATATAAGGGCCAAGTAGCAGCACCCATCGCACATCATGTGCACACACCCCCCGGGCGAAAAAAATGCGGCACCAGCACATGTCCGAGCCCAGCATGTGCATCATGGCTCAAACTCTTAGACTGGGAATGAACTCTGTATGCTTAGACATGGAATGAACTCCATATGCCTAAGCCAACCCATGAAATGAGCGTGCGGGCGCTCAGCTGGCTAGAGAGCCAGAATGCGCAAGCCGAGGATCGACCCAGTCCCTTTCTGCATGTTGTCAGTTCCACTGCCACAACCCTCGGTCCGACTGGGGATTAGACATGGAATGAACTCCCTATGCCTAAGCCAACCTATAAAACGGGCGTACGGCGCTCAGTCGGTCGAGAGAAAAAATGCGCAAGTCAGGGATCGGCCCGGTCCCCTCTGCGTGCTGCGATCCTACTACCGCAACCCTCGGTCCGATTTGATCTTAGACTGGGAATGAACTCCGTATGCTTGGACTGGGGATGAATTTCCAATGCAACCAGTTAGGCTCTCCGACGATGCTCCGACGATGGTGCCCCAGGCAAAAAAAATGTGGCACCAGCACATGCCCGAACCCAGCATGTGCACCGTGGCTCAACTCTTAGACTGAGATTGAACTCCGTATGCTTAGACATGGAATGAACTCCGTATGCCTAATCCAACCCACGAAACGAGCGTCCAGGCACTCAACCGGTCGGAGAGGCAGAATGCGCAAGCCAGGGATCAGCCCGATCCCCCCTACATGATGCCGATGCTACTGCTGGTCCTACTGTCGCAACCCTCGGTTCGGTCCAATCTTAGACTGGGAATGAAATCCATATGCTTAGACATGGAATGAATTCTGTATGCCTAATCCAGCCCACAAAATGAGAGTGAGGGTGCTCAACCGATCGGAGAGGCTGAATGCGCAACTCGAGGATCGATCCGATCCCCCTTGCATGCTGTTGATCTTGCTACCGCAACCCTCGGTCCGATCCAATCTTAGACTGGGAATGAACTCCGTATGCCTAAGTCAACCCACGAAACGAGCATTCAGGTGCTGAGCCGGCCAGAGAGGCATAATGTGCAAGCCAGGGATCAACTCGGTCCCCCTCGGTGTGCTGTCGATCCCACTGCCACAACCCCTCGGTCTGGCTGGGGCTTAGACATGGAATGAACTCCCTATGCCTAAGCCAACCCATGAAACGAGCATGCGGGAGCTTAGCCGGCCAAAGAGGTAGAATGCGCAAGTCAAGGATCGGCCCGGTCCCCCTTGCGTGATGCCAATCCTACTGTCGAAACCCTCGGTCTGATCTAATCTTAAACTGGGAATGAACTCCGTATGCATAGACTGGGGATGAACTATGTATGCCTAAGTCAACCCATGAAAAGAGAGTGCGGGTGCTCAGCCGGCCGGAGAGGTCGGCCAGGGAGGCATAATGTGCAAGCCAGGGATCAGCATGGTCCCCCTCCACGTGCTGCCGATCCCGCTGTCAGTCCTGCTACCACAACCTTCGGTTTGACGGGGGCTTAGACATGGAATGAACTCCGTATGCCTAAGCCAATGAAAGAATCGAACGTACGGGCGCTCAGCCAGCCGAAGAGGTAGAATGCGCAAGCTGGGGATCGGCTCGGTCTCCCCCTGCGAGCTGCTGATCCTGCTGCCGCAACCCTCGATTCGGTTTGATCTTAGATTGGGAATGAACTCTGTATCCTTAGACATGGAATGAACTCCGTTTGGCTAAGCCAACCCATGAGACGAGCGTGGGGCTGCTCAGCCCACCAGAGAGGTAGAATGCGTAAGTCGAGGATCGGTCTGGTCCCCCTTGCATGCTGTTGATCCTGCTACCACAACCCTCGGTCCGGTCCAATCTTAGACTGGGAATGAACTTCGTATGCCTAAGTCAACCCATGAAATGAACGTGCGGGCGTTGAGTCGATCGGAAAGGCACAATGCGTAAGCCGGGGATCGGCCCGATCCCCCTCTGCGTGCTGCCAGTCCCACTACCACAACCATCAGTCTGACTGGGGCTTAGACATGGAATGAACTCCCTATGCCTAACCCAACCCACGAAACGGGTGTGTGGGAGCTCAATCGGTCGGAGAGGCAGAATGCGAAAGTCGGGGATCAGCCCGATCCCCCCTGCGTGCTGTCGATATGGCATCCCAAAGTGACACTGCTAACCAGTTCTAGAGAGGGAGGAAAGCCAGTTCTAGAAATATTTGGTCTAGCATGGACGGTAGGCTGGCCAAGGTGGAGGTGACCATGGGTGACATGGGGGAGAAGCTTGAGGGGGTAGAGACTCACATTGCATCGCTAGACTCCATGAGAGAGGAGATCCAAAGGGAGCTGCAAGCTGCTCTCAACAAAGGCTTGGACGTGTTCACCTAAAAGAATCAAACCTTGGAGGCTGAAGTGCTGACCTTGCGCGATGGCATAGAGGTCATGCGCCAGTAGATGGAGGAGCTTACCAGTGAGCTCGTTGTTTGCAAGACTGCCATTGGGAATGGCATGTTTGCTGGAGTGTCCACGTCTAGATTGGATGTCCCGAAGCCTAAGGAGTTCAAGGGGACTAGGGTGGCCAAGGAAGTAGATAACTACCTTTGGGGTATGGAGTAGTACTTCCAGGCCATGAGCATGCAAGACGAGGTGATAAAGGTAAGCACCACTACTATGTATCTCACTGATGTAGCCTTATTGTGGTAGAGGCGCAGGTGTGATGATGTCAGGCGTGGGAGCGCCAAGATTGGAACCTGGGCAGAGTTCCAAAAAGAGTTCAGAGAACAATTTTACCTGGAGTATGCCGATAATGAGGAGCGGGCAAAGTTACGCAGGCTGAGCGAGCAAGGGGACATAAGGGAGTACGTCTAGAAATTCTCTGAACTGATGCTACAGATCTCAGATCTAGGTGAGAAGGATGCCTTATTTGCTTTCATGGATGGGCTGAAGCCGTGGGTGAAGCATGAGCTACAAAAGAGAGGAGTTCATGACTTGGCGAAAGCCATGACTACTGTCGAGGCCTTGATAGAGTTCAAGCCTTTGAACAAGTTCGAGTCTACCAAGCCCAAGGGTAAGGGCAGGGACGATAGGGACTGGAAGAAGTAGTCCAAGGGGAAGGATTGTGACCGGGAGTCCAAGGATGGAGATTGAGACCGTTCAACCAAGGATGGCGAGAGGCAGCCACTATCAGGCAAGTGGAAAGCAAAGGGGGATCGAGAGCCACTAGCATGCTACCTATGTGGAGGGAGCCACATAGTGCGTAATTGCCCGCAGAAGGGCAAGCTGGCTACTGTAGACAAGGAGTCTGATGAGGAGCCAGAGTCAGGGGTAGCAAAGCTTGGGTCGTTGGTGCTCAATGCTATCCAGAGTAATGGGAGCCCCAAGCCAAAGGGCTTGATGTTTACAAATCTGATGGTTGAAGGTTAGAAGGTGAGCGTACTGGTGGACGCAGGTGCCTCACATCTTTTTATTTCAGGTGATAGAGCCCGAAAGCTCAGACTAAAGGTGCAGAAAGGGACTGGTACCATTAAAACGGTGAACTCTAATGAAGTTCCAACCATTGGAGTAGTGCGGGGAGTGGAGTTACAGCTTAAAGACTGGAAAGGCAAGGAGACCATTAAGGTAATACCCCTTGACGACTATGAGTTTGTGATTGGGTTGGATTTCCTTATTCAGATTAATGCCCTCCTTGTGCCTTTTACCGATTGTGTTTGCATCTTGGATGCACGGTGCCAATGCCTAGTGCCATTGAAGAGAGGGTCTGGAGTTGGGTCACGAGTGGTGTCAGCCATCCAATTTGCCAAGGCGGTAAGCAGATAAGAAGACACCTTTTTGGCAGCCCTAAATATGATGAGCCGAGGGAGAAAGAGACTGAGTCACCCTTGGAGGTACTAAAGGTGTTAAAGACCTTTAGTGATGTGATGCCCGCAAAGCTACCTAGCAAGCTACCACTTAAGAGGGAGGTGGACCACAAGATCGAGCTGGTGTCTGAGGCCAAGCCACCAGCTAGAGCCCCTTACCGAATGTCTCCACTAGAGTTGGAGGAGTTGAAGTAGCAGCTTAAAGAGTTAGTTGATGCTAGCTTCATCAGGCCATCGAAGGTACCCTATGGTGCATCGGTTCTATTTTAGCGCAAGCAAGATGGGTCGTTGCGGCTGTGCATCGACTACTGGGCTTTGAACAAGCTAACCATCAAGAACAAGTACCCCATCCCACTCATTGCGGACTTGTTCGATCAACTTGGGAGCGCAAGGTGGTCACCAAGCTGGATTTGAGGTCAGGCTACTATCAAGTCAGGATCACGGAGGGAGATGAGCCAAAGATAGCATGTGTCACTCGGTATGGTTCGTATGAGTTCTTGGTGATGCCTTTCGAACTCACGAACGCCCCAGCAACATTCTGCACCCTTATGAACAAGGTACTTCAGTCATTCCTAGATCGGTTTGTTGTGGTTTATTTGGATGACATTGTGATCTACAGCCAGACTTTGGAAGAGCTTGTAGACCACTTGAGACAGGTGTTCGAGGTGTTATGGGCGCACAAGCTATTTGTCAAGAGGGAGAAGTGTTCATTCCCCTAGTAGGAGATCCCGTTCCTTGGCCACATAGTGGGAGGTGGCAGGATACGCATGGATGAAGGCAAGATACACGCCATCCTGGAGTGGCAACCGCCAGCCAAGGTCACTGATATCGTTCCTTGGGCTAGTCAACTACTACAGACACTTCATCAAAGGTCACTCAGCAATAGCCATGCCATTGACTGACTTGCTCAAGAAAGGGAAAGCATGGGAGTGGAGCGCAGGGTGCCAGGAAGCCTTTGACAGGTTGAAGCATACTGTGATCGAGGAGCTAGTCTTGGCCTTGCCAGACCATGCCAAGCCGTATGAGGTGCATACAGATGCATCAAACTTTGCCATAGGGGGCGTGTTGATGCAGGAGGGACGTCCAGTCGCGTTCGAAAGCAGGAAGTTGAACGAGACTGAGCCCAAGTACACGGTCCAAGAGAAGGAGATGACTGCAGTGGTGCACTGCTTGCGCACTTGGTGCCATTACCTATTGGGGTCGAGGTTCATGGTTAGGACAAACAATGTGGCGACTAGCTACTTCCAAACGCAAAAGAAGCTGTCCCTCAAGCAGGCGAGATGGTAAGATTTTCTTGCAAAATTTGATTTCCAGATGGAGTACAAGCCGGGGCAGGCGAACCTAGTGGCAAATGCCCTGAGCGGAAAGGCTAACCATGCTGCCATTAGCCAACCAGAGGGGTCACTTGTGCCACGCATCAAGGAGGGACTTGCGCATGATCCTACAGCCAAGGCTTTGATGGAGTACACCCAGCAAGGTAATACTAGGCAGTTTTGGTTGCAGGATGGCTTGCTGTACACCAGGGGCAGTAGACTATTTGTGTCGCAGCACGGGAAGCTCCGCATGGAAGTTTTACAAGAATTCCATGATTCAAGGTGGGCTAGACACCTCGGAGTGAGTCGTACCTTGGCACTGATCGAGGACCGATACTACTGGCCACACATGAGGGACGATGTGGAGGCCTATGTGAAGACTTGTCTTGTGTGCCAACAGGACAAGGTGGAGCTGAAGAAACCAGGCGGTCTCTTGGAGCCATTGCCAGTGCCATAGTGACCATGGGAGAGTGTTTCTCTGGACTTTATAGTCGGTCTACCCAAAGCAAAAGGGTTTAGAAGCATCATGGTAGTGGTGGACAGGTTTTCCAAGTATGGAATCTTCATTCCAGCAACCAAAGAGTGCCCAGCCGAGGAGACAGCTCGATTGTTCCTGAAGAACATGGTTAAGTACTGGGGAGTGCTGAGGACCATTGTTAGTGATCGGGACGGGCGTTTCACGGGCAGGTTCTGGACTGAGTTTTTCAAGTTATTGGGGTCAGATTTGAACTTTTCCACCAGCATGCATTCGCAGACCGATGGGCAGACAGAACAAGTGAATGGACTATTGGAGGTCTACCTCAGGTACTATGTGAGTGCCACACAAAGGGACTGGCCAAAGCTACTAGATATTGCATAGTTTTCCTACAACTTGCAAAGGAGTGAGGCAACGAACCAGAGCCCATTTGAGGTTGTGATAGGGCAACAACCACTAACACTCGGTTCAATTGCTGTAGGTTATACAGGCTGAATCCAGTAGCATACAAGTTTGCCAAGCATGGCAGGAGCAAACTGACTTGGCCAGAGTTTGTCTACACAAGGCGGCCAAGAGGTCGAAGAAGTGGGCAGACCAGAATAGGCGGGACGTGCAGTTCCAGGTTGGAGACTTGGTGTTGGTGAAGCTGCATCCCATTGTGCGCCATAGGGGGCTGCACAAAGGCCTAGTTCAGAGGTATGAGGGACCTTTTCGAGTAGTCAAGAGGGTAGGCAAGGTTGCCTACAAGCTGGATATGCCACCCAAGTCGAGGGTACACCCGATGTTCTATGTGAGCATGCTTAAGCCATTCCATGAGGATGAAGGGAGATCCAGGACGGGCAGAGTCAAAGCGTGCACCATTGGGACCAAGGGCCTCATATGAGAAGGAGGTCCACAGCATCATAGCTGATCGAGAGGTGAGACAAAAGAACTATCAGCAAGACAAGAGTACTTGGTGCGCTGGAAGGGACTTCCAGACAGTAAGGCGAGCTGGGAACCAGCAGATGACTTATGGCAGTTCGGGGACCAGATCAAGTAGTACCATACAGAAGATGCAACGAAGGTGTTGTGCAATCAGGTGAGGGAGAATGTCATGCCCTAGGCGAGTGCGCCAGGCACATCAGGCGCACCAGCAGGTGAGCCAAAGGTTGAGGCCCACAGACCAGGCGTACTGGCGGGTATCTGTGTGTAAAGCCTAACAAACGAGTTTAGAATGCCCGCCCAACTTGTAGGCCAGCGCGTGAGACCAAGGCCTGGCATACAAGCTACTCGCACCACATCCAGAAGGGCCCAAGGTGCTGGACACGCAAGGGAAGCTTCTGGAAGCAGGCAGGATCAACAGTAGCATCCTGGCAAATTTGGTTGACCCTGAAAATCAGGAGTTAGCATCCTGATTGATTGTAATCTATATAATCCCATGATTTTAGCCTTTATTCTAGGGATATTGCCATTAAGTGTAAGTTGGAGCCTCAACTATAAATAGAGGGCTGCTCCTCCCTCATTTATACACCATCAAACACTTCTGTTTCAGTGTATACAAGAGCATTTCTAGAATTCTACCTTCTTATCCTATTTCTCTTTAACTTGCGTAATCAGCCCTTCCTGCTATTTTAGTGCCCGTACGCTTGTGTTTTAGGATGACTTAGGCATAAAAAGAGGAGATTCCAAGCCTCAGGAGGCACGATTTTTGAGTCTAAGGTCAAAGCCCGTGACACAAGTACCAACACCCATCGCAGATCATGTACGTACACCCCCCAGCCCCCCCAATCATCGGAACCCCCAATGCCACCGGTTAGGCTCTCCGGTGATGGCTCCGACGATGGTGGCCCAGGTGAAAAAAATGTGGCACCACACAGCCCGAGCCTAGGCATGTGGCACCGTGGCTCAAAATCTTAGACTGGGATGAACTCCCGTATGCCCTAAGCCACCCACGAAAACGACGTGCAGGCGCTCAACCCAACCAGACGAGGCATAAATGCGCAAGTCGGGGATCGGCCGGCCCCCTCTGCGTGGCTTACCGGTCCCACTACCCACAACCCCTCAGTTCGGCTGGGGCTTAGACATGGCCAATGAACTCCCTATGCCTAAGCCAACCCATAAAAAGGGCATGCAGGTGCTCAACCGACCGGAGAGGCAGAATGTGCAAGCCGGGGATCAGCCCGGTCCCCTGCGTGCTACCGATCCCACTGCCGGTCCTGCTGCCATAACTCTCAGTTCGGCTGGGGCTTAGACGTGGAATGAACTCCGTATGCCTAAGCCAACCCATGAAATGAGCATGCGGGTGCTCAGTCGGCCGAAGAGGCAGAATGTGTAAATCAGGGATCGACCCAGTCCCTCCTGTATACTGTCAATCCTGCTACTGGTCCTACTACTGCAACCCTTGTTTGGTCTGATCTTAGACTGGGAATGAACTCCGTATGCTTAGACATGGAATGAACTCCGCATGCCTAAGCTAACCCATAAAATGAGCATGCGGGCAGTCAACCGGTCAGGAGAGGCAGAATGCGTAAGCTGAGGATCGGCCCGGTCGCCCCTGCGTGCTGTCGATCCTACTACCAGCAACCTTCGGTTCGGTTCGATCTTAGACTGGGAATGAACTCCGTATGCCTAAGTCAACCCATGAAACGAGCGCACGGGTGCTGAGCCGGTCGAAGAGGCATAATGCACAAACCAAGGATCAACCCGGTCCCTCTCTGCATGCTATCGATCCCGCTACCACAACCCTCGGTCTGGCTGAGGCTTAGACATGGAATGAACTCCCTATACCTAAGCCAACGCACGAAACGGGCGTGCGGGCACTCAGTCGGTCGGAGAGGCAGAATGTGTAAGCCGTGGATCGACCTGGTTCCCCCTGTGTACTGTCGATCCTGCTGCTGCAACCCTCGGTCTGGTCCGATCTTAGACTGGGAATGAACTTTGTATGCCTAAGTCAACCCACGAAATGAGCGTTTAGGCGTTGAGCTGACTGAAGAGGCATAATGCACAAGTCGGGGATCAGCTCGATCCCCCTCTACGTGCTGCCAGTCCCGCTGCCACAACCCTCGATCTGGCTGGGGCTTAGATATGGATTGAACTCCCTATGCCTAAGCCAACCCATGAAACGGGCGTGTGGACGCTCAGCTGGCTGGAGAGGCAGAATGCACGAGTCGGAGGATCGGCCCGGTCCCCCCTACATGCTATCGATCCTATTACGGCAACCTTCGATCCGATCCGATCTTAGACTGGGAATGAACTCCGTATGCTTAGACTGGGGATGAACTCCATATGCCTAAGTCAACCCATGAAATGAGCGTGCGGGTGCTCAGCCGACCGGAGAGGTCGGTCGGAGAGGCATAATGTGCAAGTCGGGGATCAGCCCGGTCCCCCTCTGCATGCTACTGATCTCGCTGTCGGTCCTGCTGCCACAACCCTTGGTCCGACTGGGGCTTAGACAGGGAAGGAACTCCGTATGCCTAAGCCAACCCACAGAATGAGCATGCGGGGGCTCAACCGATCGAAGAGGTAGAATGCGTAAGCAAGGGATCGGCCCGGTCCCCCTGCGTGCTATCGATCCTGCTGCCACAACCCTTGGTTCGATTTGATTTTAGATTGGGAATGAACTCCGTATGCTTGACTGGGGATGAACTCCGTATGCCTAAGTCAACCCATGAAACAAGCGTGCGGGTGCTCAACCGGCCAGAGAGATCGGTTGAAGAAGCAGAACGCACAAGCTGAGGATTGACCCGATCCCCCCTACGTGCTACCGATCTTGCTGCTGGTTCTGCTACTGCAAGCATCGGTCTGATCCAATCTTAGACTGGGAATGAACTCTGTATGCCTAAGTCAGCGCATGAAATGAGCGTTCGGGCATTGAGCCAATCGGAGAGGCATAATGCAGAAGCCGAGGAACGGCCCGGTCCCCCTCTGTATGCTACCGATCCTACTGCCACATCCCTCGGTTCGGTTGGGGCTTAGACATGGAATGAACTCCCTATGCCTAAGCCAACCCACGAAACAGGCGTGCGGCCCCTCTGCCAGCCGGAGAGGCAAAATACGCAAGCCGAGGATCGGCCTGATCCTTCTTGCATGCTATTGATCCTGCTGTCGCAACCCTAGGTCCGATTTGATCTTAGACTGGGAATGAACTTCGTATGCTTAGACTGGGGATGAACTCTGTGTGCCTAAGTCAACCCACGAAATGAAAGTGCGGATGCTTAGCCGACCGGAGAGGCCGGTCGGAGAGACATAATGTGCAAGCCGAGAATCAGCCCGATCCCCCTTTGCATGTTACTGATCCCGCTACCGGTCCTGCTACCACAAACCTCGGTCCGGCTGGGGCTTAGACATGGAATGAACTCCATATGCCAAAGCCAACCCACGAAACGAGCGTACAGGCGCTCAGCCGGTCGGAGAGGCAGAATGCGCAAGTCGAGGATCGACCCGATCCACCCCTGCGTGCTGCCAATCCTGCTGCTGGTCCTGCTACCGTAACCCTTGGTTCGGTCCGATCTTAGACTGGAATGAACTCCATATGCTTATACATGGAATGAACTCCGTATGCCTAAGCCAACCCATGAAATGAACGTGCGGGCGCTCAGCCGACCGGAGAGGCAGAATCCACAAGTCAGGGATCGATCCGGTCCCCCCTCCGTGCTGTCGATCCTGCTACTGGTCCTGCTGCTGCAACCCTCGATCCGATCCGATCTTAGACTGGGAATGAACTTCTTATGCTTAGACATGGAATGAACTCCGTATGCCTAAGCCAACCCATGAATCAAGCGTACGGGCGCTCAACCGATTGGAGAGGCAGAATGCGCAAGCCAGGGATCGACCCGGTCCCTCCTGCGTGCTGTCGAACTTGCTGCCGCAACCCTCGGTCCGATCCGATCATAGACTAGGAATGAACTCCGTATGCCTAAGTCAACCCACAAATTAGCGTGCGGGCGCTGAGCCAGCCGGAGAGGCATAACGCGCCAGTAGGGGATTAGCTCGATCCCCCTCTGTGTGCTGTCGGTCCCGCTACCACAACCCTCAATCCGGCTAGGGCTTAGACATGGAATGAACTCCCTATGCCTAAGCCAACCCACGAAACGAGCGTACGGGCGCTCAGCCGGTCGGAAAGGCAGAATGCGTAAGTCGGAGATCGACCCGATCCACCTTGCGTGCTGTCGATCCTGCTGTCACAATCCTCGGTTTGATCCGATCTTAGACTGGGAATGAACTCCGTATGCTTAGACTGGGGATGAACTCCATATGCCTAAGTCAACCCACAAAATGAGCGTACAGGCGCTCAGTCAACCAGAGAGCCAGGAGCAAGCCGGGGATTGAACGGGTGGTAGGTGGGTTCAAGCACATCTTCATATTTCTACCATGCCAATGCCTTTATTATGGCTTGTAAATTCATACAATGGTCCCCTATGCCTAAGCCAACCCACGAAACGAGCGTGCGGGCACTCAGCTGACCGGAGAGGCAAAATGCACAAGCAGGGGATCGACTCGGTCCCCCCTGCTTGCTGCCGATCTTAGTGCCGCAACCCTTAGTCCGATCTGATCTTAGACTGGCAATGAACTCCATATGCCTAAGTCAACCCATGAAACGAGCGTGCGGGCACTGAGCCACCGAAGAGGCATAATGGACAAGCCGGGGATCAGCCCAGTCCCCCTCTGTGTGCTATCGGTCCCGCTTCCACAACCCTCGATCCGGTTGGGGCTTAGACATGGAATGAACTCCCTATACCTCAGCTAACCCATGAAGCGGGCGTACGAGCACTCAATCGGTTGGAGAGGCAGAATGCGCAAGCCGGAGATCGACCCGATCCATCTTGCGTACTGTCGATCCTGCTGTCACAATCCTCGGTCTGATCTGATCTTAGACTGGGAATGAACTCCGTATGCTTAGACTGGGGATGAACTTCGTATGCCTAAGTCAACCCATAAAACGAACGTACGGGTGCTCAGTCGACCAGAGAGCCAGGAGCAAGCCGGGGATTGAACGGGTGGTAGGTGGGTTCAAGCACATCTTCATATTTCTGCCATGCCAATGCCTTTATTATGGCTTGTAAATTCATACAATGGTCCCCTAAGCCTTCATGTGAAGTTTTGTGGCAAGACGACCCGTTTTCTATTTTTCATGATTTTTAAAACTTTTTACGGCTCGAGATTTTTTAAAATTTTTTTAGAAAGAGTTTTGTCCCCAAATTTGGTAGAGGTGATCCTTGTATTTTTGTTGGCATGCACAAAAAAATTCAACTAAAAAGTTGAGGTGGAGAAGATTTTGTGACCGTTTGAAAAAAGTGTCCCCATTTCATACACTTTAATGGCTACTGGTAGTAAACCTATAAAATCTCAAATACTCTATAAGGGGGTGTGAGTTCTCAAGGTTTGATGAGGGATAGGGGCCAATATAAGTTCCAACTACCAGCACCCATCACACATCATGTGCGCACACCCCCCCAGCCCCCTCAATCGTCGAAACCCCCAATGCCGCCGGTTAGGCTCTCCTGTGAAGCTCCGGCAATGGTGCTCCGAGTGAAAAAAATGTGGCAACAGCACATACCCGAGCCCAGCATGTGCACCGTCGCTCAAAATCTTAGACTGGGAATGAACTCTGTATGCTTAGATGTGGAATGAACTCCGTATGCCTAAGCCAACCCACGAAACGAGCGTGTGGGCGCTCAGTCGACCGGAGAGGCAGAATGCGCAAGCCGGGGACCGACCCGGTCCCCTCCTGTGTGCTGTCGATCCTTGCCACCACAACCCTCAGTCCGGTCCGATCTTAGACTAGGAATGAACTTTGTATGCCTAAGTCAACCCACGAAATGAGCGTGTGGGCATTCAGCCGATCTGCGTGCTGTCGATCCCCCTCTGCGTGCTGTCGGTCCCGTTGCCACAACCCTCAGTCTGGCTGGGGCTTAAACATGGAATGAACTCCCTATGCCTAAACCAACCCATGAAATGGACGCACGGTCGCTCAGTCGATCGGAGAGGCAGAACCCGTAAGCCGGGGATCAGCTCGGTCCCCCCTGCGTGCTACCGATCCTGCTGCCACAACCCTCAATCCGGTTCGATCTTAGACTGGGAATGAATTCTGTTTGCTTAGACTGGGGATGAACTCCCTATGCCTAAGTCAACCCATGAACGAGCGTGCGGGCGCTCAACCGACCAGAGAGGCAAGATGCGCAAGCTGGGGATCGAATGGGTGGTAGGTGGGTTCAAGCACGTCTTCATATTTCTACTATGCCAATGCCATTTTTATGGCTTGTCAATTCATACAATGGTCTCCTAAGCCTTCATGTGAAGTTTTGTGGCAAGACGACCCATTTTCTATTTTTCATGTTTTTTGAAACTTTTTGGGGTTCAAGATTTTTTAAAATTTTTTTAGAAAGAGTTTTGTCCCCAAATTTGGTAGAGGTGATCCCTGTATTTTTATTGGCATGCACAAAATAATTCAGCTAAAAAGTCGAAGTGGAGAAGATTTTGTGACCGTTTGAAAAAAGTGTCCCCATTTTGGACACTTTAATGGCTACTGGCAGCAAACCTATAAAATCTCAAATGCTCTTTAAGGGGGTGTGAGTTCTTGAGGTTTGACGAGGGATAGGGGGCCAATATAAGGGCCAAGTACCTGCACCCATCTCACATCATGTGCGCACACCCCCCGGCCCCCCCAATCGCCGGAACCCCTAATACCGTCGATTAGGCTCTTCGACGATGCTTCGACGATGGTGCCCCGAGCAAAAAAAATGTGGCACCAGCACATGCCCGAGCCCAACATGTGCACCATTGCTAAAAATCTTAGATTGGGAATGAACTCTGTATGCTTAGACATGGAATGAACTCCGTATGCCTAAGCCAACCCACGAAACAAGCGTGCGGGCACTCAATCGGCTGGAGAGGCAGAATTCGCAAGCCGGGGATCGACCCGATCCCTCCTATGTGCTGTCGATCCTACTGCCGCAACCCTCGATCTGATCTGATCTTAGACTGTGAATGAACTTCGTATGCATAAGTCAACCCACGAAACGAGCGTACGGGCGGTGAGCCGACCGAAGGGGCATAATGTGCAAGCTGAGGATTGGCCTGGTCTCCCTCTACATGCTCCGGTCCGCTGCCACAACCCTCGGTCCAGCTGGGGCTTAGATGTGGAATGAACTCCCTATACCTCAGCCAACCCACGAAACGGGCGTGCGGGTGCTCAGCCGGTTGCAGAGGCAGATTGTGCAAGCCAAGGATCGGCCCGATCCCCCCTGCGTGCTACCTATCCTGCTGCCACAACCCTTAGTCCAGTTCAATCTTAGACTAGGGACGAACTCCGTATGCCTAAGTCAACCCACAAAACGAGCGTGCGGGTGCTCAACCCTCTGCGTGCTGTCGGTCCCATTGCCATAACCCTCGGTCCGGTTGGGGCTTAGACATGGAATGAACTACCTATGCCTAAGCCAACCCACAAAACGGGCGTGCGGGCACTCAGCCGACTGGAGAGGTAGAATGCGTAAGCTGAGGATCGACCCGGTCCACCCTACGTGCTATCGATCCTGCTGTCACAACCCTCGATCCGATTCGATCTTAGACTGGGAATGGACTCTGTATGCTTAGACTAGGGATAAACTCCGTATGCCTAAGTCAACCCATGAAACGAGCATGCTTGTAAATTCATTTTTATGGCTTGTAAATTCATACAATGGTCCCTAAGCCTTCATGTGAAGTTTCATGGCAAGATGTCCCATTTTCTATTTTTCACGATTTTGGAAACATTTTGCGGTTCAAGATTTTTTAAAATTTTTTAGAAAGAGTTTTGTCCCCAAATTTGGTAGAGGTGATCCTTGTATTTTTGTTGGCATGCACAAAAAAATTCAGCTAAAAACTCAAAGTGGAGAAGATTTGGTGAACGTTTGACAAAAGTGTCCCCATTTCAGACACTTTAATGGCTACTGGCAGCAAACCTATAAAATCTCAAATGCTCTTTAATGGGGTGTGAGTTCTTGAGGTTTGATGAGAGATAGGGGGCCAATATAAGGCCAAGTACCAGCACCTTTCACACATCATGTGCGTACACCCCCCGGCCCCCAATCGCCAGAACCACTAATGCTGCCGGTTAGGCTCTCCGACGATGCTCCGATGATGGTGCCCCGAGCGAAAAAAATGTGGCACCAGCACATGCCCGAGCCCAACATGTGCACCGTGGCTCAAAATCTTAGACTGAGGATGAACTCCGTTTGCCACAACCCTCGATCTGACTGGGGCATAGACATGGAATGAACTCCGTATGCCTAAGCTAACCCACGAAACAAGCGTGCGGGCACTCAGCGGCTGGAGAGGCAGAATACGCAAGCCAGTGATCAGCCTGGTCCCCCCTGCGTGCTGTCGATCCTGCTGCCGCAACCCTCGATCCGGCATGATCTTAGACTGGGACTGAACTCCGTACGCTTAGACACGGAATGAACTCCATATGCCCAAGCTAACCCACGAAACAAGCATGCGGGCGCTCAACCGGTCGAAAAGGCAAAATGCGTAAGTCGGGGATCAACCCGGTCCCCCCTTGCGTGCTGTCGATCCTGCTCCACAACCCTCAGTCTGGTCTGATCTTAGACTGGGAATGAACTCCGTATGCCTAAGTTAACCCACGAAACGAGCGTGCGGGCGTTGAGCTGGCCTGAGAGGCATAATACGCAAGCCGGGGATCGTCCCGGTCCCCCTCTACGTGCTGCCGGTCCCGCTGCCACAACCCTTGGTCTGACTGGAGCTTACACATGGGTGAACTCCCTATGCCTAAGCCAACCCATGAAACGGGCGTGTGGGCACTCATCTGGCCAGAGAGGCAGAATGCGCAAGCCGGGGATCGGCCCGATCCCCCCTGCGTGCTGCTGATCCCGCTACCACAACCCTCAGTCGGCTGGGGCTTAGACATGGAATGAACTCCCTATACGTAAGCCAACCCATGAAACGGGCATGCAGGCACTCAGTCGGTTGGAGAGGCAGAATGCGTAAGTCACAAATCGGCCTGGTCCCCCCTGCGTGCTGTCGATCCTGCTGTCGCAACCCTCGATCCGATCCGATCTTAGACTGGGAATGAACTCTGTATGTTGAGATTGGGGATGAACTTCATATGCCTAAGTCAACCCATGAAACGAGCATACGGGGCGCTCAGCCGGTTGGGGAGGTCGATCGGAGAGGCATAATGCGCAAGCCGGGATCAGCCCGGTCCCCCTCTGCGTGTTGTCGATCCCGCTACTGATCGTGCTACCACAACCCTCGGTCTGGCTGGGGCATAGACTTGGAATGAACTCCGTATGCCTAAGCCAACCCATGAAATGAGTGTACGGGCGCTCAGTCGGTCAAAGAGACAGAATGCACAAGTCGGGGATCGGCTCGGTCCGTCCCTGCGTGCTGTCGATCCTGCTACCGCAACCCTCGGTCCAGTCTGATCTTAGACTGGGAATGAACTCCGTATGCCTAAGCCAACCCATGAAATGAGCGTACGGGCGCTCAGCCGACCAGAGAGGCAGAATGTGCAAGTCGGGGATCGACCCGGTCCCCCTTGCGTGCTGTCGATCCTGATGCCGCAACCTTCAGTCTGGTCTGATCTTAGACTGGGAATGAACTCCGTATGCCTAAGTCAACCCACGAAACGAGCGTACGGGCGCTGAGCTAGCCGGAGAGGCATAATGCACAAGTAGGGGATCGGCCCGGTCCCCATCTGCGTGCTGTTGGTCCCGCTGCCACAACCCTCGGTCCGACTGGGGCTTAGACAAGGAATGAACTCCCTATGCCTAAGCCAACCCACGAAACATACGTGCGGGCGCTCAGCCGATCGGAGAGGCAGAATGCGCAAGCCGGGGATTAGCCGGGTCCCCCCTGCGTGCTACTGATCTTGTTGCCGTAACCCTCGCCCCGATCCGATCTTAGATTGGGAATGAACTCCGTATGCTTAGACTGGGGATGAACTTCGTATGCCTAAGTCAACCCATGAAACGAGTGTGTGGGTGCTCAGTCGACCAGAGAGGCAGGATGCGCAAGCCGGGGATCGAACGAGTAGAGGTGGGTTCAAGCACATCTTCATATTTCTGCCATGCCAATGCCATTTTTATGGCTTGTAAATTCATACAATGGTCCCCTAAGCCTTCATGTGAAGTTTCATGGCAAGATGACCCGTTTTCTATTTTTCACAATTTTTGAAACATTTTGCGGTTCGGGATTTTTTAAAAATTTTTTAGAAAGATTTTTGCCCCCAAATTTGGTAGAGGTGATCCTTGTATTTTTGTTGGTATGCAAAAAAAAATTCAGTTAAAAACTTGAAGTGGAGATGATTTTATGACCTTTTGAAAAAAGTGTCCCCATTTCAGACACTTTAATGGCTACTGGCAGCAAACCTATAAAATCTCAAATGCTCTTTAAGGGGGTGCGAGTTCTTGAGATTTGATGAGGGATAGGGGGCCAATATAAGGGCCAAGTGTCATGCCTTGGGCGGGCGCGCCAAGCACATCAGACGCACCAGCAGGATAAGCCAGAGGATGAGTCCTGCAGACCAGACGTGCTGGTGGGTATTTGCATGCAAAGCCTAGCAAACGAGTTTAGAACGCCCACCCAACTTGCAGGCCAGACCGTGAGACCAAGGCCTGGCATACAAGCTGCCCGTACCACATCCAGAAGGGGCCAAGGTGCTGGACATGCAAGGGAAGCTTTTGGAAGCAGGCAGGATCAGCAGCAACATCCTGGCAGATTTGGTTGACCCTAAAAATCAAGAGTTAGCATCTTGATTGATTGTAATATGTATAATCCCATGATTTTAGCCTTTATTCTAGGGATATTGCCTTTAAGTGTAAGCTGGAGCCTCAACTATAAATAAAGGGCTGCTCCTCCCTCATTTGTACACCATCAAACACTTCTGTTTCAGTGAATACAAGAGCATTTCCAGAATTCTGCCTTCTTATCCTGTTTCTCTTTAACTTACATAATCGGCCATTCCTGTTGTTCTAGTGCCCATACGCTTGTGTTTTAGGATGACTTAGGCATAAAGGAGGAGATTCCAAGCCTAAGGTCGTACGATTTTTGAGTCTAAGGTCAGAGCCCGTGACAGTTGGTATCAGAGCAAGTTCGATTCTGCGTGTTTGTGTTGTGCAGGTTAGAGGAGATGGCATCCCAAAGTGACACTGCTAACCAACAACTAGAGGCCCAGGAGCATGGGCATGGAAGAGGGAGGAAAGCCAGTTCTAGAGATATCTGGTCTACCATGGACGGTAGGCTGGCCAAGGTGGAGGTGACCATGGGCGACATGGGGGAGAAGCTTGAGGGGGTAGAGATCACATTACATCGCTAGACTCTATGGGGGAGGAGATCCAAAGTGAGCTGCAAGCTGCTCTCAACAAAGGATTGGATGTGTTCACCTAAAAGAATCAAACCTTGGAGGCTGAAGTGGTGACCTTACGCGATGGCATGGAGGCCATGCGCCAGCAGATGGAAGAGCTTACCAGTGAGCTCATTGCTTGCAAGACTGCCATTGGGAATGGTATGTTTGCTAGAGTGTCCAAGTCCAGATTGGATGTCCCCAGGCCTAAGGAGTTCAAGGGGACTAGGGTGGCCAAGGAAGTAGATAACTACCTTTGGGGTATGGAGCAGTACTTCCAAGCCATGGGCATGCAAGATGAGGTGATAAAGGTAAGCACCGTTGCTATGTATCTCACTGATGTAGCCTTATTGTGGTAGAGGCACAGGTGTGATGATGTCAGGCATGGAAGCGCCAAGATTAGAACCTGGGTAGAGTTTCAAAAAGAGTTTAGAGAACAATTTTACCCGGAATATGCCGATGATGAGGCACAGGCAAAGTTGCACAGGTTGAGCTAGCAAGGGGACATAAGGGAGTATGTCCATAAATTCTCTGAACTGATGCTACAGATCTTGGATCTAGGTGAGAAGGATGCCTTATTTACTTTCATGGATGGGCTGAAGCTGTGGGCGAAGCATGAGCTACAAAGGAGAGGAGTTCATGACTTGGCTAAAGCCATGACTACTACCGAGGCCCTGATAGAGTTCAAACCTCTGAACAAGTTCAAGTCTACCAAGCCCAAGGGTAAAGGTAGGGACGATAGGGACCGAAAGAAGTAGTCCAAGGGGAAAGATCGTGATCGAGAGTCCAAGGATGGAGATCGAGACCATTCAACCAAGGATGGTGAGAGAAAGCCACCAGCAGGCAAGTGGAAAGCAAAGGGGGACTGAAAGCCACTAGCATGCTACCTATGTGGAGGGAGCCACATAGCACGCAATTACTCACAGAAGAGCAAGCTGGCTGCTGTAGACAAGGAGTCTAACAAGGAGCCAGAGTCAGGGGTAGCAAAGCTTGGGTCGTTGGTGCTCAATGCTATCCAGAGTAAGGGGAGCCGTAAGCCAAAGGGCTTAATGTTTGCGGATCTGATGGTTGCGGGTTAGAAGGTGAGCGCACTGGTGGACACAAGTGCCTCACATCTTTTTATTTCAGGTGATAGAGCCCGGAAGCTCAGACTAGAGGTGCAGAAAGGGATTGGTACCATCAAAACGATGAACTCCAAGGAAGTTCCAGCCATTGGAGTAGTGCGGGGAGTGGAGTTACAGCTTGGAGACTGGAAAGGCAAGGAGACCATTGAGGTAATACCCCTTGACGACTATGAGTTTGTGATTGGGTTGGATTACCTTGTTCGAATTAACGCCCTCCTTGTGCCTTTTGTCGATTGTGTTTGCATCTTGGATGCACGGTGCCAATGCCTAGTGCCATTGAAGAGAGGGTCTGGAGTTGGGTTGCGGATGGTGTCAGCCATCCAATTTGCCAAGACAGTAAGCAGACAAGAAGACACCTTCCTGGCAGCCCTGAAATATGATGAGCCAAGGGAGAAGGAGATTGAGTCACCCTTGGAGGTGCTAAAGGTGCTGAAGACTTTTAGTGATGTGATGCCCGCAAAGCTACCTAGCAAGCTACCACCTAAGAGAGGTGGACCACAAGATCGAGCTGGTGTCTGAGGCCAAGCCACCAGCTAGAGCCCCTTACCAAATGTCTCTACCAGAGTTGGAGGAGTTGAGGAAGCAGCTCAAAGAGTTAGTTGATGCTGGCTTCATCAGGCCATCGAAGGTACCCTATGGTGCACCGATTCTATTTCAGTGCAAGCATGATGGGTCGTTGCGGCTGTGCATAGACTACCGAGCTTTGAACAAGCTGACCATCAAGAACAAGTACCCCATCCCACTCATTGCGACTTGTTCGATCAACTTGGGAGCGCAAGGTGGTTCACCAAGCTAGATTTGAGGTCAGGCTACTATCAAGTCAGGATCGCGGAGGGAGATGAGCCAAAGACAGCATGTGTCACTCGGTATGGTTCATATGAGTTCTTGGTGATGCCTTTCGGACTCACAAATGCCCCAGCAACATTCTGTACCCTTATGAACAAGGTACTTCAGTCATTCCTTGATCGATTTGTTGTGGTTTATTTGGATGATATTGTGATCTACAGCCAGACTTTGGGAGAGCATGTAGACCACTTGAGACAGGTGTTCGAGGTGTTACGGGTGCACAAGCTGTTTGTCAAGAGGGAGAAGTGCTCATTTGCCCAACAGGAGATCCCGTTCATTGGCCACATAGTGGGAGGTGGCAAGATACGCATGGATGAAGGCAAGATACACGCCATTCTGAAGTGGCAACCGCCAGCCTAGGTCACTGAGTTGAGATCGTTGCTTGGGCTGGTCAACTACTACAGGCGCTTCATCAAAGGTCACTCAGTAATAACCATGCCATTGACTGACTTGCTCAAGAAAGGGAAAGCATGGGAGTGGAGTGCAGGGTGCCAGGAAGCCTTTGACAGGTTGAAGTGGGTTGTGACCGAGGAGCTAGTCTTGGCCTTGCCAGACCATGCCAAGCCATATGAGGTGCATACGGATGCATCAAACTTTGCCATAGGGGGCGTGTTAATGCAGGAAGGACGTCCAGTCGTGTTTGAGAGCAGGAAATTGAACGAGATTGAGCTCAAGTACACGATCCAAGAGAACGAGATGACTACAGTGGTGCACTGCTTGCGCACTTAGTGCCATTACCTGTTGGGGTCGAGGTTCGTGGTTAAGACAGACAATGTGGCAACCAGCTACTTCCAGACGTAGAAGAAGTTGTCCCTCAAGTAGGCGAGATGGCAAGATTTTCTTACAGAATTTGATTTCTAGATGGAGTATAAGCCAGGGTGGGCGAACCTAGTGGTAGACGCCCTGAACAGAAAGGCTACCCTTGCTGCCATTAGCCAACCAGAGGGGTCACTGGTGCCGCGTATCAAGGAAGGACTTGCGCATGATCCTACAGCTAAGGCTTTGATGGAGTACGCCTAGCAAGGTAAGACTAGGCAGTTTTGGTTGCAGTATGGCTTGCTGTACACTAGGGGCAGTAGACTGTTTGTGCCGCAGCACAAGAAGCTCTGCAAGGAAGTTTTACAAGAATACCATGATTCAAGGTGGGCTGGACACCCCAGAGTGAGCCGTACCTTGGTGCTGATCGAGGATCGGTACTACTGGCCGCACATGAGGGACGATGTGGAGGCCTATGTGAAGACTTGTCTTGTGTGCTAATAGGACAAGGTGGAGCTCAAGAAACTAGGCGATCTCTTGGAGCAATTGCCAATGCCAGAGCGACCATGGGAGAGTGTTTCTCTGGACTTTATAGTTGGTCTACCCAAAGCAGAAGGGTTTGGAAGCATCATGGTAGTGGTGGACAGGTTTTCCAAGTATGGAATCTTCATTCTAGCAACCAAGGAGTGCCCAGCCGAGGAGGCAGCTCGATTGTTCCTGAAGAACATGGTTAAGTACTGGGAGTGCCGAGGATCATTGTTAGTGATCGGACGAGCGTTTCACGGGCAGGTTCTGGACTGAGTTGTTCAAGCTGTTGGGGTCAGACTTGAACTTTTCCACCAGCATGCATTTGCGATCGATGGGTAGACAGAACGAGTGAATGGACTATTAGAGGTCTACCTCAGGCACTATGTGAGTGCCACATAAAGGGACTGGCCAAAGCTACTAGATATTGCGTAGTTTTCCTACAACTTGCAAAGGAGCGAGGCAACGAACCAGAGCCCATTTGAGGTTATGACAGGGCAACAACCACTAACACCCAGTTCGATTGCTGCAGGTTATACAGGGCCGAATCCAGCAGCATACAAGTTTGCCAAGGCAAGGCAGGAGCAAACTGACTTGGCCAGAGTTTGTCTACACAAGGCGGCCAAGAGGTCGAAAAAGTGGGCAAACTAGAATAGGCGAGACGTGCAGTTCCAGGTTGGAGACTTGGTGTTGGTGAAGTTGCATCCCATTGTGCGCCATAGGGGGTTGCACAAAGGCCTAGTCCAGAGGTATGAGGGACCTTTTCGAGTAGTCAAGAGGGTATGCAAGGTTGCCTTCAACTGGATATGCCACCCAAGCTGAGGGTACACCCGATGTTCCATGTGAGCATGCTCAAGCCATTCCATAAGGATGAGGGAGATCCAGGACAGGCAAAGTCAAAGCGTGCACCATTGGGGGCAAGGGCCTCATATGAGAAGGAGGTCCACAGCATCATAGCTGACCCAGAAGTGAGACGAGAAGAACTATCAGCCAAGACAAGAGTACTTGGTGCACTGGAAGGGACTTCCAGACAGTGAGGTGAGCTGGGGACCAGTAGATGACTTATGGCAGTTTGGGGACCAGATCAGAAAGTACCATGCAAAAGACACAATGAGGGCATTGTGCAATTAGGTGGGGGAGAATGTCACACCCTGGGTGAGCACGCCAGGCATATCAGGCACACCAGCAGGCAAGCTAGAGGTTGAGGCCCGTAGACCAGGCGTGCTGGCGGGTATCTGCATACAAAGCCTAACAAACGAGTTCAAAATGCCCGCCCAACTTGTAGGCAACCCCTGAGACCAAGGCCTGGCATACAAGCTGCCCGCACCACATCCAGAAGGGCCCAAGGTGCTGGACACGCAAGGGAAGCTTCTGGAAGCAGGCAGGATCAGTAGTAGCATCCTGGCAGATTTGGTTGACCCTAAAAATCAAGAGTTAGCATCCTGATTGATTGTAATCTATATAATGCCATGATTTTAGCCTTTATTCTAGGGATATTGCCATTAAGTGTAAGCTAGAGCCTCAACTATAAATAGAGGGCTGTTCCTCCCTCATTTGTACTCCATCAAACACTTCCGTTTTAGTGAATACAAGAGCATTCCTAGAATTCTGCCTTCTTATCTTGTTTCTCTTTAACTTGCGTAACCGGCCCTTCCCGTTGTTCTAGTGCCCGTACGCTTGTGTTTTAGGCTGACTTTGGCATAAAAGACGAGATTTCAAGCCCAAGGCCGCATGGTTTCTGAGTCTAAAGTTGGAACCCGTGACACAAGTACCAGCACCCATCGCACATCATGTGTGCACACCCCCTGGCCCCCCAAATCGCCGGAACCTCCAATGCCACCGGTTTGGCTCTCCGGTGATGCTCCGGTGATGCTCCGATGATGGTACCTCGGGCAAAAAAAATGCGGCACCAGCACATGCCCGAGCCCAGCATGTGCATCGTGGCTCAAAATCTTAGACTGGGAATGAACTCCGTATGCTTAGATATGGAATGAACTCCGTATGCCTAAGCTAACCCATGAAACGAGCGTGCAGGCGTTCAGCCAGCCAGAGAGGCAAAATACGCAAAACGAGGATCGGCCCAGTACCCTCTGCATGTTGTCAATCCTGCTATCGCAACCCTTGGTCTGGTTCAATCTTAGACTGGAAAAGAACTCCGTATGCATAAGTCAACCCACGAAACGAGCGTGCGGGCACTAAGCCGATCGAAGAGGCATAATGCGCAAGCTAGGGAACTACCCGATCCCCCTCTGCATGCTACTGATCTCGCTGCCGCAACCCTTGGTCTGGTTGGGGCTTGGACATGGAATGAACTCCCTATGCCTAAGCTAACCCACGAAACGGGCGTGCGGGCGCTCAGCCGACCGGAGAGGCGAATTGCGCAAGCCGAGGATCGGCCTAATCCCCCCTGCTTACTACCGATCCTACTGTCACAAACCTCGGTCTGATCTGATCTTAGATTGGGGATGAACTCTGTATACCTAGACTAGGGATGAACTCTGTATGCCTAAGTCAACCTATGAAATGAGCGTGTGGGTGCTTAGCCAGTCGGAGAGGTCGATCGGAGTGGCATAATGCGCAAGCTAGGCAACAGCCCGGTACCCCTCTGGGTGCTACTGATCCCACTGTCAGCCCTGCTGCCACAACCCTCGGTCTGGCTAGGGCATAGACATGGAATGAACTCCGTAAATGAAGGTACAAGTGCTCAGTCGATCGGAGAGGTAGATTGCGTAAGTCGAGGATCAGCCCGATCCCCCCCTGCGTGCTACCGATCCTGCTGCTAGCCCTACCATTGTAACCCTCGATCAGATCTGATCTTGGGCTGGGAATGAACTCCGTATGTTTAGACATGGAATGAACTCAGTATGCCTAAGCCAACCCATGGAACGAACGTGCGGGCGCTCAGTCGGTCGGAGAGGTAGAATATGCAAGTGGGGGATCGGCTCGATCCCCCTGCGTGCTGTCAATCCTCCTGTCGCAACCCTCAGCTTGGTTCAATCTTAGACCTGGAATGAACTCCGTATGCTTAGACTGGGGATGAACTCTGTATGCCTAAGTCAACCCACGAAATGAGCGTGCGGGGGCTGAGTCGGCCGGAGAGGCATAATGCGTAAGTCGAGGATCAGACCGGTCCTCTTCTGTGTGCTGTTGGTCTCGCTGCCACAACCCTTGGTCCGACTGGGGCTTAGACATGGAATGAACTCCCGATGCGTAAGCCAACCCATGAAATGGGCGTGCGGGTGCTCAGCTGACCAGAGAGGCAGAATGCGCAAGCTAGGGATCGGCCCAGTCCCCCCTGCGTGCTGTCGATCCTGCTGTCGCAACCCTCAGCTCGGTCCGATCTTAGACTGGGAATGAACTTCATATGCTTAGACTGGTAATGAACTCCGTATGCCTAAGTCAACCAACGAAACAAGCGTGCGGGGCTGAGCCGACGGGAGAGGCATAATGCGCAAGCCAGGGATCGACCCGGTCCCCCTCTGCGTGCTGTCGGTCTCGCTGCGACAACCCTCGATTCGACTGGGGCTTAGACATGGAATGAACTCCCTATGCCTAAGCCAACCCACAAAATGGGTGTACGGGTGCTCAACTGGCCAGAGAGGCAAAATCCGCAAGTCGGGGATTGACTCGATCCCTTCTGCATGCTGTCGATCCTGCTGTCGTAATCCTCAGCCCAGTCTGATCTTAGATTGGGAATGAACTCTGTATGCGTAGACTGGGGATGAATTTCGTATGCCTAAGTTAACCCACGAAACGAGCGTGCGGGCGCTCAACCGACCAGAGAGGCAGGATGCGCAAGCTGGGGATTGAACGGGTGGTAGGTGGGTTCAAGCACATCTTCATATTTCTGCCGTGCCAATGCCACTTTTATGGCTTGTAAATTCATGCAGTGGTCCCCTAAGCCTTCATGGGAAGTTTCGTGGCAAGACGACCCGTTTTCTATTTTTCATGATTTTTGAAACTTTTTGCTGTTCGGGATTTTTTAAAATTTTTTTAGAAAGAGTTTTGTCCCAAATTAAATAGAGGTGATCCTTGTATTTTTGTTGGCATGCACAAAAATTTTCAGCTAAAAACACGAAGTGGAGAAGATTTTGTGACCGTTGGAAAAAAGTGTCCCCATTTGAGACACTTTAATGGCTACTGGCAGCAAACCTATAAAATCTCAAATGCTCTTTAAGGGGGTGTGCGTTCTTGAGGTTTGATGAGGGATAGGGGGTCAAAATAAGGGCCAAGTACCAGCACCCAATGCACATCAAGTGCGCACACACCCCCGGCTCCCCCAATCGTTGGAACCCCCAATGCCGTCAGTTAGGCTCTCCAGTGATGCTTCGACAATGGTGCCCCGAGTGAAAAAAATCCAGCACCAGCAAATGCTCGAGCCCAGCATGTGCACTGCGGCTCAAAATCTTAGACTGGAAATGAACTTCGTATGCTTAGACAAGGATTGAACTCCGTATGCCTAAGACAACCCACGAAATGAGTGTGCGGGCACTCAGTCGGCCGGAGAGGCCGATTGGAAAGGCACAATGCACAAGCCGGGGATCGACCCGATCCCCCCTTTTCGTGCTATCGATCCTGCTGCTGGTTCTGCTACCACAACCCTCGGTCTGATCTGATCTTAGACTGGGAATGAACTTCGTATGCTTAGACATGGAATGAACTCCGGATGCCTAAGCCAACCCACAAAACGAGCGTGCGGGCACTCAGCCGATCGGAGAGGTAGAATGCCTAAGCCGTGGGTTCAAGCACATCTTCATATTTCTGCCATGCCAATGCCATTTTTATGGCTTGTAAATTCATACAATGGTCCCCTCAACCTTCATCTGAAGTTTCATGGCAAGACGACCCGTTTTCTATTTTTCACGATTTTTGAAACTTTTTACGGTTCAAGATTTTTTAAAATTTTTTTAGAAAGAGTTTTGTCCCCAAATTTGGTAGAGGTGATCCTTGTATTTTTTTTGCATGCACAAAAAACTTCAGCTAAAAACTCAAAGTGGAGAATATTTTGTGACCATTTGAAAAAAGTGTCCCCATTTCAGACACTTTAATGGCTACTGGCAGCGAACCTATAAAATCTCAAATGCTCTTTAAGGGGGTGTGAGTTCTCGAGGTTTGATGAGGGATAGGGGACCAATATAAGGGCCAAGTACCAGCACCCATCGCACATCATGTGCGCATACCCCCCGGCCCCCCCAATCGTCGGAACCCCCAATGCCGCCGGTTACGCTCTCCGGTGATGCCCCAGTGATGGTGCCCCGAGGGAAAAAAATGCAGCACCAGCACATGCCCGAGCCTAGCATGTCCACCGTGGCTCAAAATCTTAGACTGGGAATGAACTCTGTATGCTTAGACAAGGAATGAACTCCGTATGCCTAAGGCAACCCACGAAACGAGTGTGCCCTACTACCGCAACTTTTGGTCCGATCCGATCTTAGACTAGGAATGAACTCTGCATGCCTCAGCCAACCCACGAAACGAGGGTGTGGGTGCTCAGCCGATCGGAGAGGCAGAATGCGTAAGCCGGGGATCGGCCCGGTCCCCTGTGCGTGCTGTCGATCCTACTGCTACAACCCTCGATCCGATCTGATCTTAGACTGGGATTGAACTCCGTATGATTAAGTCAACCCATGAAATGAGCATGCGGGTGCTGAGCCACCCAGAGAGGCATAACACGCAAGCCGGAGATCGACCCGGTCCACCTTTACGTGCTACCGGTCCCGCTGCCACAACCCTCGGTCCGGCTGGGGCTTAGACATGGAATGAACTCCCTATGCCTAAGCTAACCCATGAAATGGGTGTGTGGGCGCTCAGCCGATCGAAAAGGCAGAATGTGCAAGTCGGTGATCTACCCGGTTCTTTCCTCGTGCTGTCGATCCTGCTACCGTAACCGTCGATCTAGTCTGATCTTAGACTTGGAATGAACTTCGTATGCTTAGACTGGGGCTAAACTCCGTATGCCAAAGTGAACCCACGAAACGAGCGTGCGGGTGCTTAGCAGGTCGAAGAGGCAGTATGCACAAGTCGGGGAATGGCCCGGTCACCCCTTGTGTGCTGTCGATCCTATTGTCGCAACCCTCGATCCGGTCCAATCTTAGACTGGGAATGAACTTCGTATGCCTAAGTCAACCCACGAAATGAGCATGCGGGCACTGAGCCAACCGGAGAGGCATAATGCGTAAGCCGGGGATCAGTCCGGTCCCCGTCTGCGTGTTATCTGTCTTGTTGCCACAACCCTCGGTCCGGTTGGGGCTTAGACATGGAATGAACAACCTATGCCTAAGCCAACCCATGAAACGAACGTGCAGGCGTTTAGCCGATCGAAGAGGCGGAATGTGCAAGCCGAGGATCGGCTCGGTCCCTTCTGCGTGCTACCGATCCTGCTACCGTAATCCTTGATCCAGTCTGATCTTAGACTGAGAATGAACTCCGTATGCTTAGACATGGAATGAACTCCGTATGTCTAAGCCAACCCACGAAACGAGTGTACGGGTGCTCAACTGGCCGGAGAGCCAGAATACGTAAGTCGGGGACCGATCCAATCCCCCCTGCATGCTGTCGATCCTACTACCGCAACCCTCGGTCCGGTCTGATCTTAGATTTGGAATGAACTCCATATGCCTAAGTCAACCCATGAAATGAGCCTACGGACACTGAGCCGGTCGGAGAGGCATAATGCGCAAGCCAAGGATCGACCCGGTCCCCCTCTAGGTGCTGTCGATCCCGCTGCCACAACCCTCGGTCCGATTGGGGCTTAGACATGGAATGAACTCCCTATGCCTAAGCCAACCCATCAAACGGGCGTGCGGGCACTCAGCCGACTGGAGAGGTAGAATGCATAAGCCGGGGATCGGCCCGATCCCCCCTACGTGCTACCGATCCTGCTGCCGTAACCCTCGGTCCGGTTCGATCTTAGACTGGGAATGAACTCTGTATGCTTAGACTGGGGATGAACTCTTTATGCCTAAGTCAACCCACGAAATGAGCGTGCGGGCGCTCAGCCAACCAGAGAGGCAGGATGCGCAAGTCGGGGATCGAACGGGTGGTAGGTGGGTTCAAGCACATCTTCATATTTCTGCCATGCCAATGCCATTTTTATGGCTTGTAAATTCATACAATGGTCCCCTAAGCCTTCATGTGAAGTTTCGTGGCAAGAGGACCCATTTTTTATTTTTCACGATTTTTGAAACTTTTTGCGGTTTGGGATTTTTTTAAAATTTTTTAAGAAAGATTTTTGTCCCCAAATTTGGTAGAGGTGACCCTTGTATTTTTGTTGGCATGCACAAAAAAATTCAGCTAAAAAATTGAAGTGGAGAAGATTTTGTGACCGTTTGAAAAAAGTGTCCCCATTTCAGACACTTTAATGGCTACTGGCAGCAAACCTATAGAATCTCAAATGCTCTTTAAGGGGGTGTGAGTTCTCAAGGTTTGATGAGGGATAGGGGGCCATATAAGGGCCAAGTACCAGCACCCATCGTACATCATGTGCGCACACCCCCCGGCCCCCCCAATCGTCTGAACCCCCAATACCGTCGGTTAGCCTCTCCGGTGATGCTCCGGCGATGGTGCCCCGGGCAAACTCCATATGCTTAGACTGGGGATGAACTCCATATGCCTAAGTCAATCCACGAAATGAGTGTGTGGGCGCTTAGCCGACCGAAGAGGCGTAATGCGCAAGCCGAGGATCGGCCCGGTCCCCCTAGTGTGTTGTCGATCCTGCTACAGCAACCCTCAGTCCGGTCCGATCTTAGACTGGGAATGAACTCTGTATGCCTAAGTGAACCCACGAACCGGGCGTGCGGGTGCTCAGTCGGTCGAAGAGGTAGAATGCACAAGCCGGGGATCGGCCCAATCCCTCCTGTGTGCTGCTGATACTACTACCGTAACCCTCAGTCCGATTCGATCTTAGACTGGGAATGAACTCCGTATGCATAAGTCAACCCACGAAATGAGCATGTGGGTGCTCAGCCGGCCAAAGAGGCATAATGCACAAGCCGGGGACCGACCCGGTCCCCCCTGCGTGCTGTCGATCCTGCTACCGTAACCCTCAGTCTGGTCCGATCTTAGACTGGGAATGAACTCCGTATGCTAAGTCAACACACGAAACGAGCGTGCGAGCACTGAGCCAGTCGGAGAGGCATAATGCATAAGCCGAGGATCAACCTGGTCCCCCTCTGCATGCTACCGATCTCGCTGCGTAAGCCGACTAGGGCTTAGACATGGAATGAACTCTGTATGCCTAAGCCAACCTATGAAACGAGCGTGCGGGCGCTCAGCCAGGCAGAGAGGCAGAATGCGCAAGCCTGGGATCAACCCGATCCCCCCTGCATGCTGTCGATCCTACTACGCAACCTTCAGTCTGGTCCGATCTTAGACTGGGAATGAACTCCGTATGCATAAGTCAACCCACGAAACGAGCGTGCGGGTGCTGAGCCGGTCAAAGAGGCATAATGCGTAAGTCAGGGATCGGCCCGATCCCCCTCTGCGTACTGATGGTCTGGCTGTCGCAACCCTTGGTCCGGTCCGATCTTAGACTGGGAATGAACTCTGTATGCTTAGACTAGAGATGAACTCCGTATGCCTAAGTCAACCCATGAAACGAATGTGCAGGCGCTCAGCTGGTCGGAGAGGCCGGCCAAAGAGGCATAATGCGCAAGCCGAGGATTAGCCTGATCTCCCTCTGCGTACTGTCGATCCTGCTGCCAACCTTCGGTCTGGCTGGGGCTTAGACATGGAATGAACTCTGTATGCCTAAGCCAACCCATGAAACAAGCGTGCGGGTGCTCAGCCGATCGAAGAGGCAGAATTCGTAAGCCAGGGACCGGCCCGGTCCCCCCTACGTGCTATCGATCCTACTGCTGCAACCCTCGGTCTGATCCGATCTTAGACTGGGAATGCGGCACTAGCACATGGCCGAGCCCAGCATGTGCACCGTGGCTCAAAATCTTAGACTAGGAATGAACTCCGTATGCTTAGACATGGAATGAACTCTGTATGCCTAAACCAACCCATGAAATGAGCGTACGGGCACTCAACCGGCCGGAGAGGTAGAATGCGCAAGCCGGGGATCAACCAGATCCCCCTTACGTGCTATCGATCTTGCTGTCGAAACCCTCGATCCGATCTGATTTTAGACTGGGAATGAACTCTGTATGCTTAGATTGGGGATGAACTCCGTATGCCTAAGTCAACCCACGAAATGAGCGTGCGGGTGCTCAGCCGGCTGAAAAGGCATAATGAGTAAGCCAGGGATCAGCCCAGCCCCCTATGTGTGCTGTCGATCCTGCTATCGGTCCTGCTACCGCAACCCTCAGCCCGATCCCTCCTACGTGCTTTTGATCCTACTGCTGGTCCTGCTGCCGCATCCCTCAGTCTGATCTTAGACAGGGAATGAACTTCGTATGCTTAGACATGGAATGAACTTCCGTATGCCTAAGCCAACATACGAAACGAGCATGCGAGCACTCAGCCAGCCGGAGAGGTAGAATGCACAAGTCGAGGAATGGCCCGGTCACCCCCTGCATGCTATCGATCCTACTGTCGCAACCCTCGGTCTGATCCAATCTTAGACTGGGAATGAACTTTGTATGCCTAAGTCAACCCACGAAATGAGCATACGGGCGCTGAGCCGACCAGAGAGGCATAATGCGCAAGCTGAGGATCAGTCCAATCCCCATCTACGTGCTACCGGTCCTGCTGCCACAACCATCGGTCTGGCTGAGGCTTAGACATGGAATGAACTCCCTATGCCTAAGCCAACCCACGAAACGGACGTGCAGGCGCTCAGCCGACCGAAGAGGTAGAATGCACAAGCTGGGGATCGACCCGGTCCCCCCTGCGTGCTACCAATCCTGCTGTCGCAATCCTTGATCCAGTCCAATCTTAGACTGGGAATGAACTCCGTATGCTTAGACTAAAGATGAACTCCATATGCCTAAGTCAACCCACGAAACGAGCGTGCGGGCGCTCAACCGACCAGAAAGGTAGGATGCGTAAGCCGGGGATCGAATGGGTGGTAGGTGGGTTCAAGCACATCTTCATATTTCTACCATGCCAATTCCATTTTTATGGTGTGTAAATTCATACAATGGTCCCCTAAGCCTTCATGTGAAGTTTTATGGCAAGATGACCCGTTTTCTATTTTTCACGATTTTCAAAACTTTTTACGGTTCAAGATTTTTTAAAATTTTTTAGAAAATGTTTTGTCCGCAAATTTGGTAGAGGTGATCCTTGTATTTTTTTTGGCATGCACAAAAAAATTCAGCTAAAAACTCAAAGTGGAGAAGATTTTGTGACCGTTTGAAAAAAGTGTCCCCATTTCAGACACTTTAATGGCTACTAGCAGCAAACCTATAAAATCTCAAATGCTCTTTAAGGGGGTGCCAGTTCCCGAGGTTTGATGAGGGATAGGGGGCCAATATAAGGGCCAAGTACTAGCACCCATCGCACATCATGTGCACACACCCCCTGGCCCTCCAATCATCGGAACCCCCAATGCCGTCGGTTAGGCTCTCCGGTGATGGTGCCCCGGGCAAAAAAAATGCGGCACCAGCACTTGCCCGAGCCCAACATGTGCACCGTGGCTCAAAATCTTAGACTGGGAATAAACTCCATATGCTTAGAGGTGGAATGAACTCCGTATGCCGAAGCACCATAAGAAACGAGCGTGCGAGCACTCAGCCGGCCGGAGAGGTAGAATGCGCAAGCCGAAGATTGGCCCTATCCCCTTGCGTGCTGCGGATCCTACTATCGCAACCCTCGATCTGGTTCGATCTTAGACTTGGAATGAACTCTGTATGCATAAGTCAACCCATGAAAAGAGTGTGTGGGTGCTGATCCAGTCGAAGAGGCATAATGCACAAACCGGGGATCGACCCTGTCCCCCTCTGTGTGTTATCGGTCCCGCTGCGACAACCCTCGGTCCGACTGGGGCTTAGACATGGAATGAACTCCCTATGCCTAAACGAACCCACAAAACAGGCGTGTGGGTGCTCACCGGCTGGAGAGGCAGAATGCGCAAGCCGGGGATAGGCCCGATCCCCCCCGCGTGCTGCCGATCCCGCTGCCACAACCCTCGGTCTGAGTGGGGCTTAGACATGGAATGAACTCCCTATGCCTAAGCCAACCCACGAAACAGGTGTGCAGGGCACTCATTCGACCGGAGACGCAGAATGCGCAAGCCAAGGATCGGCCCGGTCCCCTCTGCATGCTGCCAATCTTGCTGTCGCAACCCTCGGTCCGATCTTAGACTGGGAATGAACTCCATATGCTTAGATTGGGGATGAACTTCATATGCCTAAGTCAACCCACGAAAGAAGCATGTGCGCTCAGCCGACTGGAGAGGCCGACCGAAGAGGCATAATGTGCAAGCTGGGGATCAGCCCGATCCCCTCTGCGTGCTGCTGATACCGCTGCCGGTCCTACTGCCACAACCCTCGGTCCGGCTAGGGCTTAGACATGGAATGAACTCCGTATGCCTAAGCCAACCCACGAAACTAGCGTGCGGCTCAGCCACCGAGAGGCAGAATGCGCAAGCGGGATCTGTCCGGTCCCCCCTGTGCTATCGATCTTACTGCTGGTCCTGCTACCGCAACCCTCGGTCCGGTCTGATCTTAGACTGGGAATGAACTCCGTATGCTTAGACATGGAATGAACTCCGTATGCCTAAGCCAACCCATGAAACGAGCGTGCGGGCTCAACCGGCCAGAGAGGCAGAATGCAAGCCGAGGATCGGCCCGATCCCCCCGTGCTGTCGATCCTGCTGCTGCAACCCTCGGTCCGATCTGATCTTAGACTAGGAATGAACTCCGTATGCCTAAGTCAACCCACGAAACAGCGTGTGGGCGCTGAGCCACGAGAGGCATAATGCGCAAGCTGAGGATCCCTGGTCCCCTCTCTGCTGCGGTCCCGTGCCACAACCCTCGTCCGCTGGGGCTTAGACATGGAATGAACTCCCTATGCCTAAGCCAACCCATGAAACGGGCGTGCGCGCTCGCCGGTCGAGAGGCAGAATGCGCAAGCCGGGATTGGCCGGTCCCCCTGCGTGCTATCGATCCTGTCCGCAACCCTCTCCGGTCCGATCTTAGATGGGAATGAACTCCGTATGCTTAGACTGGGATGAACTCCGTATGCCTAAGTCAACCCGTGAAACAAGCGTGCGAGCTCTCAGCCGACCAGAAAGGTAGGATACGCAAGCCGGGATCGAACGGGTGGTAGGTGGGTTCAAGCACATCTTCATATTTCTGCCATGCCAATGCCATTTTTATGGCTTGTAAATTCATACAATTCCCCTAAGCCTTCATGTGAAGTTTCGTGGCAAGACGACCCGTTTTCTATTTTTCATGATTTTAAAATTTTTGGTTTCGGATTTTTTAAAATTTTTTTAGAAAGAGTTTTGTCCCCAAATTTGGTAGAGGTGATCCTTGTATTTTTTTGGCATGCACAAAAAAATTCAGCTAAAAACTCGAAGTGGAGAAGATTTTGTGACCGTTTGAAAAAAGTGTCCCCATTTCAGACACTTTAATGGCTACTGGCAGCAAACCTATAAAATCTCAAATGCTCTTTAAGGGGTGTGAGTTCTCGAGGTTTGATGAGGGATAGGGGGCCAATATAAGGGCCAAGTGTCACCCTGGGCGGGCACCAGGCACATCAGGCACACCAGCAGGCGAGCCAGAGGTTGAGGCCCGCAGACCAGGCGTGCTGGCGGGTATCTGCGCAAAGCCTAGCAAACGAGTTCAGAACGCCCGCCCAACTTGCAGGCCAGCCCGTGAGACCAAGGCCTGGCATACAAGCTGCCGCACCACATCCAGAAGGGCCCAAGGTGCTGGACACGCAAGGGAAGCTTCTGGAAGCA
This sequence comes from Durio zibethinus, assembly GCF_002303985.1. Next base: position 13,743,093 of record NW_019167949.1, on the reverse strand, counting down.
GGCAGGATCAGCAGCAGCATCCTGGCAGATTTGGTTGACCCTGAAAATCAGGAGTTAGCATCCTGATTGATTGTAATCTGTATAATCCCATGATTTTAGCCTTTATTCTAGGGATATTGCCATTAAGTGTAAGCTGGAGCCTCAACTATAAATAGAGGGCTGCTCCTCCCTCATTTGTACACCATCAAACACTTCTGTTTCAGTGAATACAAGAGCATTTCCAGAATTCTGCCTTCTTATCCTGTTTCTCTTTAACTTGCGTAATCAGCCCTTCCTGTTGTTCTAGTGCCCATACGCTTGTGTTTTAGGCTGACTTAGGCATAAAGGAGGAGATTCCAAGCCTAAGGCCACACGGTTTTGAGTCTAAGGTCGAGCCCGTGACAGTTGGTATCAGAGCAAGTTTGATTCTGCGTGTTTGTGTTGTGCAGGTTAGAGGAGATGGCATCCCAAAGTGACGCTGCTAACCAACAACCAGAGGCCCAGGAGCATGGGCATGGAAGAGGGAGGAAAGCCAGTTCTAGAGATATCTGGTCTACCATGGACGGTAGGCTGGCCAAGGTGGAGGTGACCATGGGACATGGGGGAGAAGCTTGAGGGGGTAGAGACTCACATTGCATCGCTAGACTCCATGGGGGAGGAGATCCAAAGTGAGCTGCAAGCTGCTCTCAACAAAGGCTTGGACGTGTTCACCCAAAAGAATCAGACCTTGGAGGCTGAAGTGCTGACCTTGCACGATGGCATGGAGGCCATGTGCCAGCGGATGGAGGAGCTTACCAGTGAGCTCGTTGCTTGCAAGACTGCCATTGGGAATGGCATGTTTGCTGGAGTGTCCAAATCCAGATTGGATGTCCCCAAGCCTAAGGAGTTCAAGGGGACTAGGGCCACCAAGGAAGTAGATAACTACCTTTGGGGTATGGAGCAGTACTTCCAGGCCATGGGCATGCAAGACGAGGCGATAAAGGTAAGCACCGCTGCTATGTATCTCACTGATGTAGCCTTATTGTGGTAGAGGCGTAGGTGTGATGATGTCAGGCGTGGGAGCACCAAGATTGGAACCTGGGTAGAGTTCCAAAAGGAGTTTAGAGAACAATTTTACTCGGAGTATGCTGATGATAATGCACGGGCAAAGTTACGCAGGCTGAGCCAATAAGGGGACATAAGGGAGTATGTCCAGAAATTCTCTGAACTGATGCTACAGATCTCGGATCTAGGTGAGAAGGATGCCTTATTTGCTTTCATGGATGGGCTGAAGCCGTGGGTGAAGCATGAGCTACAAAGGAGAGGAGTTCATGACTTGGCTAAAGCCATGACTACTGTCGAGGCCTTGATAGAGTTCAAGCCTCTGAACAAGTTTGAGTCTACCAAGCCCAAGGGTAAGGGCAGGGATGATAGGGATCGAAAGAAGCAGTCCAAGGGGAAGGACGATCGGGTCCAAGGATGGAGACCGAGACCGTTCAACCAAGGATGGCGAGAGGAAGCCACCAGCAGGCAAGTGGAAAGCAAAGGGGGACCGAGAGCCACTAGCATGCTACCTATGTGGAGGGAGCCACATAGTGCAAAATTACTCACAGAAGGGCAAGCTGGCTGCTATAGACAAGGAGTCTGACGAGGAGCCAGAGTTAGGGGCAGCAAAGCTTGGGTCGTTGCTGCTTAATGCTGTCCAGAGTGAGGGGAGCCGTAAGCCAAAAGGCTTGATGTTTGCGGATCTGATGGTTGTGGGTCAGAAGGTGAGCGCATTGGTGGATGCAGGTGCCTCATGTCTTTTTATTTTAGGTGATAGAGCCCAAAAGCTCAGACTAAAGGTGCAGAAAGGGACTGGTACCATCAAAACGGTGAACTCCAAGGAAGTTCCAGCCATTGGAGTAGTGCGGGGAGTGGAGTTACAGCTTGGAGACTGGAAAGGCAAGGAGACCATTGAGGTAATACCCCTTGACGACTATGAGTTTGTGATTGGGTTAGATTTCCTTGTTCAAATTAATGCCCTCCTTGTGCCTTTTATCGATTGTGTTTGCATCTTGGATGCACGGTGCCAATGCCTAGTGCCATTGAGGAGAGGGTCTGGAGTTGGGTCGCGGGTGGTGTCAGCCATCCAATTTGCCAAGGCGGTAAGCAGACAAGAAGACACCTTCTTGGCAGCCCTGAAATATGATGAGCCAAGGGAGAAGGAGACGAGTCACCCTTGGAGGTGCTAAAGGTGCTGAAGACCTTTAGTGATGTGATGCCCAAAGCTACCTAGCAAGCTACCACCTAAGAGGGAGGTGGACCACAAGATCGAGCTGGTGTCCGAGGCCAAGCCACCAGCTAGAGCCCCTTACAATGTCTCCACCAGAGTTGGAGGAGTTGAGGAAGCAGCTCAAAGAGTTAGTTGATGCTGGCTTCATCAGGCCATCGAAGGCACCCTATGGTGCACTGGTTCTATTTCAACGCAAGCATGATGGGTTGTTACGGCTGTGCATAGACTACCGGGCTTTGAACAAGCTGACCATCAAGAACAAGTACCCCATCCCACTCATTGTGAACTTGGTTCGATCAGGCTACTATCAAGTCAGGATCGCGAGGGAGATGAGCCAAAGACAGCATGTGTCACTCGGTATGGTTCGTATGAGTTCTTGGTGATGCCTTTCAGACTCACGAACCCCCAGCAACATTCTGCACCCTTATGAACAAGGTACTTCAGTCATTCCTTGATCGGTTTGTTGTGGTTTATTTGGATGACATTGTGATCTACAGCCAGACTTTGGGAGAGCATGTAGACCACTTGAGACAGGTGTTCGAGGTGTTACGGGTGCACAAGCTGTTTGTCAAGAGGGAGAAGTGCTCATTCGCCCAGCAGGAGATCCCGTTCCTTGGCCACATAGTGGGAGGTGGCAGGATACGCATGGATGAAGGCAAGATACACGCCATCCTGGAGTGGCAACCACCAGCCAAGGTCACTGAGTTGAGATCGTTCCTTGGGCTGGTCAACTACTACAGGCGCTTCATCAAAGGTCACTCAGCAATAGCCACGCCATTGACTGACTTGCTCAAGAAAGGGAAAGCATGGGAGTGGAGCGCAGGGTGCCAGGAAGCCTTTGACAGGTTGAAGCGGGCTGTGATCGAGGAGCCAGTCTTGGCCTTGCCAGACCATGCCAAGCCGTATGAGGTGCATACGGATGCATCAGACTTTGCCATAGGGGGTGTTGATGCAGGAGGGACGTCCAGTCGCGTTCGAGAGCAGGAAGCTGAACGAGACTGAGCAAAGTACACGGTCCAAGAGAAAGAGATGACTGCAGTGGTGCACTACTTGCGCACTTGGTGCCATTACCTGTTGGGGTCGAGGTTCATGGTTAGGACGGACAATGTGGCGACCAGCTACTTCCAGACGCAGAAGAAGCTTTCCCAAGCAGGCGAGATGGCAAGATTTTCTTACAGAATTTGATTTCCAGATGGAGTACAAGCCGGGGGGTGAACCTAGTGGCAGACGCCCTGAGCAGGAAGGCTAACCTTGCTGCCATTAGCCAACCAGAGGGGTCACTGTGCGCACATCAAGAGGGACTTGCATGATCCTACAGCCAAGGCTTTGATGGAGTACGCCCAGCAAGGTAAGACTAGGCAGTTTTGGTTGTAGGATGGCTTGCTGTACACCAGGGGAATAGACTGTTTGTGCCAGCACGGGAAGCTCCAAGGAAGTTTTGCAAGAATGCCATGATTCAAGGTGGGCTGGACACCCCGGAGTGAGCCGTACCTTGGCTTGATCGAGGACGGTACTACTGGCCGCACATGAGGGATGATGTGGAGGCCTATGTGAAGACTTGTCTTGTGTGCCAACAGGACAAGGTGGAGCTCAAGAAACCAGGGTCTCTTGGAGCCATTGCCAGTGCCAGAGCGACCATGGGAGAGTGTTTCTCTGGACTTTATAGTCGGTCTACCCAAAGCAGAAGGGTTTGGAAGCATCATGGTAGTGGTGGACAGGTTTTCCAAGTATGGAATCTTCATTCCAGCAACCAAGGAGTGCCCAGCCGAGGAGGCAGCTCGATTGTTCCTGAAGAACATGGTTAAGTATGGGGAGTGCGAGGACCATTGTTAGTGATCGGGACGGGCATTTCACGGGTAGGTTCTGGACTGAGTTGTTCAAGCTGTTAGGGTCAGACTTGAACTTTTCCACCAGCATGCATCCGCAGACCGATGGGCAGACAGAATGAGTGAATGGACTATTGGAGGTCTACCTCAGGCACTATGTGAGTGCCACACAAAGGGACTGGCCAAAGCTGCTAGATATTGCACAGTTTTCCTACAACTTGCAAAGGAGCGAGGCAATGAACCAGAGCCCATTTGAGGTTGTGACAGGGCAACAACCACTAACACCCGGTTCGATTGCTGCAGGTTATACAGGGCGAATCCAGCAGCATACAAGTTTGCCAAGGCATGGCAGGAGCAAACTGACTTGGCCAGAGTTTGTCTACACAAGGCGGCCAAGAGGTCGAAGAAGTGGGCAGACCAGAATAGGTGGGACGTGCAGTTCCAGGTTGGAGACTTGGTATTGGTGAAGCTGCATCCCATTGTGCACCATAGGGGGCTGCACAAAGGCCTAGTCCAGAGGTATGAGGGACCTTTTCGAGTAGTCAAGAGGGTAGGCAAGGTTGCCTACAAGCTGGATATGCCACCCAAGCTGAGGGTACACCCGGTGTTCCATGTGAGCATGCTCAAGCCGTTCCATGAGGATGAGGGAGATCCAGGATGGGCAGAGTCAAAGCGTGCACCATTGGGAGTGAGGGCCTCATATGAGAAGGAGGCCCATAGCATCATAGCTGACTGGGAGGTGAGACGAAAGAACTATCAGCCAAGACAAGAGTACTTGGTGCACTGGAAGGGACTTCCAGACAGTGAGGTGAGCTGGGAACCAGCAGATGACTTATGGCAGTTTAGGGACCAGATCAGGTAGTGCCATGGAGAAGATGCAATGAGGGCATTGTGCAATCAGGTGCGGGAGAATGTCACGCCCTGGCCGGGCACGCCAGGCACATCAGGCGCACCAGCAGGTGAGCCAGAGGTTGAGGCTCGCAGACTAGCTGTACTGGCAGGTATCTACATGCAAAGCCTAGCAAACGAGTTCAAAACACCCGCCCAACTTGTAAGCCATCCCGTGAGACCAAGGCCTGGCATACAAGCTACCCACACCACATCCAAAAGGGCCTAAGGTGCTGGACACGCAAGGGAAGCTTCTGGAAGCAGGCAGGATCAGCAGCAGCATCCTGGCAGATTTGGTTGACCCTAAAATCAAGGAGTTAGCATCCTGATTGATTGTAATCTGTATAATCCCATGATTTTAGCCTTTATTCTAGGGATATTGCCATTAATTGTAAGCTGAAGCCTCAACTATAAATAGAGGGCTGCACCTCCCTCATTTGTACACCATCAAACACTTTCATTTCAGTGAATACAAGAGCATTTCCAAAATTCTGCCTTCTTATCATGTTTTTTTTTAACTTGCATAATCAGCCCTTCCCGTTGTTCTAGCACCCGTACGCTTGTGTTTTAGGCTGACTTAGGCATAAAGGAGGAGATTCCAAGCCTAAGGCCGCACGGTTTCTAAGTCTAAGGTCAGAGCCCGTGACACAAGTACCAGCACCAATCGCACATCATGTGCACACACCCCCTGGCCCCCCAATCATCGAAACCCCCAATGCCACTGGTTAGGCTCTCCGACGATGCTCCGATGATGCTCCGGTGATAGTGCCCCGAGCAAAAAAAATGCGACACCAATACATGCCCGAGCCTAGCATGTGCACCGTGGCTCAAAATCTTAGGCTGGGAATGAACTCCGTATGCTTAGACATTGAATGAACACTGTATGCCTAAGCCAACCCACAAAACGAGCATGCGGGTGCTCATCCGGCCAGAGAGGTAGAATGCATAAGTCAGGGATCGACCCGATCCCCTCCTGTGTGCTGTCGATCCTGCTGACGTAACCATCGGTCCGGTCGATCTTAGACTAGGAATGAACTCTGTAAGCATAAGTCAACCCATGAAATGAGCGGCGGGCGCTGAGTCGGCCGAAGAGGCATAATACGCAAGCCGGGATCGGCTTGATAACCCTTCTGTGTGCTGTCGGTCCCGTTACCACAACCCTCGGTCCGGCTGGGTCTTAGACATTGAATGAACTCCCTATGCCTAAGCCAACCCACGAAACGGGCGTGCGGGTGCTCAATCGGCCGGAGAGGCAGAATATGCAAGCCGGGGATCGACCCGGACCCCCATCCGTGCTGTCGATCTTGCTGTTGCAACCCTCGGTTTGGTCCGATCTTAGAATAGGAATGAACTTCGTATGCTTAGACTGGGGATGAACTCCATATGCCTATGTCAACCAACGAAACAAGCGTGCGGACGCTCAGTCAGTCGGAGAGGCAAAATGCGCAAGCCAGGGATCGGCTCGATCCCCCTTGGCGTGCTGTCGATCTAGCTACCGCAACCCTCAGTTTGGTTCAATCTTAGACTGAGAATGAACTCCATATGCTTAGGCATCGAATGAACTCCGTATGCCTAAGCCAACCCACAAAACGAGCGTGCGGGCGCTCAATCGGTTGGAGAGGCAGAATGCACAAGTCGGGGATCGGCCCGATCCCCCCATGCGTGCTATTGATCCTGATGCAACAACCCTCAGTCTGGTCTAATCTTAGACTGGGAATGAAGTCCGTATCCCTAAGTCAACTCACGAAACGAGCATGCAGGCGCTGAGCCAGCCGGAGAGGCATAATGTGCAAGCTGGGGATCGGTCCGATCTCCCTCTGCGTGCTGTCGGTCCCGCTACCACAACCCTCGGTTCGGCTGGGGCTTAGACATGGAATGAACTCCCTATGCCTAAGCCAACCCATGAAACGGGCGTACGGGTGCTCAACCGGCCGAAGAGGTAGATTGTGTAAGCCGAGGATCGGCCCGATCGCCCTTGCGTGCTGTCGATCCTACTGCCGCAACCCTCAGTCCGGTCCGATCTTAGACTAGGATTGAACTTCATATGCTTAGACTGGGGATGAACTCCGTATGCCTAAGTTAACCCATAAAATGAGTGTACGGGCGCTCAACCGACCAGAGAGGCAGGATGCGCAAGCCGGGGATAGAACGGGTGGTAGGTGGGTTCAAGCACATCTTCATATTTTTGCCATGCCAATGCCAGTTTTATGGCTTGTAAATTCATACAATGGTCCCCTAAGCCTTCATGTGAAGTTTCGTGGCAAGACGACCCGTTTTCTGTTTTTCACGATTTTCGAAATGTTTTACGGTTCGGGATTTTTTAAAATATTTTTAGATATAGTTTTGTCCCCAAATTTGGTAGAGGTGATCCTTGTATTTTTGTTGGTAGGCACAAAACAATTCAGCTAAAAACTTGAAGTGGAGAAGATTTTGTGATCGTTTGAAAAAAGTGTTCCCATTTCAGACACTTTAATGGCTACTGGCAGTAAACCTATAAAATCTCAAATGCTCTTTAAGGGGGTGTTAGTTCTCGAGGTTTGATGAGGGATAGGGGGCCAATATAAGGGCCAAGAACCAGCACCCATCGCACATCATGTGCGCACACCCCCCAGTCCCCCCAATCATCGGAACCCCCAATGTCGTCGGTTAGGCTCTCCGACGATGCTCCGGCGATGGTGCTCGAGCGAAAAAAATGCTGCACCAGCACATGCCCGAGCCCAGCATGTGCACCGTGGCTCAAACTCTTAGACTGGAATGAACTCCGTATGCTTAGACATGAAATGAACTCTATATGCCTAAGCCAACCCACGAAACGATCGTACGGGCACTCAACCGGCCGAAGAGGTAGAAGCCAGGGATCGACCCGGTCCCCCTCTCCGTATGCCTAAGTCAACCCATGAAACGAGCGTGCGGACGCTCAGTCGACCAGAGAGGTAAGATGCGTAAGCCGGGGATCGAACGGGTGGTCGGTGGGTTCAAGCACATCTTCATATTTCTGCCATGCCAATGCCATTTTTATGGCTTGTAAATTCATACAATGGTCCCCTAAGCCTTCATGTGAAGTTTCGTGGCAAGACGACCCATTTTCTATTTTTCACGATTTTTAAAACTTTTTACGGTTCGAGATTTTTTAAAATTTTTTTAGAAGACTTTTGTCCCAAATTTGGTAGAGGTGATCCTTGTATTTTTTTTGGCATGCATAAAAAAATTCAGCTAAAAACTCAAAGTGGAGAAGATTTTGTGACCGTTTGAAAAAAGTGTCCCCATTTCAGACACTTTAATGGCTACTGGCAGCAAACCTATAAAATCTCAAATGCTCTTTAAGGGGGTGTGAGTTCTTGAGGTTTGATGAGGGATAGGGGGCCAATATAAGGGCCAAGTACCAGCACCCATCGCACATCATGTGTGCACACCCCCCCGACCGCACCAATCATCGGAACCCCCCAATGCCGTCGGTTACGCTCTCTAGTGATGCCCTGGCAATGGTGCCTCGGGTGAAAAAAATGCTGCACCAGCACATGCCCGAGCCCAGCATGTGCACCTTGGCTCAAACTCTTAGACTGGGAATGAACTCCATATGCTTAGACATGGAATGAACTCCGTATGCCTAAGCCAACCCATGAAACGAGTGTGCGGGTGCTTAGCCGACCAGAGAGGCAGAATGTGCAATCCGGGGATTAGCCTGGTCCCCTTCTATATGCTGTTGGTCCCCCTACCATAACCCTCAGTCCGGCTAGGGCTTAGACATGGACTGAACTCCCTATGCCTAAGCCAACCCATGAAATGGGTGTACGAGCACTCAACAGGCCGAAAAGGTAGAATGCACAAGCCGGATCGGCTCGATCCCCCCTGTATGCTGTCGATCTTGCTGTCGCAACCCTTGGTCCAGTCCGATCTTAGACTGGGAATGAACTCCGTATGCTTAGACTAGGGATGAACTCCGTATGCCTAAGTCAACCCACGAAACGAGCATGCGGGTACTCAGTCAGCCGGAGAGGTCAGCCGGAGAGGTCAGCCGAAGAGGCAGAATGCATAAGCCGGGGATTGACCTGATCCCCCCTACACGCTGTCGATCCTGCTCCTGGTTTTGCTACCGTAACCCTCGGTCCGGTCCAATCTTAGACTAGGAATGAACTCCGTATGCTTAGACATGGAATGAACTCTGTATGCCTAAGCCAACCCATGAAACGAGCTTGCGGGCCATGTACCAGCACCCATCGCACATCATGTGCGCACACCCCCCTAGCCCCCATAATCATCGGAACCCCCAATGCCGTCGGTTAGGCTCTCCGGTGATGGTGCCTCGGGTGAAAAACATGTGGCACAAGCACATGCCTGAGCCCAGCATGTGCACCGTGGCTCAAACTCTTAGACTGGGAATGAACTCCGTATGCTTAGACAAGGAATGAACTCCGTATGCCTAAGCCAACCCAAGAAACAAGCGTGCAGGTGCTCAGCCGATCGGAGAGGTAGAATGTGCAAGTCGGGGATCGGCCCGGTCCCCCTCTGCATGCTACCGATCCCGCTGTCACAACCCTTGGTCTGGCAGGGGCTCAGACATGTAATGAACTCCCTATGCCTAAGCCAACCCATGAAACGTGCTGTTGCTGGTGCTACTGCCTATCCTGTTGCTGGTCCTGCTGTCGCAACCCTCGGTCCGATCCGATCTTAGACTGGGAATGAACTCCGTATGCTTAGACATGGAATGAACTCCGTATGCCTAAGCTAACGCATGAAGTGAGCGTGCGGGTGCTCAGCCGGTCGAAGAGGCAGAATGCGTAAGTCGGGGATCGACCCGGTCGCCCCTGCGTGCTGTCGATTCTACTGCTGCAACCCTCTGTCCGGTCAGATCTTAGACTGGCAATGAACTTCGTATGCCTAAGTCAACACACAAAATGAGCGTACGGGCACTGAGCCAGCTGGAGAGGCATAATGCGCAAGCTAGGGATCGACCCGATCCCCCTCTACGTGATGCCAGTCCCGCTGCCACAACCCTCGGTCCAGCTGGGGCTTAGACATGGAATGAACTCCCTATGCCGAAGCCAACCCACGAAACGTGTGAGCGGGCACTCAGCCTGCCAGAGACACAGAATGCGCAAGCCGGGGATCAGCCCGATCCCCCCTACGTGTAGCCGATGCTACTGCTGGTCCTACTGTCACAACCCTCAATCCGGTCTGATCTTAGACTAGGAATGAACTCCATATGCTTAGACATGGAATTAACTCCGTATGCCTAAACCAACCCACGAAATGAGCGTACGGGCGCTCAGCCGGTCGGAAAGGTAGAATACGTAAGCCAGGGTCCAACTCGATCCCCCCTGCATGCTGTCGATCCTGCTGCTACAACCCTCGGTCCGATTTGATCTTAGACTGGGAATGAACTTCGTATACCTAAGTCAACCCACAAAACAAGCGGCGGGCGCTGAGCTGGCCGAAGAGGCATAATGCGCAAGCTGGGGATCGGCCCGATCCCCCTCTGCGTGCTGCCGGTCCCGCTACCACAACCCTCGATCCGGCTAGGGCTTAGACATGGAATGAACTCCCTATGCCTAAGCCAACCCACGAAACATGCGTGCGGGCACTCAGCCAGTCGGAGAGCCAGAATGCACAAGCCGGGGATCGGCCCGATCCCTCCTACGTGCTACCGATCCTGCTATCGTAACCCTCAGTCCAATCCGATCTTAGACTGGGAATGAACTCCGTATGCTTAGACCGGGGATGAACTTTGTATGCCTATGTCAACCCACAAAATGAGCTTGCGGACGCTCAGCCGACCAGAGAGGCTGAATGCGTAAGCCGGGGATCGAACGGGTGGTAGGTGGGTTTAAGCACATCTTCATATTTCTGCTATGCCAATGCCATTTTTATGGCATGTAAATTCATACAATGCACATGGAATGAACTCTTTATGCCTAAGCCAACCCATGAAATGAGCGTGCGGGTGCTCAACCGACTGGAGAGGCAAAATGCGCAAGCCAGGGATCGGCCCGGTCCACCTTTGCAAGCTGTCGGTCCCGTTACCTCAACCCTCGGTCTAACTGGGGCTTAGATATGGAATGAACTCCCTATGCGTAAGCCAACCAATGAAACGGGCGTGCGGGCGCTCAATCGGCCAGAGAGGCAGAATGCGCAAGTTGTGGATCAGCCCGATCCCCCTACGTGCTGCTGATCCTGCTGTCACAACCCTCAGTCCAATTAGATCATAGACTGGGAATGAACTCTGTATGCTTATACTGGGGATTAACTCCATATGCCTAGGTCAACCCACGAAATGAGTGTGCGGGCGCTCAGCCGGCCGGAGAGGTAGAATACGTAAGCTAAGGATCGACCCGATCCCCCCTGCATGCTGTCGATCCTACTGCTGGTCCTGCTATCGCAACCCTTGGACCGGTCCAATCTTAGACTAGGAATTAACTCCATATGCTTAGACATGGAATGAACTCCATATGCTTAAGCCAACCAACAAAACGAGCGTGCGGGCGCTCAGTCAGCCAGAGAGGCTGAATGCGCAAGTTAGGGACCGGCCCGGTCCCCCTTGCGTGCTGTTGATCCTGCTACCGTAACCCTCGGTCCAGTCTGATCTTAGACTAGGAATGAACTCTGTATGCCTAAGTCAACCCACGAAATAAGCGTTCGGGCGCTGAGCCGATCGAAAAGGCATAATGCATAAGTCATGGACCGGTCAGATCCCCCTCTGCGTGCTACCGGTCCCGCTGCCACATCCCTCGGTCTGGCTGGGGCTTAGACATGGAATGAACTCCCTATGGCTAAGCTAACCCATGAAACGGGTGTGCGGGCGCTCAGCCGGCCAGAGAGGCAGAATGCGCAAGCTGGAGATCGACCCGGTGCCCCCTACGTGCTGCTGATCCTGCTGTCGCAACCCTCGATCCGATCCGATCTTAGATTGGGAATGAACTCTATATGCTTAGACTGGGGATGAACTCCGTTTGCCTAAGTCAACCCACGAAACGAGCATACGGACCCTCAGTCGACCAGAGAGGCAGGATGCGCAAGTCGGGGATCGAACGGGTGGTAGGTGGGTTCAAGAACATCTTCGTATTTCTGCCATGCCAATGCCATTTTTATGGCTTGTAAATTCATACAATGGTCCCCTACACCTTCATGTGAAGTTTCGTGGGAAGCTAACCCATTTTCTATTTTTCATGATTTTCAAAACCTTTTGCGGTTCGAGATTTTTTAAAATTTTTTTAGAAAGAGTTTTGTCCCCAAATTTGGTAGAAGTGATCCTTGTATTTTGTTGGCATGCACATAACAATTCAGCTAAAAACTCGAAGTGGAAAAGATTTTGTGACCGTTTGAAAAAAGTGTCCCCATTTCAGACACTTTAATGGCTACTGGCAGCAAACCTATAAAATCTCAAATGCTCTTTAAGGGGGTTTGAGTTTTCGAGGTTTGATGAGGGATAGGGGGCCAATATAAGGGCCAAGTGCCAGCACCCGTCACACATCATGTGCGCACACCCCCTCGACCCCGCAATCATCGAAACCCCCAATGCCACCGATTAGGCTCTTCGGCGATGCTCCGATGATGGTGCCTCGATCGAAAAAAATGCAGCACCAGCACATGCTCGAGCCCAGCATGTGCACCGTGGCTCAAACTCTTAGACTGGGAATGAACTCCGTATGCCTAAGCCAACCCATGAAACGAGCGTGCGGGCGCTCAGTCAGATTGAGAGGTAGAATGCGCAAGCCGAGGATCAGCCTGGTCCCCCTCTGTGTGCTATTGGTCCTGCTACCACAATCCTCGGTCCGACTGGGGTTTATACATGGAATGAACACCCTATGCCTAAGCGAACCCATGAAACGGGTGTGCAAGCGCTCAGTCGGTCGGAGAGGCAGAATGTAAAAGCCAGGGATTGGCCTGATCCCCCCTCCGTTTTGTCGATCCTGCTACCGTAACCCTCGATCTGGTTCGATCTTAGACTGGGAATGATCTCCGTATGCTTAGACTGGGATGAACTCTGTATGCCTAAGTTAACCCATGAAACGAGCGTGTGGGCACTCAACCGACCGAAGAGGTCGATCGGAGAGGCAGAATATGCAAGTCGAGGATCGACCTGGTCCCCCCTGCGTGCTGTCGATCCTGCTACTGGTCTTGCTGCCGCAACCCTCAGTCCGGTCCGATCTTAGATTGGGAATGAACTCCGTATGCTTAGACATGGAATGAACTCCGTATGCTTATACATGGAATGAACACCCTATGCCTAAGCCAACCCACGAAACGAGCGTCCAAGCGTTCAGCCGATCGGAGAGGCAAAATGTAAAAGCCAGGGATTGGCCTGATCCCCCCTCCGTTCTGTCGATCCTACTACCGTAACCCTCGATCTGGTTCGATCTTAGACTGGGAATGATCTTTGTATGCTTAGACTGGGATGAACTCCGTATGCCTAAGTTAACCCATGAAACGAGCGTGTGGGCACTCAACCGACCGAAGAGGCCGATCGGAAAGGCAGAATATGCAAGTCGAGGATCGACTTGGTCCCCCCTGCGTGCTGCCGATCCTACTACTGGTCCAGCTGCCGCAACCCTCAGTCCGGTCCGATCTTAGATTGGGAATGAACTCTGTATGCTTAGACATGGAATGAACTCCGTATGCCGAAGGCAACCCACGAAACGAGCTTGCGGGCGCTCAGCCGATCGGAGAGGCAGAATGCATAAGCCGGGGACCTACCGATCCCCCTTACGTGTTGCCGATCCTGCTACCGCAACCCTTGGTCCAATTCGATCTTAGACTGGGAATGAACTCCGTATGCCTAAGTCAACCCATTAAACGAGCGTTCTGGCGTTGAGCGACCGAAGAGGCATAATGTGTAAGCCGAGGATCGGCTCGGTCCCTCTCTCATGCTGCTAGTCTCGCTGCCACAACCCTCGGTCCGACTGGGGTGTAGACATGGAATGAACTCCCTATGCTTAAGCCAACCCACGAAACAGGCGTCCAAGCGCTCAACCGGCCGGAGAGGCAGAATGTGCAAGCCGGGGATCGGCCTGGTCCCCCCTACATGCTATCGATCCTGCTGTCGTAGCCCTTGGTTCAGTCTGATCTTAGACTAGGAATGAACTCTGTATGCTTAGACTGGGGATGAACTCCGTATGCCTAAGTCAACCCACGAAACGAGCGTGTGGGTGCTCAGTCGACCAGAGAGGCCGACCATAGAGACATAATGCGCAAGCCGGGGATCAGCCCAATCACCCTCTGCGTGCTATCGATCTCGCTGTCGGTCCTGCTGCCATAACCTCGTTTTGGCTGCGGCTTAGACATGGAATGAACTCCGTATGCCTAAGCTAACCCACGAAACGAGCATGCCGGGGCTCAGTCGACCGAAGAGGCAGAATGTGCAAGCCGAGGATCGGCCCGGTCCCCCCTGTGTGCTACCGATCTTGGTGCCACAACCTTCGATCTGGTACGATCTTAGACTGGGAATGAACTTCGTATGCTTAGACATGGAATGAACTCCGTATGCCTAAGCCAACCCAAGAAACGAGCGTGCGGGCACTCAGCCGATTGGAGAGGTAGAATGCGCAAGCTGGGGACTGGCCCGATCCCCCCTACGTGCTATCGATCCTGGTGTCGTAACCCTCAGTCCGGTTTGATCTTAGACTGGGAATGAACTCCGTATGCCTAAGTCAACTCACGGAACGAGCGTGTGGGCGCTGAGTCAGCCAGAGAGTTATAATGCTGCCCCCTACATGCTGCCAGTCTCGCTACCACAACCCTCGGTCTGACTGGGGCTTAGACATGGAATGAACTCCCTATGCCTAAGCCAACCCATGAAACGGGCGTACGGGCGCTCAGTCGGCCGAAGAGGAAGAATGCGCAAGTCGGGGATCGGCTCGGTCCCCCCTGCGTGCTGTCGATCTTGCTACTGCAACCCTCGGTCTGATTAGATCTTAGACTGGGAATGAACTCTGTATGCTCAGACTAGGGATGAACTCCGTATGCCTAAGTCAACCCATAAAACGAGCGTGCGGGCACACATCCAGTCGGAGAGGCAGAATACACAAGCTGAGGATCGACCCAGTCCCCCCCTGCGTGCTGTCGATCCTGCTGCTGGTCCTACTATCGCAAACCTCGATCCGAACCTATCTTAGACTGGGAATGAACTCCATATGCTTAGACATGAAATGAAGTCTGTATGCCTAAGCCAACCCATGAAACGAGTCTCTATTTTTCATGATTTTCAAAACATTTTGCGGTTCGGGATTTTTTAAAATTGTTTTAGAAAGAATTTTGTCCCCAAATTCGGTAGAGGTGATCCTTGTATTTTTTTTGGCATGCACAAAAAAATTCAACTAAAAAATCGAAGTGGAGAAGATTTTGTGACCGTTTGAAAAAAGTGTCCCCATTTCAGACACTTTAATGGCTACTGGCAGCAAACCTATAAAATCTCAAATGCTCTTTAAGGGGGTGTGAGTTCTCGAGGTTTGATGAGGGATAGGGGGCCAATATAAGGGCCAAGTGTCATGCCTTGGGAGGGGCGCTCCAGGCACATCAGGCGCACCAGCAGGCGAGCCAGAGGTTGAGGCCCGCAGACTAGGCGTGCTGGCGGGTATCTACGCGCAAAGCCTAGCAAACGAGTTTAGAACATTTGCCCAACTTGCCGGCCAGCCCGTGAGACCAAGGCCTGGCATACAAGCTGCCCGCACCACATCCAGAAGGGCCCAAGGAGGTGGACACACAAGGGAAGCTTCTGGAAGCAGGCAGGATCAACAGCAGGATCCTGGCAGATTTGGTTGACCCTAAAAATCAGGAGTTAGCATCCTGATTGATTGTAATCTATATAATCCCATGATTTTAGCCTTTATTCTAGGGATATTGCCATTAAGTGTAAGCTGGAGCCTCAACTATAAATAGAGGGCTGCTCCTCCCTCATTTGTATACCATCAAACACTTCTATTTCAGTGAATACAAGAGCATTTCCAAAATTCTGCCTTCTTATCCTGTTTCTCTTTAACTTGGGTAATCAACTCTTCCTATTGTTCTAGTGCCCGTACACTTGTATTTTAGGCTGACTTAGGCATAAAGAAGGAGATTCCAAGCCTAAGGCCGCATGGTTTCTGAGTCTAAGGTCAGAGCCCGTGACAGTTGGTATCAGAGCAAGTTCAATTCTACATGTTTATGTTGTGCAGGTTAAAGGAGATGGCATCCCAAATTGACGCTGCTAACCAACAACCAGAGGCCCAAGAGCATGGGTGTGGAAGAGGGAGGAAAGCCAATTCTAGAGATATCTGGTCTACCATGGACAGTAGGCTGGCCAAGGTGAAGGTGACCATGGGTGACATGGGGGAGAAGCTTGAGGGGGTAGAGACTCACATTGCATCGCTAGACTCCATGAGGGAAGAGATCCAAAATGAGCTGCAAGCTGCTTTCAACAAAAGCTTGGACGTGTTCACCCAAAAGAATCAGGCCTTGGAGGCTAAAATGCTGACCTTGCACGATGGCATGGAGGCCATGTCTGAGCGGATGGAGGAGCTTACCAGTGAGCTCGTTGCTTGTAAGACTGCCATTAGGAATGGCATGTTTGCTGGAGTGTCCAAGTCCAGATTGGATGTCCCCAAGCCTAAGGAGTTCAAGGGGACTAGGGCGGCCAAGGAAGTAGATAACTTACCTTTGGGTTATGGAGCAGTACTTCCAGGCCATGGGCATGCAAGACGAGGCGATAAAGGTAAGCACCGCTACTATGTATCTCACTGATGTAGCCTTATTGTGGTAGAGGCACATGTGTGATGATGTTAGGCATGGGAACGCCAAGATTGGAACTTGGGCAGAGTTCCAAAAGGAGTTCAGAGAACAATTTTACCCGGAGTATGCCGATGATGAGGCGCAGGCAAACTTGTGCAGGCTGAGCCAGCAAGGGGACATAAGGGAGTATGTCCAAAAATTCTTTGAACTGATGCTACAGATCTCAGATCTAGGTGAGAAGGATGCCTTATTTGCTTTCATGGATGGGTTGAAGCCGTGGGTGAAGCATGAGCTACAAAGGAGAGGAGTTCATGACTTGGCTAAAGCCATGACTACTACCGAGGCCTTGATAGAGTTCAAGCCTCTGAACAAGTTCGAGTTTACCAAGCCCAAGGGTAAGGGCAAGGATGATAGGGACCGAAAGAAGCACTCCAAGGGGAAGGACTGTGATCGGGAGTCTAAGGATGGAGATCGAGACCGTTCAACCAAAGATGGCAAAAGGAAGCCACCAGCAGGCAAGTGGAAAGCAAAGGGGGACCGAGAGCCACTAGCATGCTACCTATGTGGAGGGAGCCACATAGCGCATAATTGCCTGTAGAATGGCAAGCTGGCTGCTGTAGACAAGGAGTCTGACGAGGAGCTAGAGTTAGGGGTAGCAAAGCTTGGGTCGTTGGTGCTCAATGCTGTCCAGAGTAAAGGGAGCCATAAGCCAAAGGGCTTGATGTTTACGGATCTGATGGTTGCGGGTCAGAAGGTGAGTGCACTAGTGGACACAGGTGCCTCACATCTTTTTATTTCAGGTGATAGAGCCTGAAAGCTCGGACTAAAGGTGCAGAAAGGGATTGGTACCATCAAAACGATGAACTCCAAGGAAGTTCCAGCCATTGGAGTAGCGCGGGGAGTGGAGTTGTAGCTTGGAGACTGGAAAGGCAAGGAGACCATTGAGGTAATACCCCTTGATGACTATGAGTTTGTGATTGGGTTGGATTTCCTTGTTCAAATTAACACCCTCTTTGTGCCTTTTACCGATTGTGTTTGCATCTTGGATGCACGGTGCCAATGCCTAGTGCCATTACGGAGAGGGTCTGGAGTTGGGTCACGGGTGGTGTCAGCCATCCAATTTGCTAAGGAGGTAAGCAGACAAGAAGACACCTTCTTGGTAGCCCTGAAATATGATGAGCCAAGGGAGAAGAAGACCGAGTCACCTTTGGAGGTGCTAAAGGAGTTGAAGACCTTTAGTGATGTGATGCCCACAAAACTACCTAGCAAGCTACCACCTAAGAGGGAGGTGGACCACAAGATCGAGCTGGTGTCTGAGGCCAAGCCACCAGCTAGAGCCCCTTACCGAATGTCTCCACCAGAGTTGGAGGAGTTGAGGAAGTAGCTCAAAGAGTTTGTTGATGCTGGCTTCATCAGGCCATCGAAGGCACCCTATGGTGCACCGATTCTATTTCAGCGCAAGCATGATGGGTCGTTACGATAGTGCATAGACTATCAGGCTTTGAACAAGCTGACCATCAAGAACAAGTACCCCATCCCACTCATTGCGGACTTGTTCGATCAACTTGGGAGTGCAAGGTGGTTCACCAAGCTGGATTTCAGGTCAGGCTACTATCAAGTCAGGATCATGGAGGGAGATGAGCCAAAGACAGCATGTGTCACTCGATATGGTTTGTATGAGTTCTTGGTGATGCCTTTCGGACTCATGAATGCCCCAGCAACATTCTGCACCCTTATGAACAAGGTACTTCAGTCATTCCTTAATCGGTTTGTTGTGGTTTATTTAGATGACATTGTGATCTACAGCCAGACTTTGAGAGAGCATGTAGACCACTTGAGATAGGTGTTTGAGGTGTTGGGGGCAGACAAGCTGTTTGTCAAGAGGGAGAAGTGCTCATTCGCCCAGCAGGAGATCCCGTTCCTTGGCCACATAGTAGGGAGGTGGCAGGATACGCATGGATGAAGGCAAGATACATGCCATCCTGAAGTGGCAACCGCTAGCTAAGGTCATTGAGTTGAGATCATTCCTTGGACTGGTCAACTACTACAGGCGCTTCATCAAAGGTCACTCAGCAATAGCCACGCCATTGACTGACTTGCTGAAGAAAGGGAAAGCGTAGGAGTGGAGCGCAGGGTGCTAGGAAGCCTTTGATAGGTTAAAGCGGGCTGTGATCGAGGAGCTAGTCTTGGCCTTGCTAGACCATGCCAAGTCGTATGAGGTGCATATGGATGCATCAAAGTTTGCCATATGGGGCGTGTTGATGTAGGAGGGATGTCCAGTCGCGTTCGAAAGCAAAAAGCTGAACGAGACTGAGTGCAAGTACATGGTCCAAGAGAAAGAGATGACTGCAGTGGTGCACTACTTGCACACTTGGCACCATTACCTGTTGGGGTCGAGGTTCATGGTTAGGATGGACAATGTGGTGACCAGCTACTTCTAGACGTAAAAGAAGCTGTCCCCCAAGCAGTCGAGATGGTAAGATTTTCTTACGGAATTTGATTTCCAGATGGAGTACAAGTTGGGGTGGGCGAACCTAGTGGCAGACGCCCTGAGCAGGAAGGCCTAACCTTGCTACCATTAGCCAACCAGAGGGGTCACTGGTACCACACATCAAGAAGGGACTTGCGCATGATCCTACAGCCAAGGCTTTGATGGAGTATGCCCAACAAGGTAAGACTAGGCAGTTTTAGTTGCAGGATGGCTTGCTATACACCAGGGGCAGTAGACTATTTGTGCCTCAGCACGGAAAGCTCCGCAAGGAAGTTTTGCAAGAATGCCATGATTCAAGGTGGGCTGAACACCCCGGAGTGAGCTGTACCTTTGCGTTGATCGAGGACCAGTACTACTGGCCGCACATGAAGGACTATATGGAGGCCTATGTGAAGACTTGTCTTGTGTGCCAACAGGACAAGGTGGAGCTCAAGAAACCAGGTGGTCTCTTGGAGCATTGCCAGTGCCAGAGCGACCATGGGAGAGTGTTTCTCTGGACTTTATAGTCGGTCTACCCAAAGCAAAAGGGTTTGGAAGCATCATGGTAGTGGTGGATAGGTTTTCCAAGTATTGAATCTTCATTCCAGCAACCAAGGAGTGCCCAACCGAGGAGGCAGCTCAATTGTTCCTGAAGAACATGGTTAAGTATTAGGGAGTGCCGAGGGCCATTGTTAGTGATCCAGACTGGCGTTTCAGGGGCAGGTTCTGTACTGAGTTGTTCAAGCTATTGGGGTTAGACTTGAACTTTTCCACTAGCATGCATTCGTAGACCGATGGGTAGACAGAACGAGTGAATGGACTATTGGAGGTCTACCTCAGGCACTATGTGAGTGCCACACAAAGGGACTGGCCAAAGCTACTAGATATTGCATAGTTTTCCTACAACTTGCAAAGGAGCTAGGCAACGAACTAGAGCCCATTTGAGGTTGTGATAGGGCAACAACCACTAACACCCAGTTCGATTGCTGTAGGTTATACAGGGCTGAATCCAGTAGCATACAAGTTTGCCAAGGCATGGCAGGAGCAAACTGACTTGGCTAGAGTTTGTCTACACAAGGCGGCCAAGAGGTCGAAGAAGTGGGCAGACCAGAATAGGCGGGACGTACAGTTCCAGGTTGGAGACTTGGTGTTGGTGAAGCTGCATCCTATTGTGTGCCATAGGGGGTTGCACAAAGGCCTACTTCGAAGGTATGAGGGACCTTTTCGAGTAGTCAAGAGGGTAGGCAAGGTTGCCTACAAGCTGGATATGCCACTCAAGCCAAGGGTACACCCGGTGTTCCATGTGAGCATGCTCAAGCCATTCCATGAGAATGAGGGAGATCCATGACGGGCAGAGTCAAAGTGTGCGCCATTGGGAGCAAGGGCCTCATATGAGAAGGAGGTCCACAGCATCATAGCTGACCAAAAGGTGAGACGAAAGAAATATCAGCCAAGACAAGAGTACTTGGTGCATTGGAAGGGACTTTCAGATAGTGAGGCGAGTTGGGAACCAACAGATGACTTATGATAGTTCGGGGACCAGATCAGGTAGTACCATACAGAAGATGCAATGAGGGCATTGCACAATCTGGTGGGGGAGAATATCATGCACTGGGCAGGCGTGCCAGGTGCATTAGGTGCACCGACAAGCGAGCCAAAGGTTGAGGCCCGCAGACCAGGCGTGCTGGTAGGTATCTGCGCACAAAGCCTAGCAAACGAGTTCAGAACGCCCACCCAACTTGCAGGCTAGCCCGTGAGATCAAGGCCTGGCATACAAGCTACCCGTACCACATCCAGAAGGGCCCAAGGTGCTAGACATGCAAGGGAAGCTTCTGGAAGTAAGCAGGATCAGCAGTAGCATCCTGGCAGATTTGGTTGACCCTAAAAATCAGGAGTTAGCATCCTGATTGATTGTAATCTATATAATCCCATGGTTTTAGCCTTTATTCTAGGGATATTGCCATTAAGTGTAAGCTAGAGCCTCAACTATAAATAGAGGGCTGCTCCTCCCTCATTTGTACACCATCAAACACTTCCATTTCAGTGAATACAAGAGCATTTCCAGAATTCTACCTTCTTATCCTGTTTCTCTTTAACTTGTGTAATCAGCCCTTCCCATTGTTCTAGTGCCCGTACACTTGTGTTTTAGGCTGACATAGGCATAAAGGAGGAGATTCCAAGCCTAAGGCCACATGGTTTCTAAGTTTAAGGTCAGAGCTCGTGACACAAGTACCAACACCCATCGCACATCATGTGCGCACACCCCTCGGCCCCCCTAATCGTCGGAACCCCCTATGCCGTTGGTCAGTCTCTCGGTGTTGCTCCGGTGATGGTGCCTCGGGCAAAAAAAATACGGCACTAGCACATGCCTGAGCCCAGCATGTGCACCGTGGCTCAAAATCTTAGACTGGGAATGAACTCCGTTGCTTAGACATGGAATGAACTCCATATGTCTAAGCCAACCCACGAAATGAACGTGCGAGCGCTTAGCCGACCGGAGAGGTAGAATGCGCAAGCCGAAGATCAGCCCGGTCCCCATCTACGTGCTGTCGATCCTGCTACCATAACCCTTGATCCGGTTCGATCTTAGACTGGGAATGAACTCCATATGCATAAGTCAACCCATGAAATGAGCGTACTGGCGTTGAGCCGGCCGAAGAGGCATAATGCGTAAGCCAAGGATCGGCCCGATCCCCCTTTGCGTGCTGTCAAATCCCGCTGCCACAACCCTCAGTCCGACAAATGAACTCCCTATGCCTAAGCCAACCCACGAAACGGGCATGCAGGCGCTCAGCCGATCAGAGAGGCAGAATGCGCAAGCCGGGGATCGACCCAGTCCCCCCTAACGTTTGTCAATCCTGCTACTGCAACCCTCGATCCGATCCAATCTTAGACTGGGAATGAACTCCGTATGCTTAGACTGGGGATGAACTCTGTATGCCTAAGTCAACCCATGAAACAAGTGTGTGGGAGCTCAGCCAGCAAGAAAGGCATAATGCGTAAGCTGAGGATTAGCCCGGTCCCCCACTACGTGCTACCGATCCCACTGCCCACAACCCTCGGTCTGGCTGGGGCTTAGACATGGAATGAACTCCCTATGCCTAAGCCAACCGATGAAACGGGCATGCGGGTGCTCAGCCAGCTGGAGAGGCAAAATATGCATGCCGGGGATCGACCCGATCCCCCCTACATGCTATCGATCCTGCTGTAGCAACCCTCGGTCTGGTTCGATCTTAGACTGGGAATGAACTCCGTATGCTTAGACTAGGGATGAACTCCGTATGCCTAAGTCAACCCATGGAACGAGCGTGGGGGTGCTCAGCCGACCGGAGAGGCATAATGCGTAAGTCGGGGATCAGCTCGATCCCCCGCTACGTGCTGTCGATCCCGCTGCCACAACCCTCGATCCGACTGGGGCTTAGACATGGAATGAACTACCTATGCCTAAGCTAACCCATGAAACGGGCGTGCGGGCGCTCAGCCGACCAGAGAGGCAGAATGCGTATGCCAGGGATCGACCTGATCCCCCCTGCGTGCTGCCGATCCTGCTGTGGCAACCTTTGGTCCGGTCTGATCTTAGACTAGGAATGAACTCCGTATGCTTAGACTGGGGATGAACTCCGTATGCCTAAGTCAACCAACGAAATGAGCGTGTGGGCACTCAGCCGATCGGAGAGGCATAATGCGAAAGCTGGGGATCAGCTCGATCCCCCACTACGTGCTGTCGATCCCGTTGCACCAACCCTCAGTTTGGCTGGGGCTTAGACATGGAATGAACTCCCTATGCCTAAGCCAACCCACGAAACGAGCGTGTGGGCACTCAGCCAGCCGAAGAGGAAGAATGCACAAGCTAAGGATTGGCCCGATCCCCCCTACGTGCTGCCGATCCTGCTGCCTGTCCTGCTGTCGCAACCCTCGATCCGGACCGATCTTAGACCGGGAATGAACTCTGTATGCTTAGACATGGAATGAACTCCGTATGCCAAAGCCAACCCATGAAATGAGTGTGCGGGTGCTCAGCCGGCCGGAGAGGCAGAATCCCTAAGCTGGTGATCGGTCCGATCCCCCCTGCATGCTGTCGATCCTACTGCCACAACCCTCAGTCCGATTCGATCTTAGACTGGGAATGAACTCCGTATGCATAAGTCAACCCATGAAACGAGTGTGCGGGCACTGAGCCAGCCGAAAAGGCATAATGCGCAAGCCAAGAATTGTCCCGGTCCCCCTCTGCGTGCTGTCAGTCCCACTACCCCAACCCTCGATCCGGTTGGGGCTTAGAGACGGAATAAACTCCCTACGCCTAAGCCAACCCACGAAATGGGCATCTGGGCACTCAGTCAGTCGGAGAGGCAGAATGCGCAAGTCGAGGATCGACCCGATCCCCCTTACGTGCTGTCGATCCTACTGCCGTAACCCTCGGTCCGGTCTGATCTTAGATTGGGAATGAACTCTATATGTTTAGACATGGAATGAACTTCGTATGCCTAAGTCAACCCACGAAACGAGAGTACGGACGCTCAGCCGACCAGATAGGCAGGATGCGCAAGTCGGGGATCGAACGGGTGGTAGGTGGGTTCAAGCACATCTTCATATTTCTGTGATGCCAATGCCATTTTTATGGCTTGTAAATTCATACAATGGTCCCCTAAGCCTTCATGTGAAGTTTCATGGCAAGACGACACATTTTCTATTTTTCATGATTTTTGAAACTTTTTAAGGTTCAGGATTTTTTAAAAATTTTTTAGAAATAATTTTGTCCCCAAATTTGGTAGAGGTAATCCTTTTATTTTTTTTGGCATGCATAAAAAATTCAGCTAAAAACTCGAAGTGGAGAAGATTTTGTGACCGTTTGAAAAAAGTGTCCCCATTTCAGACACTTTAATGGCTACTGGCGGCAAACCTATAAGATCTCAAATGCTCTTTAAGGGGGTGTGAGTTCTTGAGATTTGATGAGGGATAGACGGCCAATATAAGGGACAAGTACCAGCACCCATCGCACATCATGTGCGCACAGCCCCGGCCCCCCAATCGTCGCAACCCCCAATGCCGCCGATTAGACTCTCCGGCGATGGTGCCCCAGGCGAAAAAAATGCGGCACTACACATGCCTGAGCCCAGCATGTGCACCGTGGGTCAAAATCATAGACTGAGAAAGAACTCCGTATGCTTAGACAACGAATGAACTCCGTATGCCTAAGACAACCCATGAAATAGCATGCGGGCGCTTAGCCGGCTGGAGAGGCAGAATGTGCAAGCCAAGGATCAGCCCGATCCCCCCTGCATGTTGTCGATCCTGCTGCCACAACCCTCGGTCTGATCCAATCTTAGACTGGGAATGAACTCCGTATGCCTAAGTCAACCCACGAAACGAGCGTGCGGGTGCTGAGCCGACTGGAGAGGCATAATGCGCAAGCCGGGGATCAGCCCGATCCCCCTCTACGTGCTGTCAGCCCCGCTGCCACAACCCTCGTATTGGTTGGGGCTTCGACATGGAATGAACTCCCTATCCCTAACCCATCCCACGAAACGGCCGTGCGGGTGCTCAGCCGACCGGAGAGGCAAAATGCGCAAGCCAAGGATCGACTCGATCCCCCCTACGTGTTGCCGATCCTGCTACCGCAACCCTCGGTCCAGTTCGATCTTACACTAGGAATGAACTCGTATGCTTAGACTGGGGATGAACTCTGTATGCCTAAGTCAACCCACGAAACGAGCGTACAGGCGCTCAGCCGGCCGGAGAGGCATAATTCGTAAGCCAAGGATTAGCCCAGTCCCCCTCTGCGTGCTGTCGATCCCATTGTTAGTCCTGCTACCACAACCCTCAGTCCGGCTGGGGCTTAGACATGGAATGAACTCCATATGCCTAAGCCAACCCACATAATGAGCGTACGGGCGCTCAGCCGGCCAGAGAGGCAAATGTGCAAGTCGGGGATCGACCCGGTCCCCCCTGCGTGCAACCGAGAGGCAGAATGCACAAGCCAGGGATCGGCTCGGTGCCCCCTGTGTGCTGTCGATCCTGCTACAACAACCCTCTGTCTGGTCTAATCTTAGACTGGGAATGAACTCCGTATGCCTAAGTTAACCCATGAAACGAGCGTGCGGGCACTGAGCCAGCTGGAGAGGCATAATGCACAAGCCGAGGATCGGCTCGGTCCCCCTCTGCGTGCTGTCGGTCCCGTAACACAACCCTCAATCGACTGGGGCTTAGACATGGAATGAACTCCCTATGCCTAAGCCAACCTGTGAAATGAGCGTGCGAGTGCTCAGCCGACCAGAGAGGCAGGATGCGCAAGCTATCGAACGGGTGGTAGGTGGGTTCAAGCACATCTTCATATTTTTGTCATGCTAATGCCATTTTTATGGCTTGTAAATCATACAATGGTCCCCTAATCCTTCATGTGAAGTTTCGTGGTGACACGACCCGTTTTCTATTTTTAACAATTGTTGAAACTTTTTACGGTTCGAGATTTTTTAAAAATTTTTTAGAAAGAGTTTTGTCCCCAAATTTGGTAGAGGTGATCCTTGTATTTTTGTTGGCATGCACAAAAAACTTCAGCTAAAAACTCGAAGTGGAGAAGATTTTGTGATCGTTTGGAAAAAGTGTCCCCATTTCACACACATTAATGGCTACTGGTAGCAAACCTATAAAATCTCAAATACTCTTTAAGGGGGTGTGAGTTCTCGAGGTTTGATGATGGATAGGGGGCCAAAATAAGGGCCAACTACCAGCACCCATCGTACATCATGTGAGCACACCCCCCGGCCCCCCAATCGTCGGAACCCCAATACCGTCGGTTAGGCTCTCCGACGATGCTCTGATGATGGTACCCCGGGCAAAAAAAATACGACACCAGCACATGCCCGAGCCCAGCATGTGCACCGTGGTTCAAAATTTTAGACTGGGAATGAACTCCATATGCTTAGACGTGGAATAATCTCCGTAGGCCTAAGCCAACCCACAAAACGAGCGTGTGGGCACTTAGTCGATCGAGAGGCAGAATGCGCAAGTCGAGGATCGACCTGATCCCCCCCTGCGTGCTATCAATCCTGCTACCACAACCCTCGATTCGTCTGATCTTAGACTGGGAATGAACTCCGTTTGCCTAAGTCAACCCACGAAACAAGAGTTCGGGGTTGTGACGACCGGAGAGGCATAAAGCGCAAGTCGAGGATCGACCCAGTCCCCCTCTGAGTGCTGTCGGTCCTGCTGCCACAGCCCTCAGTTTGGCTGGGGCTTAGACATGGAATGAACTCCCTATGCCTAAGCCAACCCACGAAACGGACGTGCGGGCATTCAGCCGGCTAGAGATGTAGAATGCGTAAGCCGAGGATCGACCCGATCCCCCTGTGTGCTATCGATCATGCTGCCGCAACCCTCGATTCGGTCCGATCTTAGATTGGGACTAAACTCCGTATGCTTAGACTGGGAATGAACTTCGTATGCCTAAGTCAACCTACGAAACGAGCGTACGGGCACTCAGCCAACCGGAGAGGCATAATGCGCAAGCCGGGGATCAGCTCGGTCCCCCTCTGTGTGCTGTCGATCCCGTTGCCAGTCCTGCTGTCCCAACCCTTGGTCCGGCTGGGGCTTAGACATGGAATGAACTCCGTATGCCTAAGCCAACCCACGAAATGAGTGTGCTGGTGCTCAGCCGACCTGAGAGGTAGACTGCACAAGCCGGGGATCAGTTTGGTCCCCCCTGAGTGCTGTCGATCCTACTACTGGTCCTACTACCGCAACCCTCGGTCCGGTCCGATCTTAGATTGGGAATGAACTCCGTATGCTTAAAAATGGAATGAACTCTGTATGCCTAAGCCAACCCATGAAACGAGCGTGCGGGCGCTCAGCCTGTCAGAGAGGTAGAATGCACAAGCCAGGGACCAACCGGGCCTCCCCCTGCGTGCTATCGATCCTGCTATCGCAAGCCTCGGTCTGGTCTGATCTTAGACTGGGAATGAACTCCGTATACCTAAGTCAACCCATGAAACGAGCGTATGGCCACTGAGCCGACCGGTGAGGCATAATGCGCAAGCTGGGGATCATCCCGATCCCCCTCTGCGTGCTGCCGATCCCGCTGCCACAACCCTCGGTCCGGTTGGGGCTTGGACATGGAATGAACTCCCTACGCCTAAGCCAACCCATGAAACGGGCGTCTGGGGCCTCAGCCGACCGGAGAGGCAGAATGCGCATGCTGGGGATCGGCCCGGTCCCCTCTGTGTGCTGCCGATCCTACCGCTGCAACCCTCGGTCTGATCCAATCTTAGACTGGGAATGAACTCCGTATGCTTAAACTGGGGATGAACTCCGCATGCCTAAGTCAACCCATGAAACGAGCGTGCGGACGCTTAACTGACCATAGAGGCAGGATGCGCAAGCCAGGGATCGAACGGGTGGTAGGTGGGTTCAACCACATCTTCATATTTCTACCATTCCAATGCCATTTTATGGCTTGTAAATTCATACAATGGTCCCCTATGCCTTCATGCGAAGTTTCATGGCAAGACGACCCATTTCTATTTTTCACGATTTTTGAAACTTTTTACGGTTAGGGATTTTTTAAAAATTTTTAGAAAGAGTTTTGTCCCCAAATTTGGTGATAAAAACTCGAAGTGTAGAAGGTTTTGTGACCGTTTGAAAAAAGTGTCCCCATTTCAGACACTTTAATGGCTACTAGCAGCAAACCTATAAAATCTCAAATGCTCTTTAAGGGGGTGTGAGTTCTCGAGGTTTGATGAAAGATAGGGGGCGAATATAAGGGCCAAGTACCAGCACCCATCGCACATCATGGGCGCACACCCCCCTGAACCCCCCAGTCACGGGAACCCCCAATGCCGCCAGTTAGGCTCTCCGACGATGCTACGACGATGGTGCCCCGACCGAAAAAAATGCAGCACCAGCACATGCTCGAGCCCAGCATGTGCATTGTGGCTCAAACTCTTAGACTGGGAATGAACGAGCGCGCGGGCGCTCAGCCAGCCGGAGAGGCAGAATGTGCAAGCCGGGAATCGACCCGGTCCCCCTCTACGTTCTGTCAGTCTCGCTACCACAACCCTTGGTCTGGCTGGGCCTTAGACATGGAATGAACTCCCTATGCCTAAGCCAACCCATGAAACGGGCATGCGGGCACTCAGCTGATCGAAGAGGTAGAATGCACAAGCTGGGGATCGGCTCGGTCCCCTTTGCGTGCTGCCGATCCTGATACCGCAACCTTCGGTCCGGTTAGATCTTAGACTGGGAATGAACTCCATATGCTTAGACTGAGGATGAACTCCATATGCCTAAGTCAACCCACGAAACGAGCGTGCGGGTGTTCAGTCGACCGGAGAGGTCGAATGTGCAAGCCGGGGATCAGCTCGGTCCCCCCTTGCGTGCTATCGATCCTGCTGCAGCAACCCTCGATCCGATCCGATTTTAGACTGGGAATGAACTCCGTATGCTTAGACATGGAATGAACTCCGTATGCCTAAGTCGACCCATGAAACGAGCGTGCGGGCGCTCAGCTAGCCGGAGAGGCAGAATGCGTAAACCGGGGACCGACCCGATCCCCCCTACGTGCTGTCGATCCTGCTACCGCAACCTTCGGTCCGGTCCGATCTTAGACTGGGAATGAACTCCGTATGCCTAAGTCAACCCACCAAATGAACGTTCGGGCACTGAGCCAACCGGAGAGGCATAATGCACAAGCCGAGGATCGGTCCGGTCCCCCTCTGCGTGCTGTCGGTCCCGCTGCCATAACCCTCGGTCCGACTGGGGCTTAGACATGGAATGAACTCCCTATGCCTAAGCCAACGCATGAAACGAGCGTGCGGGCAGTCAACTGATCGAAGCGGCAGAATGTGCAAGCCAGGGATCGGCTCGGTCGCCCCTGCGTGCTGTTGATCCTACTGTCTCAACCCTCGATCCGGTCTGATCTTAGACTGGGAATGAACTCCATATGCTTAGACTGGGGATGAACTCCGTATGCCTAAGTCAACCCACGATACGAGCGTACGAGCGCTCAGCCAGCCGAAGAGGCCAGCCAGAAAGGCATAATACGTAAGTCGAGGATCAGCCCGGTCCTCCTCTGCGTGCTACCAATCCCGCTGTTGGTCCTACTGTCACAACCCATGAAACGAGCGTGCAAGCGCTCAGTCGGCCGGAGAGGCAGAATGCGTAAGCTGGGGATTGGCTCGGTCCCCTCTGTGTGCTGTCGATCCTGCTGCTGGTCTTGCTGCCGTAGCCCTCAGTCCGGTCCGATCTTAGACTGGGAATGAACTCCGTATGGTTAGACATAGAATGAACTCCGTATGCCTAAGCCAACCCACGAAACGAGTGTACGGCCGCTCAGCCGGTTGGAGAGGCAGAATGCATAAGCCGGGGACTAGCCCGGTCCCCCATGCGTACTGTCGATCCTGTTACCGAAACCCTCAGTCCGGTCCGATCTTAGACTGGGAATGAACTCTGTATGCCTAAGTCAACCCACGAAACGAGCGTGCGGGCGATCTGCTGGCCAGAGAGGCAAAAATCGTAAGCTGGGGACTGAGCCAGTCCCCCCTTCCGTACTGTCGATCCTACTGTCGTAACCCTCAGTCCGGTTCGATATTAGACTGAGAATGAACTCCGTATGCCTAAGTCAACCCACGAAACGAGCGTGTGGGTGTTGAGCCAACCGAAGAGGCATAATGCACAAGCAGGGGATCGGCCCGGTCCCCCTCTGCGTGCTGCCGGTCTTGCTACCACAACCCTCAGTCCGGTTGGGGCTTAGACATGGAATGAACTACTTATGCCTAAGCAAACCCATGAAACAGGTGTGCGGGCGCTTAGTTGACCGGAGAGGCAGAATGCGCAAGCCTGGGATTGGCCTGGTCCCCCCTACGTGCTACCGATCCTACTACTACAACCCTCAGTCCGGTCCGATCTTAGACTGGGAATGAACTCCTTATGCCTAGACTGGGGATGAACTCCGTATGCCTAAGTCAACCCATGAAACATGCGGGCAGGCACTCAACCGGTCGGAAAGGCATAATGCGCAATCCGAGGATCATCCCAGTCCCCCTCTTCGTGCTGTCGATCTCGCTGCCTGTCCCACTATCACAACCCTTTGTCCGGCTAGGGCTTAGACATGGAATGAACTCCGTATGCCTAAGCCAACCCATGAAACGAGCGTGCGGTCACTCAGTCGATCAAAAAGGCAACATGCGTAAGCCGGGGATCGGCTCGATCCCCCTCTGCGCGTTGTTGATCCTGCTGCTGGTCCTGCTACCGTAACCCTCGATCCGGTCTGATCTTAGACTGGGAATGAACTCCATATGCTTAGACATGGAATGAACTCCGTATGCCTAAGCCAACCCACAAAACGAGCGTGCGGGCGATCAACCAGTCCGGAGAGGCAAAAAGCACAAGTCGGGGACCAGCCCGGTCCCCCCTGTGTGCTACCGATCCTATGCCGTAACCCTTGGCCTGATCTGATCTTAGACTAAGAATGAACTCCATATGCCTAAGCCAACCCACGAAATGGGCGTGTGGGCACTTAGCTTACCGAAGAGGCAGAATGCGCAAGCTAAGGATCGACCCGGTCCCCCCTACGTGCTGTCGATCCTACTACCGTAACCCTCGATCCAGTCCAATCTTAGAATGGGAATGAACTTCATATGCTTAGACTGGGGATGAACTCCGTATGCGTAAGTCAACCCACGAAACGAGCGTACAGGCGCTCAGCCGGTCGGAGAAGCAGAATGCGCAAATCGGGGATCGGCCCGATCCCCCTACATGCTGCCGATCCAGCTGCAGGTCCTGCTACCGTAAACCTCGGTCGGTCTTATCTTAGACAGGGAATAAACTTTGTATGCTTAGACATGGAATGAACTCTGTATGCCTAAGGCAACCCATGAAACGAGCGTGCGGGCTCTCAACCGACCGGAGAGGCAGAATGCGCAAGCCGAGGACTGACCCGATACCCCCTGCATGCTGTCGATCCTACTGCCGTAACCCTCGGTCCGATCTGATCTTAGATTGGAAATGAACTCTGCATGCCTAAGTCAACGCACGGAACGAGCGTGCGGGAGCTAAGCCAACCGAAAAGGCATAATGCGCAAGTCAGGGATCAGCTTGGTCTCCCTCTGCGTGCTGCCGGTCCCGCTGCCACAACCCTCAGTCCATTTGGGGCTTAGACATCGAATGAACTCCCTATGCCAAAGCCAACCCACGAAATGGGTGTGCGGGCGCTCAGCCGGTTGGAGAGGCATAATGCACAAGCCGGGGATCAGCCCGGTCCCCCCCGCGTGCTATCGATCTTGTTACCGCAACCCTTGGTCTGGTTCAATCTTAGATTGGGAATGAACTCCATATGCTTAGACTGGGGATGAACTCCGTATGCCTAAGTCAACCCACGAAATGAGCATGTGGGCACTCAGCCGACCGGAGAGGCCGGCCGGAGAGGTAGAATGTGCAAGCTGGGGATTGGCCCACTCCCCCCATTGTGCTACCGATCCTGCTGCTGGTCCTGCTACCGCAACCCTCAGCCCAGTCTGATCTTAGACTGGGAATGAACTCCGTATGCTTAGACATGGAATGAACTCCGTATGCCTAAGCTAACCCACAAAACGAGCATGCATGTACTCTGTCGACCGGAGAGGCAGAATGCATAAACCAGGGACCGGCCCGATCCCCCCTGCGTGCTATCGATACTACTATCGCAACACTCGATCTGATTCGATCTTAGATTGGGAATGAACTTCGTATGCCTAAGTCAACCCACGAAACGAGCATTCGAGCACAGAGCTGGCCGGAGAGGCATAATGCACAAGCCGGGGATCGGCCCAATCCCCCTCTGCATGCTGTCGGTCCCGTTGCCACAACCCTCAATCTGACTGGGGCTTAGACATGGAATGAACACCCAATGCCTAAGCCAACCCATGAAACAGGTGTGCGGGTGCTCAACCGGTTAGAGAGGCAGAATGCACAAGCTGGGGATCGGCCTGGTCCCCCCTACGTGCTACCGATCCTGCTGTTGCAACCCTCGATCCGATCTGATCTTAGGCTGGGAATGAACTCCGTATGCTTAGACTGGGGATGAACTCCATATGCCTAAGTCAACACACGAAACGAGCGTGCGGCACTCAGCCAGTCAGAGAGGCATAATGCGCAAGCCATGGATCAGCTCGGTCCCCCTCTGCGTGCTATCGATCCCACTGTCGGTCCTGCCGCCATAACCCTCGGTCCGGCTGGGGCTTAGACATGGAATGATCTCCGTATGCCTAAGCCAACCCACGAAATGAGCGTGCGGGAGCTCAGCCGGCCAGAAAGGCAGAATGCCCAAGCTGGGGATCGACTCGGTCCCCCCTGCGTATTGTCGATCCTGCTATCGCAACACTCGGTCCGGTCTGATCTTAGACTGGGAATGAACTCCGTATGCCTAAGTCAACCCACAAAATGAGCGTTCGGGCATTGAGCCGGTCGAAGAGGCATAATGCACGAGCCAGGGATCGACCCGATCCCCCTCTGCGCGCTGTCGGTCCTACTGCCATAACCCTCGGTATGGTTGGGGCTTAGACATGGAATGAACTCCCTATGCCTAAGCCAACCCATAAAACAGGCGTGCGGGCGTTCAGCCAGCCGGAGAGGCAGAATGCGCAAGCCGAGGATCGATTTGGTCCCTCCTACGTGTTGCTGATCCTACTGCCGCAACCCTCGGTTCGGTCCGATCTTAGACTAGGAATGAACTCCATATGTTTAGACTGGGGATGAACTCCGTTTGCCTAAGTCAACCCATTAAACGAGCGTGCGGACGCTCAGCCGACTAGAGAGGCAGGATGCGCAAGCCGGGGATTGAACGGGTGGTAGGTGGGTTCAAGCACATCTTCATATTTCTGCCATGCCAATGACATTTTTATGGCTTGTAAATTCATAAAATGGTCCCCTAAGCCTTCATGTGAAGTTTTGTGAAAAGACGACCTGTTTTCTCTTTTTCACGATTTTCAAAACTTTTTATGGTTCGGGATTTTTTGAAAATTTTTTTAGTAAGATTTTTGTCCCTAAATTTGGTAGAGGTGATCCTTGTATTTTTGTTGGCTAGCACAAAAATATTCAGCTAAAAAATCGAAGTGGAGAAGAGTTTGTGACCATTTGAAAAAAGTGTCCCCATTTCAAACACTTTAATGGCTACTGGCGGCAAACCTATAAAATCTCAAATGCTCTTTAAGGGGGTGTGAGTTCTCGAGGTTTGATGAGGGATAGGGAGCCAATAGAAGGGCCAAGTACCAGCACCCATCGGACATCATGTGCGCACAACCCCCCTGGCCGCCACAATCATCGGAACCCCCAATGTCGCCATTTAGGCTCTTCGACGATGCTTCGACGATGCTCCATCGATGATGCCCCGGGCAAAAAAAATACGGCACCAGCA
This sequence comes from Durio zibethinus, assembly GCF_002303985.1. Next base: position 13,709,593 of record NW_019167949.1, on the reverse strand, counting down.
CATGCTCGAGCCCAGCATGTGCACCGTGGCTCAAAATCTTAGACATGGAATGAACTCCGCATGCCTAAGCCAACCCACGAAACGAGCGTGCGGGCACTCAGTCGGTCGGAGAGGCAGAATGTGCAAGCCGGGGATCGACCTAGTCCCCCCTGCGTGATGTCGATCCTGCTGTCGCAATGCTCATTTTGGTTCGATCTTAGACTAGGAATGAACTCTGTATGCTTAGACTGGGTATGAACTCTGTATGCCTATGTCAACCCACAAAATGAGCATGCGGGTGCTCAGCCGGTCGGAGAGGCATAATACGCAAGTCGAGGATTAGCCCGATCCCTCTTTGTGTGCTACCGAACCTGCTGTTGGTCCTACTGCCACAACCCTCGGTTCAACCGGGGCTTAGACATGGAATGAACTCCGTATGCCTAAGCCAACCCATGAAACGAGCGTGCGGGTGCTCAGCCGGTCGGAGAGGCAGAATGTGCAAACCGAGGATTGGCCCGATCCCCCCATGCGTGCTATCGATCCTGCTACCATAACCCTCGGTCTGGTCTGATCTTGGACTGGGAATGAACTCCGTATGCATAAGTCAACCCATGAAACAAGTGTACGGGCACTGAGCCGATCGAAGAGGCATAATGCGCAAGCCGGGAATCGACCTGGTCCTCCTCTCCGTACTATCGGTCCCGCTGCCACAACCCTCGATCCGACTGGGGCTTAGACATGGAATGAATTCCCTATGCCTAAGTCAACCCATGAAACGGGCGTGCGGGCGCTCAGTCGGCCGGAGAGGCAGAATGTGCAAGCTGGGGATTGGCCCGATCCCCCTGCGTGCTGCGATCCTGCTGCCGCAACCCTCGGTCCGATCTGATCTTGGACTGGGAATTGACTCCGTATGCTTAGACTAGGGATGAACTCCGTATGCCTAAGTCAACCCATGAAATGAGCGTACGGACGCTCAACTGGTCAGAGAGGCATAATACGCAAGCCGGGGATCAGCTCGACCCCCTCTACGTGCTACCAATCCTGCTGCCGGTCTTGCTACCACAACCCTCGATCCGACTGGGGCTTAGACATGGAATGAACTTCGTATGCCTAAGCCAACCCACGAAATGAGCGTGCGGGTGTCACGGGCTCTGACCTTAGACTCAGAAACCGTGTGGCCTTAGGCTTGGAATCTCTTCCTTTATGCCTAAGTCAGCCTAAAACACAAGTGTTCGGGCACTAGAACAATGGGAAGGGCTGATTACGCAAGTTAAAGTGAAACAGGATAAGAAGACAGAATTTTGGAAATGCTCTTGTTTTCACTGAAACAGAAGTGTTTGATGGTGTACAAATGAGGGTGGAGTAGCCCTCTATTTATAGTTGAGGCTCCAGCTACAACTTAATGGCATATCTCTAAAATAAAGGCTAAAATCATGGGATTATACAGATTACAATCAATCAGGATGCTAACTCCTGATTTTCAGGGTCAACCAAATCTACCAGGATGCTCCAGCTGATCCTGCCTGCTTCCAGAAGCTTCCCTTCGTGTCTAGCACCTTAGGCCCTTCTGGATGTGGTGCGGGTAGCTTCTATGCCAGACCTTGGTCTGACGGGCTGGCCTGCAAGTTGGGCCGGCATTCTGAACTCGTTTGCTAGGCTTTGCACACAGATACCCGCCAGCACGCTTGGTCATGGGCCTTAACCTTTGGCTCTCCTGTTGGTGTGCTTGATGTGCCTGGCGTGCCCTCCCAGGGCATGACATTCTCCCCCACCTGATTGCGCAATGCCCTCATTGCGTCTTCTGCATGGTACTACCTGATCTGGTCCATGAACTACCATAAGTCATCTGCTGGTTCCCAGCTCACCTCACTGTCTGAAAGTCCCTTCCAGCACACCAAGTACTCTTGTCTTGCCTGATAATTCTTTTGTCTCACCTCTCGGTTAGCTATGATGTTGTGGACCTCCTTCTCATATGAGGCCCTTTCTCCCAATGGTGCACGCTTTGCCTCTACCTATCCTGGATCTCCCTCATCGGCTTGAGCATGCTCATATGGAACACCAAGTGTACCCTCGGCTTGGGTGGCATATCCATCTTGTAGGCAACTTTCCCTCTTGACTACTCGAAAAGGTCCCTCATACCTCTAGAGTAGGCCTTTGTGTAGCCCCCTATGGTGCACAATGGGATGCAGCTTCACCAACACCAAGTCTCCAACTTGGAACTGCTCGTCCCGCCTATTCTGGTCTGCCCACTTCTTTGACCTCTTGGCCGCCTTGTGTAGACAAACTCTAGCCAAGTCAGTTTGCTCCTGCCATACCTTGGCAAACTTGTATGCTGCTAGATTTGACCCTGTATAACCTGTAGCAATCGAACCAGGTGTTAGTGGTTGTTGCCCTATCACAACCTCAAATGGGCTCTAGTTCGTTGCCTCACTCCTTTGCAAGTTGTAGGAAAACTGCGCAATATCTAGCAGCTTTGGCCAGTCCTTTTGTATGGCACTCACATAGTGCCTAAGGTAGATCTCCAATAGTCCATTTACTCGCTCTGTCTGCCCATCGGTCTGCGGATGCATGCTAGTGGAAAAGTTCAAGTCTGACTCCAACAGCTTGAACAACTCAGTCCAGAACATGCCCGTGAAATGCCCATCCCGATCACTAACAATGGTCCTCGGCACTCTCCAGTACTTAACCATGTTCTTCAAGAACAATCGAGCTGCCTCCTCGGCTGGGCACTCCTTGGTTGCTGGAATGAAGATTCCATACTTGGAAAACCTGTCCACCACTACCATGATGCTTCCAAACCCTTCTGCTTTGGGTAGACCGACTATAAAGTCTAGAGAAATACTCTCCCATGATTGCTCTGGTACTGGCAATGGCTCTAAGAGACCTCATGGTTTCTTGAGCTCCACCTTGTCTTGTGGGCACACAAGACAAGTCTTCACATAGGCCTCCACATCGTCCCTCATGTGCGGCCAGTAGTACCAGGTCCTCGATTTACGCCAGGGTGTGGCTCACTCCGAGGTGTCCAGCCCACCTTGAATCATGGCATTCTTGCAAAACTTCCTTGCAGAGCTTCCCGTGCTGTGGCACAAACAGTCTACTACCCCTGGTGTACAGCAACCCATCCTGCAACCAAAACTACCTAGTCATACCTTGTTAGGCGTACTCCATCAAAGCCTTGGCTGTAGGATCATGCACAAGTCCCTTCTTGATGCACGACACTAGTGACCCCTCTGGTTGGCTAATGGCAGCAAGGTTAGCCTTTTTGCTCAGGGCATCTGCCACTAGGTTCACCTGTCCTGGCTTGTACTGTATCTGAAAATCAAATTCTGTAAGAAAATCTTGCCATCTTGCCTACTTGGGGGACAGCTTCTTCTACATATGGAAGTAGCTGGTTGCCACATTGTCCATCCTCACCATGAACCTCGACCCCAACAGGTAATGGTGCCAAGTGCGCAAGCAGTGTACCACTGCAGTCATCTCCTTCTCTTGGATCGTGTACTTGCGTTCAGTCTCGTTCAACTTCCTGCTCTCAAACACGACTGGACGTCCCTCCTGCATCAACACACCCCCTATGGCAAAGTCTGATGCATCCGTATGTACCTCATACGGCTTGGCATGGTCTGGCAAGGCTAAGATTGGCTTCTCAGTCAAAGGCTTCCTGGCACCCTGCGCTCCACTCCCATGCTTTCCCTTTCTTGAGCAAGTCAGTCAATGGTGTGGCTATTGCTGAGTGACCTTTGATGAAGTGCCTATAGTAGTTAACCAGCCCAAGGAATGATATCAACTCAGTGACCTTGGCTGGCGGTTGCCACTCCAGGATGGCGTGTATCTTGCCTTCATCCATGCGTATCCTGCCACCTCCCACTATGTGGCTTAGGAACGGGATCTCCTGCTGGGCGAATGAGCACTTCTCCCTCTTGACAAACAGCTTGTGTGCCTGCAACACCTCGAACAGCTGTCTCAAGTGGTCTACATGCTCTCCTAAAGTCTGGCTGTAGATCATAATGTCATCCAAATAAACCATAACAAATCAATCAAGGAAGTACCTTGTTCATAAGGGTGCAAAATGTTGCTGGAGCGTTCATGAGTCCGAAAGGCATCACCAAGAACTCATACGAACCATACCGAGTGACACATGCTATCTTTGGCTCATCTCCCTCCATGATCCTGACTTGATAGTAGCCCGACCTCAAATCCAGCTTGGTGAACCACCTTGCACTCCCAAGTTGATCGAACAAGTCCGCAATGAGTGGGATGGGATACTTGTTCTTGATGGTTAGCTTGTTCAAAGCCTGGTAGTCTATGCACAGCCGCAACGACCCATCATGCTTACGCTGGAATAGAACTGATGCACCATAGGGTGCCTTCGATGGCCTGATTAAGCCAGCATCAACTAACTCTTTGAGCTGCTTCCTCAACTCCTCCAACTCTGGTGGAGACATTCGGTAAGGGGCTCTAGCTGGTGGCTTAGCCTCGGACACCAGCTTGATCTTGTGGTCCTCCTCCCTCTTAAGTGGTAGCTTGCTAGCAACTTTGCGGGCATCACATCACTAAAGGTCTTCAGCACCTTTAGCACCTCCAAGGGTGACTCGATCTCTTTCTCCCTTGGCTCATCATATTTCAGGGCTGCCAAGAAGGTGTCTTCTTATCTACTTATCGCCTTGGCAAATTGGATGGCTGACACCACCCATTACCCAACTTCGGACCCTCCCTTCAATAGCACTAGGCATTGGCACCATGCATCCAAGATGCAAATACAATCGGCAAAAGGCACAAGGAGGGTGTTAATCCAATAAGGAAATCAAACCCAATCACAAACTCATAGTCGTCAAGGGGTATTACCTCTATGGTCTTCATGCCTTTCCAGTCTCCAAGCTATAACTCCACTTCCAATGCTACTCTAATGGCTGGAACCTCCTTAGAGTTCATCATTTCGATGGTACCAGTCCCTTTCTGCACCTTTAGTCCGAGCTTCCGGGCTCCATCACCTGAAATAAAAAGATGTGAGGCACCTGTGTCCACCAGTGTGCTCACCTTCTGATCCACAACCATTAGATTCGCAAACATCAAGCCCTTTGGCTTATGGCTCCCCTTACTCTGGACAGCATTGAGCACCAATGACCTAAGTTTTGCTGCCCTGACTCTGGCTCCTCGTCAGACTCCTTGTTTATAGTAACCAGTTTGCCTTTCTATGGGCAATTACGTGCTATGTGGCTCCCTCCACATAGGTAGCATGCTAGTGGCTCTCGATCCCTTTTTGCTTTCCATTTACCTGCTGGTGGCTTCCTCTCGCCATCCTTGGTTGAACGGTCTCGATCTCCATCCTTGGACTCTTGATCACGGTCTCCATCCTTGGACTTCCGATCACGGTCCTTCCCCTTGGACTACTTCTTTCGGTCCCTATCATCCCTGCCCTTACCCTTGGGCTTGGTAGACTCGAACTTGTTCAGAGGCTTGAACTCTATTAAGGCCTCGATAGTAGTCATGGCTTTAGCCAAGTCATGAACTCCTCTCCTTTGTAGCTCATGCTTCACCCACGGCTTCAGCCCATCCATGAAAGCAAATAAAGGCATCCTTCTCACCTAGATTCGAGATCTGTAGCATCAGTTCAGAGAATTTTTGGACATATTCCCTTATGTCCCCTTGCTGGCTCAGCCTGTGCAACTTTGCCTACGCCTCATCATCGACATACTCCGGGTAAAATTGTTCTCTGAACTCCTTTTGGAACTCTGCCCAGGTTCCAATCTTGGTACTCCCATGCCTGACATCATCACACCTGTGCCTCCACAATAATAAGGCTACATCAGTGAGATACATAGTAGCGATGCTTACCTTTATCACCTCGTCTTGCATGCCTATCGCCTGGAAGTTCTGCTCCATACCCCATAGGTAGTTGTCTACTTCCTTGGCTGCCCTAATCCCCTTGAACTCCTTAGGCTTGGGGACATCCAATCTGGACTTGGACACTCCAGCAAACATGCCATTCCCAATGGCAGTCTTGCAAGCAACGAGCTCACTGGCAAGCTCCTCCATCTGCTGGCGCATGGCCTCCATGCCATTGTGTAAGGTCAGCACTTCAGCCTCCAAGGTCTGATTCTTTTGGGTGAACACGTCCATGCCTTTGTTGAGAGTAGCTTCCAGCTCACTTTGGATCTCTTCCCCCATGGAGTCTAGCGACGCAATGTGAGTCTCTACCTCCTCAAGCTTCTCCCCCATGTTGCCTACGGTCACCTCCACCTTGGCCAACCTACCATCCATGGTAGACCAGATATCTCTAGAACTGGCTTTCTCGCCTCTTCCACGCCTATGCTCCTGGGCCTCTGGTTGTTGGCTAGCAACATCGCTTTGGGATGCCATCTCCTCAATCACGATCTAACCTGCACAACACAAACACACAGAATCGAACCCGCTTTGATACCAACTGTCACGGGCTCTGACCTTAGACTCAGAAACCATACGGCCTTAGGCTTGAAATCTCCTCCTTTATGTCTAAGTCAGCCTAAAACATAAGCATGCAGGCACTAGAACAATGGGAAGGGCTGATTACGCAAGTTAAAGAGAAACAGGATAAGAAGACAGAATTCTGGAAATACTCTTGTATTCGCTGAAACAAAAGTGTTTGATGGTGTACAAATGAGGGTAAAGTAGCCCTCTATTTATAGTTAAGGCTCCAGCTACAACTTAATGGCATATCCCTAGAATAAAGGCTAAAATCATGGGATTATACAAATTACAATCAATCAGGATGCTAACTCCTGATTTTCAGGGTCAACCAAATCTGCCAGGATGCTCCAGCTGATCCTGCCTGCTTCCAAAAGCTTCCCTTGTGTGTCCAACACCTTAGGCCATTTTGGATGTGGTACGGGCAGCTTGTATGCCAGGCCTTGGTCTCACGAGCTAGCCTGCAAGTTGAGCGGGCATTCTGAACTTGTTTCCTAGGTTTGGCATACAGATACCCGTCAGCATGCCTGCTGGTGCACCTGATGTGCCTGGCGCACCCGCCCAAGGCGTGACATGGGTGCTCAGCCAATCGGAGAGGTTGAATACACAAGCCAGGGATTGACCCGATCCCCTCCTACATGCTACCGATCCTGCTCCTCATCCTGCTGTCGCAACCCTCGGTCCGATCCGATCTTAGACTGGGAATGAACTCCATATGCTTAGACTGGGGATGAACTCCGTATGCCTAAGTCAACCCATAAAACGAGCGTGCGGGCGCTGAGCCAGTCAGAGAGGCATAATGCGTAAGCTAGGGATCGGCCCGGTCCCCCTCTGTGTGCTGCCAGTCCCACTGCCACAACCCTTGATCCGATTGGGGCTTAGACATGGAATGAACTCCCTATGCCTAAGCTAACCCACGAAATGGGCATGCGGGTGCTCAGCCGATCGTAGAGGCAGAATGTGCAAGCCGGGGATCGGCCTAGTCCCCCTACATGTTGTCGATCCTACTGTCACAACCCTCGGTCCAGTCCGATCTTAGACTGGGATTGAACTCTGTATGCTTAGGCTGGGGATGAACTCTGTATGCCTAAGTCAACCCACGAAATGAGCGTGCGGGCGCTCAGTCGACCGGAGAGGCAGGATGCGCAAGCCATGGATCGAACGGGTGGTAGGTGGGTTCAAGCACATCTTCATATTTCTGCCATGCCAATGCCATTTTTATGGCTTGTAAATTCATACAATGGTCCCCTAAGCCTTCATGTGAAGTTTCATGGCAAGACAACCCGTTTTCTATTTTTTCAGGATTTTTGAAACTTTTTGCGGTTCGGGATTTTTTAAAATTTTTTTAGAAATATTTTTGTCCCCAAATTTGTTAGAGGTGATCCTTGTATTTTTCTTGGCTTGCACAAAAAAATTCAGCTAAACACTTGAAATGGAGAAGATTTTGTGCCCGTTTGAAAAAAGTGTCCCCATTTCAGACACTTTAATGGCTACTGGCAGCAAACCTATAAAATCTCAAATGCTCTTTAAGGGGGTGTGAGTTCTCGAGGTTTGATGAGGGATAGGGGGCCAATATAAGGGCCAAGTACCAGCACCCATCGCACATCACGTGCGCACACCTCTCGGCCCCCCCAATCGCCGGAACCCCCAATGCCGCCGGTTAGGCTCTCCGACGATGCTCCGACGTTGGTGTCCCGAGTGAAAAAAATACGGCACCATCACATGCCTGAGCCCAGCATGTGAACCATGGCTCAAAATCTCAGACTGGCAATGAACTCCGTATGCTTAGACATGGAATGAACTCAGTATGCCAAAGCCAACCCATGAAACGAGCGTGCAGGCGCCCAGCCGACCGAAGAGGCAGAATACGTAAGTCGAGGATCAGCCTGGTCCCCCCTACGTGCTATCGATCTTGCTATCGCAACCCTTGGTCTGGTCTGATCTTAGATTGGGAATGAACTCCGTATGCATAAGTCAACCCACGAAACGAGCATGCGGCCGCTGAGCCGACCGAAGAGGCATAATGCGCAAGTTGGGGATCAACCCGGTCCCCTTCTGCGTGCTGCCGGTCCCACTGCCATAACCCTCAGTTTGACTGGGGCTTAGACATGGAATGAACTCCCTATGCCTAAGCCAACCCAAGAAATGGGGCGTGCTGCCCTCAGCCGGCCGAAGAGGCAGAATTCGCAAGCCAGGGATCGCCCGATCCCCCATGCGTGCTGTAGATCCTATTGCTGTAACCCTCGGTTTGGTTCGATCTTAGACAGAGAATGAACTCCGTATGCCTACGTCAACCCACGAAATGAGCGTGTGGGCATTCAGCCGGCCGGAGAGGCATAATGCACAAGTCAGGGGATCAGCCCGATCCCCTTCTACGTGCTGCCTATCCCGCTGCCAGTCCTACTGCCACAACCCTCAGTCCGACTGGGGCTTAGACATGGAATGAACTCCGTATGCCTAAGCCAACCCATGAAACGAGCGTACAGGTGCTCAGCAGGCCGGAGAGGCAGAATGTAGAAGCCGGGTATCGACCCGATCCGCCCTTGTGTGCTGCCGATCCTGCTACCGCAAACCTCCGTCCGATCCAATCTTAGACAGGGAATGAACTCCGTATGTTTAGACAATGAATGAGCTCCGTATGCCTAGGCAAACCCATGAAACAAGGCCGGCCAGAGAGGCAGAATGCCTCAGTCGGCTAGAGAGGCAGAATGCGCAAGCCGGGGATCGACCCAGTCCCCCCTGCATGCTGTCGATCCTACTACCACAACCCTTGGTCTGGTCTGATCTTAGACTGGGAATGAACTCTGGATGACTAAGTCAACCCATGAAATGAGCATGCGGGCACTGAGTTGACCGGAGGGGCATAATGCGCAAGCCGAGGATCGGCCTGATCCCTCTCTGCATGCTACAGGTCCCGCTGTCACAACCCTCGGTCCGACTGGGGATTATACATGGAATGAACTCCCTATGCCTAAGCCAACCCACGAAACAGGCATGCGGGCGCTCAACCGGTCGAAGAGGCAGAATGCGCAAGCCGGGGATCGACCCGGTCCCCCCTGCGTGCTGTCAATCCTGCTGTCGCAACCCTCAGTCCAGTCTGATCTTAGACTAGGAATGAACTCCATATGCTTAGACTGGGGATGAACTCCGTATGCCTAAGTCAACCCACGAAACGAGCGTGCGGGCGCTAAGTCTACCAGAGTGGCAGGATGCGCAAGCCGGGGATCGAATGGGTGGTAGGTGGGTTAAAGCACATCTTCAGATTTTTGCCATGCCAATGCCATTTTTATGGCTTGTAAATTCATACAATGGTCTCTTAAGCCTTCATGTGATGTTTCGTGGCAAGACGACCCATTTTCTATTTTTGACGATTTTCAAAACTTTTTGTGGTTTGGGATTTTTTAAAATTTTTTTAGAAAGAGTTTTGTCCCCAAATTCGGTAGAGGTGATACTTGTATTTTTGTTGGCGTGCACAAAAAATTTCAGCTAAAAACTCGAAGTGGAGAAGATTTTGTGACCATTTGAAAAAAGTGTCCCCATTTTAGACACTTTAATGGCTACTGGCAGCAAACCTGTAAAATCTCAAATGCTCTTTATGGGGGTGTGAGTTCTCGAGGTTTGATGAGGGATAGGGGGCCAATATAAGGGCCAGGTACCAGCAACCATCGCACATCATGTGCGAACACCCTCGGGCCCGCCAAACGTTGGAACCCCCAATGTCGTCGGTTAGGCTCTCCGATGATGCTCGGGCGATGCTCCAGCGATGGTGCCCCGGGTGAAAAAAATGTGGCACCACCACATGCCCGAGCCCAGCATGTGCACCGTGGCTCAAAATCTTAGACTGGGAATGAACTCCACATGCTTAGACATGGAATGAACTCTGTATGCCTAGGCCAACCCATAAAATGAGTGTGCGGGCGCTCAGCCAGCCGGAGAGGCAGAATGCTCAAGCCGGGGATCGACCCAATCCCCCCCCACTTGCTGTCGATCCTGCTACTGCAACCCTCAGTCTGGTCTGATCTTAGACTGGGAATGAACTCCATATGCATAAGTCAACCCACGAAATGAGCGTGCGGGCGCTGAGCCGGCCGAATAGGCATAATGCACAAGCGGAGGATCTGCCCAGTCCCCCTCTACATGCTACCGATCCCGCTGGTACAACCCTCGGTCCGGCTGGGGCTTAGACATGGAATGAACTCCCTATGCCAAAGCCAACCCACGAAACGAGCATGCGGGCGCTCAACCGACCGGAGAGGCAGAATGCGCAAGCCGGGGATCGGCCCGGTCCCCCCTGCGTGCTACCGATCCTGCTACCGCAACCCTCGGTCTAGTCTGATCTTAGACTAGGAATGAACTCATATGCTTAGACTGGGGATGAACTCCGTATGCGTAAGTCAACCCACAAAACGAGCTACGGGCACTCAGCCAACCAGAGAGGCATAATACGCAAGCCGGGGATAAGCTCGGTCCCTCTCTGTATGCAGCTCGGTCCCCCTCTGTATGCAGCTGATCCCACTACCGATCCTGCTGCCACAACCCTCGGTCTGGCTGGGGGCTTAGACATGGAATGAACTCTATATTCCTAAGCCAACCCATGAAACGAGCGTGCGGGCGATCAGCTGGCCGGAGACGCAGAATGCGCAAGCCGAGGATCGACCTGGTCCCCCCTGTGTGCTGTTGATCCTACTACCGAAACCTCAGTTCGGTCCGATCTTAGACTGGGAATGAACTCCGTATGCATAAGCCAACCCACAAAATGAGCGTGCTGGTGCTAAGCCGACCGGAGAGGCATAATGTGCATGCGGGGATCCGCCCGGTCCCCCTCTGCGTGCGGCCGATCCCGCTGCCACAACCCTCGGTCCGACTGGGGCATAGACATGGAATGAACTCCCAATGCCTAAGCCAACCCACGAAACGGGCGTGCGGGCGCTCAGCCAGTCGGAGAGCTAGAATGCGCAAGCTGGGGATCGGCCCGGTCACCCCTGCGTGCTATCGATCCTACTGCCGCAACCCTCGGTCCGGTCTGATCTTAGACTGGGAATGAACTCCATATGCTTTGATTGGGGATGAACTCCGTACGCCTAAGTGAACCCACGAACCGAGCGTGCGGGCGCTCAGCCGACCAGAGAGGCAGCATGCACAAGCTGGGGATCGAACGGGTGGTAGGTGGGTTCAAGCACATCTTCATATTTCTGCCTTGCCAATGCCTTTTTTATGGCTTGTAAATTCATCCAATGGTCCCTTAAGTTTCATGGCAAGATGACCCGTTTTCTATTTTTCACGATTTTTGAAACTTTTTACGGTTCGGGATTTTTTAAAATTTTTTTAGAAAGAGTTTTATCCCCAATTTTGGTAGAGGTGATCCTTGTATTTTTTTTGGGATGCACAAAAAAATTCAGCTAAAAACTCGAAGTGGAGAAGATTTTGTGACCTTTTGAAAAAAGTGTCCCAATTTCAGACACTTTAATGGCTACTGGCAGCAAACCTATAAAATCTCAAACGCTCTTTAAGGGTGTGTGAGTTCTCCAGGTTTGATGAGGGATAGGGGGCCAACATAAGGGCCAAGTACCAGCACCAATCACACATCATGTGCGCACCCCCCCGGGCCCCCCAATCGCCGGAACCCCCAATGCCGCTGGTTAGGCTCTCTGGTGATGCTCCAACGATGGTGCCCTAGGAAAAAAAATGCGGCAACACCACCTGCCCGAGCCCAGCATGTGCACCGTGGCTCAAAATCTTAGACTAGGAATGAACTCCGTATGCTTAGACATGGAATGAACTCCATATGCCTAAGCCAACCCACGAAATGGGCATGCGGGCGCTCAATCGACCGAAAAGGCAGAATGCACAAGCCGGGATCCGCCCGATCCCCCCTGAGCGCTGCCGATCTTGCTACTGGTCCTGCTGCCAAAACCCTCAGTCTGGTCCGATCTCAGACTAGGAATGAACTCCATATGCTTAGACATGGAATGAACTCCGTATGCCTAAGGCAACGCACGAAACGAGCGTACGGGCGCTCAGCCGACCAAAGAGACAGAATGCGCAAGCCGGGGACTGGCCTGATCCCCCCTGCGTGCTGTTGATCCTACTACCATAACCCTCGGTCCAATCTGATCTTAGACTGGGAATGAACTCTGTATGCCTATGTCAACCCACGAAACGAGCGTTCGGGTGTTGAGCCGACCGGAGAGGCACAATGCGCAAGCCGGGGATCGGCCCAGTCCCCCTCTATGTGCTGTCGGTCCCTGCAATAATCCTCGATTCGGCTGGGGCTTAGACCTGGAATGAACTCCCTATGCCTAAGCCAACCCACGAAAAGGGCGTGCGGGCGCTTAGCCGGCCAAGAGGCAGAACGCGTAAGCCGGGGATCGGCCCGGTCCCCCCTGTGTGCCGCCAATCCTGCTGCCGTAACCCTTGATCCAGTCCAATCTTAGACTGGCAATGAACTCCGTATTCTTAGACTGGGGATGAACTCCGTATGCCTAAGTCAACCCATGAAATGAGCATGCGGGTGCTCAGTCGATCGGAGAGGCATAATGCACAAGCCGAGGATCAACCGGGTCCCCCTATGCGTGCTGTCGATCCCACTACCAGTCCTACTACCACAACCTTCGGTCCTGTTGGGGCTTAGACATGGAATGAACTCCGTATGCCTAAGCCAACCCACAAAATGAGCGTGCGGGCGCTCAGCCGACCGGAGAGGCAGAATGCGCAAGCCGAGGATCGACTTGGTCCCCCCTGCGTACTGTCGATCCTACTGTCGTAACCCTCGGTCCGGTCTGATCTTAGACTGTGAATGAACTCCGTATGACTAAGTCAACCCATGAAACAAGCATGCAGATGCTGAGCCGGCCGGAGGGGCATAATGTGCCAGTCAGGGATCGGCCCGGTCCCCTTCTGCGTGCTGCCAGTCCCGCTGCCACAACCCTCTGTCTGACTGGGGCTTAGACATGGAATGAACTCCCTATGCCTAAGCCAACCCAGGAAACAGACGTGCGGGCGCTCAGTCGACTGGAGAGGCAGAATGCGCAAGCCAAGGATCGGCCCAGTCCCCCCTGCGTGCTGCCGATCCTACTACCGCAACCCTCAGTCCAATCCGATCCTAGACTGGGAATGAACTCCATATGCTTAGACTGGGAATGAACTCTGTATGCCTAAGTCAACCCACGAAACGTGCGTGCGAACTCTCAGCCAACTAAAGAGGCAGGATGCGCAAGCCGGGGATCGAACTGGTGGTAGGTGGGATCAAGCACATCTTTATATTTTTGCCATTCCAATGCCATTTTTATGGCTTGTAAATTCATACAATGGTCCCCTAAGCCTTCATGTGATGTTTCGCGGCAAGACGACCCGTTTTCTATTTTTCACAATTTTTGAAACTTTTTGCGGTTCAGGATTTTTTAAAATTTTTTTAGAAATATTTTTGACCCCAAAATTGGGAGAGGTGATCCTTGTATTTTTTTTGGCATGCCTAAAAAAATTCAGCTAAAAACTCTAAGTGGAGAAGATTTTGTGGCCGTTTGAAAAAAGTGTCCCCATTTCAGACACTTTAATGGCTACTGGCAGCAAACCTTTAAAATCTCAAATGCTCTTTAAGGGGGTGTGAGTTCTAGAGGTTCGACGAGGGATAGGGGGCCAATATAAGGGCCAAGTACCAGCACCCATTGCACATCATGTGCGCACACCCACACGGCCCCCCAATCACCGAAACCCTCCAATGCCGTCGGTTAGGCTCTCTGGCGATGCTCCGACGATGCTCCGATGATGGTGCCCCGAGAAAAAAAAATGTTGCACCAGCACATGCCCGAGCCCAGCATGTGCACCATGGCTCAAACTCTTAGACTGGGAATGAACTCTATATGCTTAGACAAGGAATGAACTTCGTATGCCTAAGCCAACCCACGAAACGAGCGTGCGGGTGCTCAGCAGGCCTGTGAGGCAGAATGCGCAAGCCAAGGATCGGCCTGATCCCCCTCTGCGTGCTGCCAGTCCCGCTGCCATAACCCTTGGTTCGGCTAGGGCTTAGACATGGAATGAACTACCTATGCCTAAGCCAACCCATGAAACAGGCGTGCGGGAGCTCAGCTAGCTGGAGAAGCAGAATGCGCAAGCCGAGGATCAACCCGATCCCCCCTACATGCTGCCGATCCTGCTACCGCAACCTTCAGTCTGGTCTCATCTTAGACTAGGAATGAACTCTATATGCTTAGACTGGGGATGAACTCCGTATGCCTAAGTCAACCCATGAAACGAGCGTGCGGACGCTCAGCCGACCGAGAGGCAGGATGCGGAAGTTGGAGATCGAGCGGGTGGCAGGTGGGTTCAAGCACATCTTCATATTTCTACCATTCCAATGCCATTTTTATGGCTTGTAAATTCATACAATGGTCCCCTACACCTTCATGTGAAGTTTCGTGGCAAGACGACCCGTTTTCTATTTTTCACGATTTTCAAAACTTTTTACGGTTCTGGATTTTTTAAAATTCTTTTAGAAAGAGTTTTGTCCCCAAATTTGGTAGAGGAGATCCTTTTATTTTTTTTGGCATGCACAAAAACATTCAGCTAAAAACTCAAAGTGGAGAAGATTTTGTGACCATTTGAAAAAAGTGTCCCTATTTTAGACACTTTAATGGCTACTGGCAGCAAACCTATAAAATCTCAAATGCTCTTCAAGGGGGTGTGAGTTCTAGAGGATTGATGAGGGATAGGGGGCCAATATAAGGGCCAAGTACCAGCACTCATCGCACATCATGTGCGCACACCCCCCGGCCCCCCCAATCGTCGAAACCCCCAATGCCGTCGGTTAGGCTCTCCGGTGATGCTCCGACGATGGCGCCCCAAGTGAAAAAAATATGGCACCAGCACATTCCCAAGCCCAGCATGTGCACCGTGGCTCAAACTCTTAGACTGGGAATGAACTCCGTATGCTTAGACATGGAATGAACTCCGTATGCCTAAGCCAACCCATGAAACGAGTGTGCGGGCGCTAAGCCGATCGGAGAGGTAGAATGCGCAAGCTGGGGATCGGCCCGATCCCCCTCTATGTGCTGCCGATCTCGCTACCACAACCCTCAGCCTTGCTGGGGCTTAGACATGGAATGAACTACCTATGTGTCAGCGAACCCACGAAACAGGCATGCGGGCGCTCAGCCGATCGAAGAGGCAAAATGAGCAAGCCAGGGATCGGCCTAGTCCCCCCTATGTGCTGCCGATCCTGCTGTCGCAACCCTCGGTCTGGTTCAATCCTAGACTGGGAATGAACTCCGTATGCTTAGACTGGGTATGAACTCCATATGTCTAAGTCAACCCACGAAACGAGTGTACGGGCGCTCAGCCGGCTTGAGAGGCAAAATGCGCAAGCTGGGGATCGGCCCGGTCCCCCTACGTGCAGACGATCCTGCTGTCGGTCCTGCTGCCGTAAGCCTCGGTCTGGTCCAATCTTTGACTGGGAATGAACTCTGTATGCTTAGACATGGAATGAACTCCGTACGCCTAAGCCAACCCACGAAACGAACGTGTGGGTGCTCAACTGGCCGAAGAGGCAGAATGCGCAAGCTGGGGACCGGCCCGGTCCCCCCCTACGTGCTATCGATCTTGCTGCCGCAACCCTCGGTCCGGTCCAATCTTAGACTGGAATGAACTCCGTATGCCTAAGTCAACCCATGAAATGAGCGTTTGGGGGCTGAGCTGACCGAAGAGGCATAATGCGCAAGCCGAGGATCGGCTCGATCCCCCTCTGAGTGTTGTCAGTCTTGCTACCACAACCATTAGTTCTGCTGGGGCTTAGACATGGAATGAACTCTCTATGCCTAAGCCAACCCATAAATCAGGCATACGGGCACCCAACCTGCTGGAGAAGCAGAATGTGCAAGCCGAGGATCGGTCCGGTCCCTCCTACATGCTATCGATCCTGTTGTCGCAACCTTCGATCTAGTCCGATCTTAGACTGGGAATGAACTTCGTATGCTTAGACTGGGGATGAACTCCGTATGCCTAAGTCAACCGATGAAACGAGCGTGTAGGCACTCAGCCGACCGAAGAGGCCAACTGGAGAGACATAATGCATAAGCTGGGGATCAGCTTGGTCCCCCTCTGCGTGTTGTAGATCCCGCTACCGGTCCTGCTGCCACAACCCTCGGTCAGACTGGGGCTTAGACATGGAATGAACTCTGTATGCCTAAGCCAACCCACGAAACGAGCTTGCGAGCGCTCAGTCGGCTAGAGAGACAGAATGCGCAAGCTGAGGATCGACCTGGTCCCCCCTACGTGTTGTCCATCCTGCTGCCACAACCCTCGATATGGTTCGATCTTAGACTGGGAATGAACTCCGTATGCTTAGATTGGGGGTGAACTCCGCATGCCTAAGTCAACCCACAAAATAAGCGTGCATGCGCTCAGTCGATCGGAGGGTTGGCCGAAGAGGGAGAATACACAAGTTAGGGATCGACCCGGTCCCCCCCTGCGTGCTATCGATCCTGTCACTGGTCCTGCTACCGCAACCCTCGGTCTGGTCTGATCTTTGACTGGGAATGAACTCCATATGTTTAGACATGGAATGAACTCCGTATGTCTAAGCCAACCCATGAGACGAGCGTGCGGGTGCTCAACCGGTCGGAGAGGCAGAATGCGTAAGCTAGGGACCAGCTCGATCCCCCCTGCGTGTTGTCGATCCTGCTATCGCAACCCTCGGTCTGATCCGATCTTAGACTGGAAATGAACTCCATACACCTAAGTCAAAATACTTTAATGAGCGTTCGGGCGCTGAGCCGACCAGAGAGGCATAATGCCCAAGCCGGGGATCAGCCCGGTTCCCCTCTGCGTGCTGTCGATCCCACTGTCGGTCTTGTTGCCACAACCCTCAGTCCGACTGGGGCTTAGACATGGAATTAACTCTGTATGCCTGAGCCAACCCATGCAACGAGCGTGCGATCGCTCAACCGATCGAAGAGGCAGAATGCACAAGTCGGGGATCAGCCCGATCCCTCCTACGTGCTATCGATCCTGCCACTGGTCCTGCTACCGCAACCCTCGATTCAGTCCAATCTTAGACTAGGAATGAACTCCATATGCTTAGACATGGAATGAACTCCGTATGCCTAAGCCAACCCATGAAACGAGCTTATGGGAGCTCAATCGGTCAGAGAGGTAGAATGCGCAAGCTGGGAACCGGCCTGGTCTCCCCTAAGTGTTATCGATCCTACTGCCACAACCCTCGGTCCGGTCTGATCTTAGACTAGGAATGAACTTCGTATGCCTAAGTCAACCCATAAAATGAGCGTGTAGGCACTGAGTCGGCCGAAGAGGCATAATGCGCAAGCCGGGAACGGCTCAATCCCCCTTTACGTGCTATTGGTCTCGCTGTCACAACCCTCGATCCGATTGGGGTTTAGACATGGAATGAACTCCCTATGCCTAAGCCAACCCATGAAACGGACGTGCGGGTGCTCAGCCGATCGGAGAGGCAGAATGCGTAAGTCGGGGATCGGCCCGATCCCCTCTGCGTGCTGCGGATGCTACTACGTAACCCTCAGTCCGATCCGATCTTAGACTGGGAATGAACTCTGTATGCTTAGACTAGGGATGAACACCGTATGCCTAAGTAAACCCACAAAATGAGTGTGCAGACGCTAAACTGACCAGAGAGGCAGGATGCGCAAGTCGGGGATCGAACGGGTGGTGTGTGGGTTCAAGCACATCTTCATATTTCTGCCATGCCAATGCCATTTTTATGGCTTGTAAATTCATACAATGGTCCCCTACACCTTCATGTGAAGTTTCATGGCAAGACGACCCATTTTCTATTTTTCACGACTTTCAATACTTTTTGTGGTTCAAGGATTTTTTAAAATTTTTTTAGAAATATTTTTGTCCCTAAATTTGGTAGAGGTGATCCTTGTATTTTTTTTGGCATGCACAAAAAATTTAAGCTAAAAACTCGAAGCGGAGAAGATTTTGTGACCGTTTGAAAAAAGTGTCCCCATTTCAGATACTTTAATGGCTACTGGCAGCAAACCTATAAAATCTCAAATGCTCTTTAAGGGGGTGTGAGTTCTCGAGGTTTGATGAGGGATAGGGGGCCAATATAAGGGCCAAGTACCAGCAGCCATCGCACATCATGTGTGCACACCCTCGGCCCCCCCAATCACCGGAACCCCCAATACCACCGGTTAGGCTCTCCAAGCCCAGCATGTGCACCGTGGCTCAAACTCTTAGACTGGGACTGAACTCCGTATGCTTAGACATGAAATCAACTCTGTATGCCTAAGCTAACCCATCAAATGAGCGTACAGGCGCTCAGCCGACTGGAGAGGCAGAATGCGCAAGTCGGGGATCGGCCCGGTCCCCCTCTGCGTGTTATCGGTCCCGCTGCCACAACCCTCTGTCCAGCTGGGGCTTAGACATGGAATGAACTCCCTATGCCTAAGCCAACCCATGAGACGAGCGTGCGGGCACTCAACCAACCGAAGAGGTAGAATACGCAAGCCGGGGATCGGCTCGGTCCCCCTCTGCGTGCTGCCGATCCTGCTCCTAGTCCTGCTGCCGCAACCCTCGGTCCGGTCCGATCTTAGATTGGGAATGAACTCCGTATGCTTAGACATGGAATGAACTCCGTATGCCTAAGGCAACCCATGAAACGAGCATCCGAGCACTCAGCCGACCGAATAGGCAGAATGCGCAAGCCAAGGACCGACCCATTCCCCCCTGCGTGCTTTCGATCTTGCTGCCGCAACCCTCGATCCGGTCCGATCTTAGACTGGGAATGAACTCCGTATGCCTAAGTCAACCCACAAAATGAGTGTGCGGGCGCTGAGCTGGTCGGAGAGGCATAATGCGTAAGCCAAGGATCGGCCCGATCCCCCTTTGCGTGCTACCGGTCCCGCTACCACAACACTCGATCCGGCTGGGGCTTAGACGTGGAATGAACTCCCTATGCCTAAGCCAACCCACGAAATGGGCGTGTGGTCACTCAGTCGATCGGAAAGGCAGAATGCACAAGCTGGGGATTAGCCTGGTTCCCCCTGCATTCTGTTGATGCTACTGCCGCAACCCTCGGTCCGGTCCGATCTGAGACTAGGAATGAACTCCGTACGCTTAGACTGGGGATGAACTCCGTATGCCTAAGTCACCCCCTGAAAACGATCGCAGCGGTGCGCTTCAGCCGATCGAAGAGGCAGAATGCGCAAGTCAGAGATCAGCTTGATCCCCCTCTGCGTGTTGCCGATCCTGCTGCTGGTCCTGCTATCCGTAACCCTCAGTCCAGTCTGATCTTAGACGGAAAAATGAACTCCATAACGCTTAGACAATGGAATTGACCTCTGTATGCCTTAACGCCAACCCACGAAACGAGCGTACGGGCCACTCACCGGCCGGCGAGATGCAGTAATGGCGCAGCCGGGGACCCAACTCGGTCCGCCCTGCGTTCTATCGATCTTGCTGGTGCAACCCTCGGTCCGATCTGATCTTAGACTGGGAATGAACTCCGTATACCTAAGTCAACCCATGAAATGAGCGTTCGGGCACAAAGCCGATCGGAGAGGCATAATGCGCAAGCCGGGGATCGACCCAGTCCCCCTCTGCGTGCTACCGATCCCACTGCCACAACCCTCAGTCTAACTGGGGCTTAGACATTGGAATGAACTCCTTATGCCTAAGCCGACCCACGAAACGGGTGTGCGGGCACTCAGCCAATCGAAAAGGCAGAATACGCAAGTCGAGGATCGGCCTGGACCCCCTTGCATGTTGTCTATCCTGCTGTCGTAACCCTCGATCCGGTCCAATCGTGGACTGGGAAAGAACTCCGTATGCCTAAGTCAACCCATGAAACGAGCGTGCGAGCGCTCAGCTAGCTAGAGAGGTCAGCCGAAGAGGCATATTGCACAAGCTAGGGATCAGTCGGGTCCCCCTCTACGTGCTGCCCATCCTGCTGTTGGTCCTGCTGCAACAACCCTCGGTCCAACCGGGGCTTAGACAAGGAATGAACTCCGTATGCCTAAGCCAACCCACGAAATGAGCGTACGGGCACTCAGTTGATCGGAGAGGCAGAATGTGCAATCCGGGGATCGGCCCGATCCCCCCTACGTGCTACCGATCCTATTGTTGGTGATGCTGTCGCAACCCTCGGTCCGGTCTGATCTTAGGCTGGGAATGAACTCCGTATGCCTAGACATGGAATGAACTCCATATGCCTAAGCCAACCTACGAAACGAGCGTGCGAGTGCTCAACTGGTCGGAGAGGCAGAGTGCGTAAGCCGAGGACCGGCCTGATCCCCCCTACGTGCTGTCGATCCTGCTATCGCAACCCTTGGTCTGGTCCGATCTTAGACTAGGAATAAACTCCGTGGCCTAAGTTAACCCACGAAACGAGCGTGCAGGTGCTGAGTCGGTCGGAGAGGCATAATGCGTAAGTCGGGGATCGACCCGATCACCATGGAATGAACTCCGTATGCCTAGACATGGAATGAACTCCATATGCCTAAGCCAACCTACGAAACGAGCGTGCGAGTGCTCAACTGGCCGGAGAGGCAGAGTGCGTAAGCCGAGGACCGGCCTGATCCCCCTACGTGCTGTCGATCCTGCTATCGCAACCCTTGGTCTGGTCCGATCTTAGACTAGGAATAAACTCCGTGGCCTAAGTTAACCCACGAAACGAGCGTGCAGGTGCTGAGTCGGTCGGAGAGGCATAATGCGTAAGTCGGGGATCGACCCGATCACCATGGAATGAACTCCGTATGCCTAGACATGGAATGAACTCCATATGCCTAAGCCAACCTACGAAACGAGCGTGCGAGTGCTCAACTGGCCGGAGAGGCAGAGTGCGTAAGCCGAGGACCGGCCTGATCCCCCCTACGTGCTGTCGATCCTGCTATCGCAACCCTTGGTCTGGTCCGATCTTAGACTAGGAATAAACTCCGTGGCCTAAGTTAACCCACGAAACGAGCGTGCAGGTGCTGAGTCGGTCGGAGAGGCATAATGCGTAAGTCGGGGATCGACCCGATCACCCTCAGCATGCTGTCAGTCCCACTGCCACAACCCTCGATCCAGCTGGGGCTTAGACATGGAATTAACTCCCTATGCCTAAGCCAACCCATGAAACGGGCGTGCGGGCGCTCAGTCGGCCAGAGAGGCAGGATGCGCAAGCCGGGGATCGAACGGGTGGTAGGTGGGTTCAAGCACATCTTCATATTTTTGCCATGCCAATGCCATTTTTATGGCTTGTAAATTCATTCAATGGTCCCCTACACCTTCATGTGAAGTTTCGTGGCAAGACGACCTGTTTTCTATTTTTCAAGATTTGTAAAACTTTTTGTGGTTCAGGATTTTTTAAAATTTTTTTAAAAAGAGTTTTGTCCCCAAATTTGGTAGAGGTGATCCTTGTATTTTTGTTGGCATGCATAAAAAATTCAGCTAAAAACTCGAAGTGGAGAAGATTTTGTGACCGTTTGAAAAAAGTGTCCCCATTTCAGACACTTTAATGGCTACTGGCAAGAAACCTGTAAAATCTCAAATGCTTTTTAAGGGAGTGTGAGTTCTCGAGGTTTGATGAGGGATAGGGGGCCAATATAAGGGCCAAGTACCAGCAGCCATCGCACATCATGTGCGCACACCCCTTCGGCCCCCTATCGTCGAAACCCCCAATGCTGCCGGTTAGGCTCTTCGGTGATGCTCCGACGATGGTGCCCTGGGCGAAAAAAATACAGCACCAGTACATGCCCGAGCCCAGCATGTGCACCGTGGCTCAAACTCTTAAATTGGGAATGAACTCCGTATGCTTAGACATGGAATGAACTTCGTATGCCTAAGCCAACCCACGAAACGAGCGTGCGGGTGCTTAGCCGGCTGGAGAGGCAGAATGCGCATGCTGGGGATTGGCCCAGTCCTCCTCTGCATGCTACCGATCCTGTTACCACATCCCTCGGTCCAGCTTGGGCTTAGACGTGGAATAAACTCCCTATGCCTAAGCCAACCCACGAAACGGGTGTGCGGGCGCTCAGCCAGTCGGAGAGGCAGAATGCCCGAGCCGAGGATCGGCCCGATCCCCCTCTGCGTGCTGTCGATCCTGCTGCCCTAACCCTCAGTCTGGTTCAATCTTAGATTGGGAATGAACTTCGTATGCTTAGACTGGGGATGAACTCCGTATGCCTAAGTCAACCCACGAAACGAGCGTGCGGGCACTCAATCAACCGGAGAGGCAGAATGCGTAAGCCGGGGATCGACTCGGTCCCCCTTGCATGCTATCGATCCTACTACTGGTCCTACTACCGCAAGCCTCGGTCCGGTTCGATCTTAGACTAGGAATGAACTTTTTATGCTTAGACATGGAATGAACTCCGTATGCCTAAGCCAACCCACGAAACGAGCTTGCGGACGCTCTGCCGACCAAAGAGGCAGGATGCGTAAGCCAGGGATCGAACGGATGGTAGGTGGGTTCATGCACATCTTCATATTTCTACCATGCCAATGCCATTTTTATGGCTTGTAAATTCATACAATGGTCCCGTTCACCTTCACATGAAGTTTCGCGGCAAGGTGACCCGTTTTTTATTTTTCACGATTTTTAAAACTTTTTACGGTTCGAGATTTTTTAAAATTCTTTTAGAAAGATTTTTGTCCCCAAATTTGGTAGAGGTGATGCTTGTATTTTTGTTGGTATGCACAAAAAATTCAACCAAAAACTCAAAGTGGAGAAGATTTTGTGACCGCTTGAAAAAGTGTCCCTATTTCAGACACTTTAATGGCTACTGGCAGCAAACCTATAAAATCTCAAATGCTCTTTAAGGGGGTGTGAGTTCTCGAGGTTTGATGAGGGATAGGGGGCCAATATAAGGGCCAAGTACCAGCACCCATCGCACATCATGTGCGCACACCCCCGACCCCCCCAATCATCGGAACCCCCAATGCTACCGGATAGGCTCTCCGACGATGCTCCGACGATGGTGCCTCGGGCGAAAAAAATGCAGCACCAGCACATGCCCGAGCCCAGCATGTGCACCGTGGCTCAAACTCTTAGACTAGGAATGAACTCCGTATGCCTAAGCCAAGCCACGCAACGAGCGTACGGGCGCTCAGTCGGCCGGAGAGGCAGAATGCACAAGCCGGGGATCAACCCGATCCCCCTCTACGTGCTGCTAGTCCCGCTGCCACAATCCTCGGTCCGACTGGGGCTTAGCATGGAATGAACTCCCTATGCCTAAGCCAACACACGAAACGGGTGTGCGGGCACTCGGCCAGTCGGAGAGGTAGAATGCGCAAGCCGAGGATCGGTTTGGTCCCCCTTGTGTGCTACCGATCTTGCTGCCGCAACCCTTGGTTCGGTTCAATCTTAGACTGGGAATGAACTCCATATGCTTAGATTAGGGATGAACTCTGTATGCCTAAGTTAACCCACAAAACGAGCGTACGGGCGCTCAGCCGACCGGAGAGGCCGAATGCACAAGCCGAGGATCGACCTGGTCCCCCTCTACGTGCTGTCGGTCCCACTGCCACAACCCTCGGTCCGGTTGGGGCTTAGACATGGAATGAACTCCCTATGCCTAAGCCAACACATGAAACGGGCGTGCGGGCACTCAGCCGGTCGAAGAGGCAGAATGCGTAAGCCGGGGATCGGCTTGGTCCCCCCTGTGTGCTACCGATCTTGCTGCCACAACCCTCGATCCGGTTCGATCTTAGACTGGGAATGAACTCCGTATGCTTAGGCTGGGGATGAACTCCGTATGCCTAAGTCAACCCATGAAACGAGCGTGCGACCGCTCTGCCAGTCGGAGAGGTTGGCCAGAGAGGCAGAACGTGCAAGTCAGGGATCGACCCAATCCCCCCTGTGTGCTACCGATCTTGCTACTGGTCCTGCTGTCGTAACCCTCGATTCGATCCGATCTTAGACTTGGAATGAACTCCGTATGCTTAGACATGGAATGAACTCTGTATGCCGTAACCCTCGATCCCCCTCTGTGTGCTGCTGGTCCCGTTGCCACAACCCTCGGTCCGACTGGGGCTTAGACATGGAATGAACTCCCTATGCCTAAGCCAACCCACAACACGGGTGTGTGGGCGCTCAGCCAATCGGGGAGGTAAAATACGCAAGCCGAGGATCGATCCGGTCCCCCCTGCGGGCTCCCGATCCTACTACTGAAACCTTCAGTCCGGTTCGATCTTAGACTGGGAATGAACTCCGTATGCTTAGACTGGGGATGAACTCCGTAGGCCTAAGTCAACCCACGAAACGAGCGTACGAGCATTCAGCTGGTCGGAGAGGTCGACCGAAGAGGCATAATATGCAAGCCGAGGATCAGCCTAGTCCCTCTCTGTATGCTGCCGATCTCGCTGTCGATCCTGCTACCACAACCCTCGGTCCGACTGGGGCTTAGACATGGAATGAACTTTGTATGCCTAAGGCAACCCACGAAATGAGCGTGCGGGTGCTCAGCCGGTCAGAGAGGCAAAATGCGCAAGCTAGGGACCGACCCGATCCCCCCCTTCATGCTGTCGATTCTGCTGCCACAACCCTCAGTCCGGTCCGATCTTAGACTGAGAATGAACTCCGTATGCCTAAGTCAACCCATGAAATGAGTGTGCAGGCACTGAGCCGATCGGAGAGGCATAATCGCAAGTCAGGGATCGGCCTGGTCCCTCTCTGCGTGCTGCTGGTCCCGCCGCCACAACCCTCGGTCCAGCTGGGCTTAGACATGGAATGAACTCCCTATGCCTAAGTCAACCCATGAAATGAGCATGCAGGCACTCAGCCGGTCGAAGATGCATAATATGCAAGCTGGGGATCGACCCAATCCCCCTCTACCTGCTGTCGGTCCCGCAGCCACAACCCTCGGTCCGGCTGGAGCTTAGACATGGAATGAACTCCCTATGCCTAAGCCAACCCATGAAATGGGCATGCGGGCGCTCAGCCGGCCGGAGAGGCAGAATACGTAAGCCGGGGATCATCCCAATCCCCTTGCGTGCTGTCGATCTACTGCCACAACCTTCGGTCTGGTCTGATCTTAGATTGGGAATGAACTTCGTATGCTTAGACTAGGGATGAACTCCATATGCCTAAGTCAACCCACAAAATGAGCGTACGGACGCTCAGCCGACCAGAGAGGCAGGATGCGCAAGCCAGGGATCGAACGGATGGTAGGTGGGTTCAAGCACATCTTCATATTTCTGCCATGCCAATGCCATTTTTATGGCTTGTAAATTCATACAATGGTCCCCTACGCCTTCATGTGAAGTTTCGTGGCAAGACGACCCGTTCTCTATTTTTCATAATTTTTGAAACTTTTACAGTTCAGGATTTTTTAAAATTTTTTTAGAAAGAATTTTGTCCCCAAATTTGGTAGAGGTGATCCTTTTATTTTTGTTGGCATGCACAAAAACATTCAGCTAAAAACTGAAAGTGGAGAAAATTTTGTGATCGTTTGAAAAAAGTGTCCCCATATCAGACACTTTAATGGCTACTGGCAGTAAACCTATAAAATCTCAAATGCTCTTTAAGGGGGTGTGAGTTCTTGAGGTTTGATGAGGGATAGGGGGCCAATATATGGGCCCAGTACCAGCATCCATCGCACATCATGTGCGCACACACCCCGGCCCACCAAACGTTGGAACCCCCAATGCCGTCGGTTAGGCTCTCCGACGATGCCCCGACGATGCTCCGACGATGGTGCCCCGAGGGAAAAAAAGGTGGCACCTGCACATGCCCAAGCCTAGCATGTGCACCGTGGCTCAAACTCTTAGACTAGGAATGAACTCTGTATGCCTAAGCCAACCCACGAAACGAGCGTGTGGGCACTCAGTTGGTAGGAGAGGCAGAATGCACAAGCCGAGGATCAACCCGGTCCCCCTCTGCGTGCTGTCGGCCCCACTACCACAGCCCTCGGTCCAGCTGGGGCTTAGACATGGAATGAACTCCTTGTGCCTAAGCCAACCCACGAAACGGGTGTGCGGGTGCTGGACCGGTCGAGGAGGCAGAATGCACAAGCCAGGCATCGGCTCAGTCGCCCCTGCGTGCTGTCGATCCTGCTGCTGCAACCCTCGATCCGGTTGATGTTAGACCGGGAATGAACTCCCTATGCTTAGATTGGGGATGAACTCCGTATGCCTAAGTCAACCCACGAAATGAGAGTGCGAACGCTCAGACGATCGGAGAGGCCAGCTAGTGAGGCAGAATGCGCAAGCCGGGGATCAACCCAGTCCCCCCTTACGTGCTACCGATCCTGCTGCTGGTCCTGTAGTCGCAATGCTCGGTCCGGTCCGATCATAGAATGGGAATGAACTCCATACGCTTAGACATGGAATGAACTCTGTATGCCTAAGCCAACCCACAAAACAAGCGTGTGGGCACTTAGCCGATCGAAGAGGCAAAATGCGCAAGCCGGGGCCCGGCCCGATCCCCCCTACGTGCTGTCGATGCTGCTGCCGCAACCCTCAGTCTGGTCTGATCTTAGACTGGGAATGAACTCCATATGCATAAGTCAACCCACGAAATGAGCGTGCAGGCACTGAGCCGGCCGAAGACACATAATGCGCAAGCCAGGGATCGACCTGGTCCCCTCTACGTGGTGCTGGTCCCGCTACCACAACCCTCAGTCTAGCTGGGGCTTAGACATGGAATGAACTCCCTATGCCTAACCCAACCCATGAAACGGGCATGTGGACGCTCAACCGACCGGAGAGGCAAAATGCGCAAGTTGGGGATCGGCCCGATCCCCCTACGTGCTACTGATCCTGCTACCGCAACCCTCGCTCTGGTCCGATCTTAGACTGGGAATGAACTTTGGATGCTTAGACTGGGGATGAACTCCGTATGAGTATGTCAACACATGAAACGAGTGTGTGGGTGCTTAGCCGATCGGAAAGGTCGGTCGAAAAGGCATAATGCGTAAGTCGAGGATCAGCCCGGTCCCCCTTTGTGTGGTGCCGATCCCGCTGCCGGTCCTACTACCACAACACTCGATTTGGCTGCGGCTTAGACATGGAATAAACTCCCTATGCCTAAGCCAACCCACGAAACAGGCATGCGGGCGCTCAGCCGACCGGAGAGGCAGAATGCACAAGTTGGGGATCGGCCCGGTCCCCTCTGCGTGCTGCCGATCCTACTACCGCAACCCTCGGTCTAGTCTGATCTTAGACTAGGAATGAACTCCGTATGCTTAGACTGGGGATGAACTCCGTATGCCTAAGTCAACCCACGAAACAAGCGTGCGGGCGGTCTGCCGACCAGAGAGGCAGATGCGCAAGCCGGGGATCGAACGGGTGGTAGGTGGGTTCAAGCACATCTTCATATTTCTGCCATGCCAATGCCATTTTTATGGCTTGTAAATTCATACAATGGTCCCCCTAAGCCTTCATGTTAAGTTTCGCAGCAAGACGACCCGTTTTCTATTTTTCACGATTTTTGAAACTTTTTACGGTTCGGGAGTTTTTAAAATTTTTTCAGAAAGAGTTTTGTCCCCAAATTTGGTAGAGGTGATACTTGTATTTTTGTTGGCATGCACAAACAAATTCAGCTAAAAACTTGAGGTGGAGAAGATTTTGTGACCCTTTGAAAAAAGTGTCCCCATTTTAGACACTTTAATGGCTACTGGCAGCAAACCTATAAAATCTCAAATGCTCTTTAAGGGGGTGTGAGTTCTCGAGGTTTGATGAGGGATAGGGGGCCAATATAAGGGCCAAGTACCAGCACCCATCGCACATCATGTGCGCACACCCCCCGACCCCCCATTCGTCGGGACCCCTAACACCGCCGGCTAGGCTCTCCGGTGATGCTCCGGCGATGGTGCCCCGGGAAAAAAAAATGCAGCACCAGCACATGCTAGAGCCCAGCATGTGCACCATGGCTCAAAATCTTAGACTTGGAATGAGCTCCGTATGCTTAGACATAGAATGAACTCCATATGCCTAAGCCAACCGACAAAACGAGCGTACGGGCGCTCAGGCAGCCGGAGAGGCAGAATGCGTAAGCCGAGGATCGACCAACTCCCCCCTTGTGTGCTGTTGATCCTGTTGCCACAACCCTCGATTCGGTCCGATCTTAGACTGGGAATGAACTCCATATGCATAAGTCAACCCACGAAACAAGCGTCCGGGCGCTGAGCCGGCCGAAGAGGCATAATGCGCAAGCTAGGGATCGACCCGATCCCCCTCTGTGTGCTACCGGTCCCGCTGCAACAACCCTTGGTCCGACTGGGGCTTACACATGGAATGAACTCCCTATGCCAAGCCAACCCACGAAACGAGCGTGCGGGCGCTCAGCCAATCGGTGAGGCAGAATGTGCAAGCCGGGGATCGACCTAGTCCCCCCTTATGCTGTCGATCCTGCTACCACAACCCTTGGTTTGGTCCAATCTTAGACTGGGAATGAACTCCATATGCATAAGTGAACCCACGAAATGAGCGTGCGGGTGCTGAGCCGACCAGAGAGGCATAATGCGTAAGCCAAGGATGGGCTCGATCCCTCTCTACGTGCTACTGATCCCGCTGCCATAACCTTTAGTTTCGCTGGGGCATAGACATGGAATGAACTCCCTATGCCTAAGCCAACCCACGAAACGGGCGTGCAGGTGCTTAGCCAATCGAAGAGGCAGAATGCGCAAGCCAAGGATCGGCCCGGTCCCCCTCGTGCTACCGTAACCCTCGGTCCGGTCCGATCTTAGATTGGGAATGAACTCTGTATGCTTAGACTGGGGATAAACTCCGTATGCCTAAGTCAACCCACCGAATGAGCGTACAGGTGCTCAACAGACCAGAGAGGCTGACCGAAGAGGCATAATACGCAAGCTAGGGATCAGCCCGATCCTCCTTTGCGTGCTGCCGATCCAGCTGCCGGTCCTACTACAACAACCCTCGGTCTGGTTGGGGTTAGACATGGAATGAACTCCGTATGCCTAAGCCAACCCACGAAACAAGAGTGCAGGCACTCAGCCGATCGGAGAGGTACAATGAGTAAACCAGGGATCGGCCCGATCCTCCTCTATGTGCTATCGATCCTACTGCTGGTCCTACTGTCGCAACCCTTGGTCCGGTCCGATCTTAGATTGGGATGAACTCTGTATGCTTAGACATGGAATGAACTCTGTATGCCTAAGCCAACCCATGAAACGAGCGTGCAAGCGCTCAGCCGATCGGAGAGGCAGAATGCACAAGCCAGGGATCGACCCGATCCCCTCCTGTGTACTGTCAATCCTGCTGTCACAACCCTCGATCCGGTCTGATCTTAGACCAGGAATGAGCTCCGTATGCCTAAGTCAACCCACAAAATGAGCGTGCGGGTGCTGAGCCGGCCGAAGAGGCATAACGCGCAAGCCGAGGATCGACTCGATCCTTCTCTGTGTGCTGCCGGTCTCGTTGCCATAACCCTCAGTCCGGCTAGGGCATAGACATGGAATGAACTCCCTATGCCCAAGCCAACCCACAAAACGGGCGTGCAGGCGCTCAGCCGATCGAAGAGGCAGAATGCGCAAGCCAGGGATCGGCCCGGTCCCCCTCGTGCTACCAATCCTGCTACCGTAACCCTCGGTCTGGTCCGATCTTAGATTGGGAATGAACTCTGTATGCTTAGACTGGGGATGAACTCCGTATGCCTAAGTCAACCCACGAAACGAGCGTGCAGACGCTCAGCCGGCCGGAGAGGTCGATCGAAAAGACATAATACTCAAGCTGGGGATCAGCCTGGTCCCCCTCTGCGTGTTGTGGATCCAGCTGCCGGTCCTGCTGCAACAGCCCTTGGTCCGATTGGGGCTTAGACATGGAATGAACTCCATATGCCTAAGCCAACCCATGAAACAAGCGTGCGGGCACTCAGTCGGTCGGAGAGGTAGAATGAGTAAACTGGGGATCGGCCCGATCCTCCTCTGCGTGCTGTCGATCCTGCTGCTGGTCCTATTGTCGTAACCCTTGGTCCGGTCCGATCTTAGATTGGGATGAACTCTATATGCTTAGACATGGAATGAACTCCGTGTGCCTAAGCCAACCCATGAAACGAGCGTGCAGGCGCTTAGCTGAACGGAGAGGTAGAATACACAAGCCAGGGATCGACCCGGTCCCCCCTGCGTGCTATCGATCCTACAGCCGCAACCCTCGATTCGGTCTGATCTTAGACTAGGAGTGAACTCCGTATGCCTAAGTCAACCCACAAAATGAGCGTACGGGCGTTGAGCTGGCCGGAGAGGCATAATGCGTAAGCCAGGGATCGGCCCGATCCCCCTCTGCGTGCTATCGGTCCCGCTGCCACAACCCTTGGTCCGACTGGGGCTTAAACGTGGAGTGAACTCCCTATGCCTAAGCCAACCCATGAAACGGGCGTGCGGGCACTCAGCAAGCCGAAGAGGAAGAATGCGTAAGCCGGGGATCGGCTTGATCCCCCCTGCGTGCTGTCGATCCTACTGTTGCAACCCTCGATCCGGTCTGATCTTAGACTAGGAATGAACTTCGTATGCTTAGACTGGGGATGAACTCCGTATACCTAAGTCAACCCACGAAACGAGCGTGTGGGCACCCAGTCGGTCGGAAAGGCATAATGCGCAAGCCGGGGATCAACCCAGTCCCCCCCTGCATGCTACCGATGCTACTGCTGGTCCTGCTACCGTAACCCTCGATCTGGTTCGACCCTAGACTGGGAATGAACTCAGTATGGTTAGACATGGAATGAACTCCGTATGCCTAAGCCAACCCATGAAACGAGCGTGTGAGCGCTCAGGCGATCGGAGAGGCAGAATACGTAAGCCGAGGATTGGCTCGATCCCCCTACGTGCTGTCGATCTTGCTGCTACAACCCTCGGTCTGGTCTGATCTTAGACTGGGAATGAACTCCGTATGCCTAAGTCAACCCATGAAATGAGCGTGCAGGCACTGAGCCGGCCGGAGAGGCATAATGCGCAAGTCAGGGATCGGCCCGGTCCCCCTCTGCGTGCTGCTGGTCCCGCTGCCACAACCTTCGGTCCGGCTGGGCTTAGACATGGAATGAACTCCCTATGCCTAAGCCAACCCACGAAATGGGTGTGCGGGAGCTCAGCCGACCGGAGAGGCAGATTGCGTAAGCCGGGGATCGACCCGATCCCCCCTGCGTGCTGTCAATCCTGCTGCTTCAACCCTCGGTCCGATCTTAGACTGGGAATGAACTCCGTATGCCTAAGTCAACCCACGAAACGAGCGTGCAAGCGCTGAGCCAGCTGAAGAGGCATAATGCGCAAGTCGG
This sequence comes from Durio zibethinus, assembly GCF_002303985.1. Next base: position 13,677,990 of record NW_019167949.1, on the reverse strand, counting down.
AGATCAGCCTGGTCCCCCTCTGCGTGCTGCTGGTCCCGCTGCCACAACCCTCGGTCCGGCTGGGCTTAGACATGGAATGAACTCCCTATGCCTAAGCCAACCCACGAAACGGGAGTGCGGGTGCTCAGCTTGCCGGAGAGGCAGAATGCGCAAGCCGGGGATCGGCCCGATCCCCCTGCATGCCGTCGATCTTGCTGCTACAACCCTCGGTCTGGTCTGATCTTATACTGCGAATGAACTTCGTATCCCTAAGTCAACCTATGAAATGAGCGTGCAGGTGCTGAGCCGACCGGAGAGGCATAATCCATAAGTCGGGGATTGGCCGGGTCCCCCTCTGCGTGCTGCTGGTCCCGCTACCACAACCCTCGGTCCGACTGGGCTTAGACATGGAATGAACTCCCTATGCCTAAGTCAACCCATGAAATGGGCGTGTGGGCGCTCAGCCGGCCGGAGAAGCAGAATGCGCAAGCCAGGGATCGGCCCGATCCCCCCTGCATGCTACCGATCCTATTGTCGCAACCCTCGGCCTGGTCCGATCTTGGACTGGGAATGAACTTCGTATGGTTAGACTGGGGATGAACTCCGTATGCCTAATTCAACCCACGAAACGAGCGTGCGGGTGCTCAACCGACCAGAGAGGCAGGATGCACAAGCCGGGGATCGAACGGGTGGTAGGTGAGTTCAAGCGCATCTTCATATTTCTGCCATGCCATTGCATTTTTTATGGCTTGCAAATTCATACAATGGTCCCCTAAACCTTCATGTGAAGTTTCGTGGCAAGATGACCCATTTTCTATTTTTCATGATTTTCAAAACTTTTTACGGTTCGGGATTTTTTAAAATTTTTTTAGAAAGAGTTTTGTCCCCAAATTTGTAGAGGTGATCCTTGTATTTTTGTTGGCATGCATAAAAAAATTCAGCTAATAACTCGAAGTGGAGAAGATTTTGTGACCGTTTGAAAAAAGTGTCCCCATTTCAGACACTTTAATGGCTACTGGCAGCAAACCTAGAAAATCTCAAATGCACTTTAAGGGGGTGTGAGTTCTTGAGGTTTGATAAGGGATAGGGGGCCAATATAAGGGCCAAGTTTCATGCCCTGGTTGGGTGCACCAGGCACATCAGGTGCACCAGTAGGCAAGCCAAAGGTTGAGGCCCGCAGACCAGGCATGCTGGCGGGTATCTACGCGTAAAGCCTAGCAAACGAGTTCAGAACGCCCGCCCAACTTGCAGGCCAGCCCGTGAGACCAAGGCCTGGCATAGAAGCTGCCCGCACCACATCCAGAAGGGCCCAAGGTGCTGGACACGCAAGGGAAGCTTCTAGAAGCAGGCATAAGATACCTTCTTATCTTGTTTCTCTTTAACTTGCGTAATCAGCCCTTTCTGTTGTTCTAGTGCTCGTACGCTTGTGTTTTAGGCTGACTTAGGCATAAAGAAGGAGATTCCAAGCCTAGGGCTTATCGGTTTCTAAGTCTAAGGTCAGAGCCTGTGACAGTTGGTATCAAAGCAAGTTCTATTCTGCTTGTTTGTGTTGTGCAGGTTAGAGGAGATGGCATCCCAAAGTGACGCTACTAACCAACAACTAGAGGCCAGGAGCATGGGCATGGAAGAGGGAGGAAAGCCAGTTCTAGAGATATCTGGTCTACCATGGACGGTAGGTTGGCCAAGGTGGAGGTGACCATGGGCTACATGGAGGAAAAGCTTGAGGGGGTAGAGACTCACATTCCATTGCTAGAATCCATGGGGGAGGAGATCAAAAGTGAGCTGCAAGCTGCTCTCAACAAAGGCTTGGATGTGTTCACCCAAAAGAATCAGACCTTGGAGGCTGAAGTGCTGACCTTGCACGATGGCATGGAGGCCATGCGCCAGCGGATGGAGGAGCTTACCAGTGAGCTCGTTGCTTGCAAGACTGCCATTGGGAATGGCATGTTTGTTGGAGTGTCCAAGTCCAGATTGGATGTCCCCAAGCCTAAGGAGTTCAAGGGGACTAGGGCGGCCAAGGAAGTAGATAACTACCTTTGGGGTATGGAGCAGTACTTCCAGGCCATGGGCATGCAAGACGAGGCGATAAAGGTAAGCACCGCTGCTATGTATCTCACTGATGTAGCCTTATTGTGGTAGAGGCACATGTGTGATGATGTCAGGTGTGGGAGCGCCAAGATTGGAACCTAGGCAGAGTTCCAAAAGGAGTTCAGAGAACAATTTTACCCGGAGTATGCCGATGATGAGGTGCGGGAAAAGTTACTCAGGCTGAGCTAGCAAGGGGCATAAGGGAGTATCTCCAGAAATTCTCTGAACTGATGCTACAGATCTCAGATCTAGGTGAGAAGGATGCTTTATTTGCTTTCATGGATGGCTGAAGCCATGGGTGAAGCATAAGCTTCAAAGACAGGAGTTCATGACTTGGTACGCCATGACTACTTGCCGAGGCTTGATAGAGTTCAGCCTCTGAACAAGTTTCGGTCTACCACACCAAGGGTAAGGCAGCGATGATAGGACTAGATGCAGTCCAGGGATAGGATCATACCAGGAGTCGAGATGAGACCTAGTCTACCAGATCGAGAGGAAGCCACCAGCAGGAAATGAAAGCAAAAGGGGATCGAAAGCCACTAGCCTGCTACCATGTGGAGGGAGCCACATGGCGCACATTCACCCCGAGGGCAAGCTAGCTGTTGTAGACAAGGAGTCTGACGAAGAGCCAGAGTCAGGGGTAGCAAAGCTTAGGTCATTACTGCTCAATACTGTCTAGAGTAAGGGGAGTCACAAGCCAAAAGGCTTAATGTTTGCGGATCTGATGGTTGTGGGTCAAAAGGTGAGCGTACTGGTGGACACAGGTGCCTCACATCTTTTTATTTCAGGTGATAGAGCCCGAAAGCTCAAACTAAAGGTGCAGAAAGGGATTGGTACCATCAAAACGATGAACTCCAAGAAAGTTCCAGCCATTGGAGTAGCACGGGGAGTGGAGTTGTAGCTTGGAGACTGGAAAGGCAAGGAGACCATTGAGGTAATACCCCTTGATGACTATGAGTTTGTGATTGGGTCGGATTTCCTTGTTCAGATTAATGCCCTCTTTATGCCTTTTGCCGATTGTGTTTGCATCTTGGATGCACGGTGCCAATGCCTAATGCCGTTGAAGAGAGGGTCTGGAGTTGGGTCGCGAGTGGTGTCAGCCATCCAATTTGCCAAGGTGGTAAGCAGACAAGAAGACACCTTTTTGGCAGCCCTGAACTATGATGAGCCAAGGGAAACGGAAACCGAGTCACCCTTGGAGGTGCAAAAGGTGCTGAAGACCTTTAGTGATGTGATACCTGCAAAGCTACCTAGCAAGCTACCACCTAAGAGAGAGGTGGACCACAAGATCGAGCTGGTGTCCGAGGCCAAACCACCAGCTAGAGCCCTTACCGAATGTCTCCACCAGAGTTAGAGGAGTTGAGGAAGTAGCTCAAAGAGTTAGTTGATGCTGGCTTCATCAGGCCATCGAAGGCACCTTATGGTGCACCGATTCTATTTCAGCGCAAGCATGATGGGTCGTTGCGACTGTGCATAGACTACCGGGCTTTGAACAAGCTGACCATCAAGAACAAGTACCCCATCCCACTCATTGTGGACTTGTTCGATCAACTTAGGAGTGCAAGGTGGTTCACCAAGCTGGATTTGAGGTCAGGCTACTATCAAGTCAGGATCGCGGAGGGAGATGAGCCAAAGATAGCATGTGTCACTCGGTATGGTTCGTATGAGTTGTTAGTGATGCCTTTCGGACTCACGAATGCCCCAGCAACATTCTGCACCCCTATGAACAAGGTACTTCAGTCATTCCTTGATCGATTTGTTATGGTTTATTTGGATGACATTGTGATCTACAGCCAGACTTTGGGAGAGCATGTAGACCACTTGAGACAGGTGTTCGAGGTGTTACAGGTGCACAAGCTATTTGTCAAGAGGGAGAAGTGCTCATTTGCCCAGCAGGAGATTCCGTTCCTTGGCCACATAGTGGGAAGTGGCAGGATACGCATGGATGAAGGCAAGATACATGCCATCCTGGAGTGGCAACCGCCAGCCAAGGTCACTGAGTTGAGATCTACAACAGGCACTTCGTCAAAGGTCACTCAGCAATAGCCACGCCATTGATAGACTTGCTCAAGAAAGGGAAAGCATGGGAGTAAAGCACAGGGTGCCAGGAAGCCTTTGACAGGTTGAAGCAGGCTGTGATCGAGGAGCCAGTCTTGGCCTTGCCAGACCATGCCAAGCTGTATGAGGTGCATACGGATGCATCAGAGTTTGCCATAGGGGGTGTGTTGATGCAGGAGGGACGTCCAGTTGCATTCGAGAACAGGAAGCTGAACGAGATTGAGCACAAGTACACGGTCCAAGAGAAAGAGATGACTACAGTGGTGCACTACTTGTGCACATGGCACCATTACCTGTTGGGGCCAAGGTTTGTGGTTAGGATGGACAATGTAGCGACCAACTACTTCCATACGCAGAAGAAGCTATCCCCCAAGCAGGCGAGATGGCAAGATTTTCTTACGGAATTTGATTTCCAAATGGAGTACAAGTCGGGGCAGGAGAACCTAGTGGCAGACGCCTAAGCAGGAAGGCTAACCTTGCTGCCATTAGCCAACCAGAGGGGTCACTGGTGCCACGCATCAAGGAGGGACTTGCGCATGATCCTACAGCCAAGGCTTTGATGGATTACGCCCAGCAAGGTAAGACTAGGTAGTTTTGGTTATAGGATGGCTTGCTGTACACTAGGGGAAGTAGACTGTTTGTGTCATAGCACGGAAAGCTCTGCAAGGAGGTTTTGCAAGAATACCATGATTCAAGGAGGGCTGGACACCCCGGAGTGAGCCATACCTTGGCGTTGATCGAGGACCAGTATTACTGGCCACACATAAGGGACGAAGTGGAGGCATATGTGAAGACTGTCTTGTGTGCCAACAGGACAAGGTGGAGCCAAGAAGCCAGGAGGTCTCTTGGAGCCATTGCAGTGCCAGAACCCATGTGGATTGTGACTTTGGACTTTAAGCAGTCTACCCAAGTAGATAGGGTTTGGAAGGCATAGAGTGGTTGAATTTCAAAGTATGGATTTCATTCCCAGCCCAAGATGCACCGAGGGGCAGCTCGATGTTCCTGAAACATGGTTAAAGTATGGGGAGTGCCGAGGACCATTGTTTGTGATGGAACGGGCATTTCACGAGCAGGTTCTGGACTGAGTTGTTCAAGCTATTGGGGTCAGACTTGAACTTTTCCACCAGCATGCATCCGTAGACCGATGGGCAGATAGAACGAGTGAATGGACTATTGGAAGTCTACCTCAGGCACTATGTGAGTGCCATACAAAGGGACTGGCCAAAGCTACTAGATATTGCGTAGTTTTCCTACAACTTGCAAAGGAGCGAGGCAACGAACCAGAGCCCATTTGAGGTTATGACAGGGCAACAACCACTAAGACCTGGTTCGATTGCTGCAGGTTATACAGGGTTGAATCCAACAGCATACAAGTTTACCAAGGCATGGCAGGAGCAAACTGACTTGGCCAGAGTTTGTCTACACAAGGCAGTCAAGAGGTCGAAAAAGTGGGCAGACCAGAATAGGCGGGACGTACAGTTCCAGGTTGGAGACTTGGTGTTGGTGAAGCTGCATCCCATTGTGCGCCATAGGGGGCTGCACAAAGGCCTAGTTCAGAGGTATGAGGGACCTTTTCGAGTAGTCTAGAGGGTAGGCAAGGTTGCCTACAAGCTAGATATGCCACCCAAGCTGAGGGTACACCCGATGTTCCATGTGAGCATGCTCAAGCCGTTCCATGAGGATGAGGGAGATCCAGGACAGGCAGAGTCAAAGCGTGTGCCATTGGGAGCAAGGGCCTCATATGAGAAGGAGGTCCACAGCATCATAGCTAATCGAGAGGTGAGACGGAAGAACTATCAGCCAAGACAAGAGTACTTGGTGCACTAGAAGGGACTTTCAGACAGTAAGGTGAGTTGGGAACCAACAGATGACTTATGGCAGTTCGAGGACCAGATCAGGTAGTACCATACAGAAGACACAACGAGGGCATTGTACAATCAAGTGGAGGAGAATGTCATGCCCTGGGTGGGCACGCCAGGCACATCGGCACACCAGCAGGTGAGCTAGAGGTTGAGGCCCGCAGACCAGGTGTGCTGGCGTGTATTTACGCGTAAACCTAGCAAACGAGTTCAGAACACTTGACAAACTTGCAGGCTAGCCTGTGAGACCAAGGCCTGGCATACAAGCTACCCGCACCACATCCAGAAGGGCCCAAGGTGCTAGACATGCAAGGGAAGCTTCTGGAAGCAGGCAGGATCAGCAGCAGCATCCTGGTAGATTTGGTTGACCCTGAAAATCAAGAGTTAGCATCCTAATTGATTGTAATCTGTATAATCCGATGATTTTAGCCTTTATTCTAGGGATATTGCCATTAAGTGAAAGCTAGAGCCTCAACTATAAATAGAGGGCTACTCCTCCCTCATTTGTACACCATCAAACACTTCCGTTTCAGTGAATACAAGAGCATTTCTAGAATTCTACCTTCTTATCCTGTTTCTTTTTAACTTGCATAATCAGCCCTTCCCGTTGTTTTAGTGCCCGTACGCTTATGTTTTAGGCTGTCTTAGACACAAGTACTAGCACCCATCGCACATCATATGCGCACACCCCCCGGCCCCCCCAATCATCGGAACCCCCAATGCCACCGATTAGGCTCTCCGGTGATGCTCCGGCGATGGTGCCCCGAGCAAAAAAAAAGTGGCACCAGCACATGCCTGAGCCCAGCTTGTGCACCGTGGCTCAAAATCTTAGACTGGGAATGAACCCAGTATGCTTAGACATGGAATGAGCTCCGTATGCCTAAGCCAACCCACGAAATGAGCGTGCGGGCGCTCAGCCGGCCGGAGAGGCAGAATGCGCAAGTAAGGGATTGGCTCGGTCCCCCCTGCATGCTCTCGATCCTACTACTTATCTTGCTACCGCAACCCTCGATCCGGTCCGATCTTAGACTGGGAATGAACTCCGTATGCTTAGACTGGGGATGAACTCTGTATGCCTAAGTCAACCCACGAAACGAGCATATGGGCACTCAGTCTGTCGGAAAGGCCGATCGAAGAGGAATATTGCGCAAGCTGAGGATAAGCTCGATCCCCCTCTGCGTGTTGCCGATCCCGTTGTCGATCCTGCTGCCATAACCCTCGGTTCAGCTGGGGCTTAGACATGGAATGAACTCCGTATGCCTAAGCCAACCCACGAAACGAGCGTACGGGCACTCAATCGGTCGGAGAGGCAGAATGCGCAAGTCACGGATCGACTCGATTCCCCCTACGTGCTGTTGATCCTGTGCTGGTCCTACTGTCGTAACCCTCAGTCAGGTACGATCTTAGACTGGGAATGAACTCCGTATGCTTAGACATGGAATAAACTCCGTATGACTAAGCCAACCCATGAAACGAGCGTACAGGCGCTCAGCCGACCGGAGAGACAGAATGCGTAAGTCGGGGATCGGCCTAGTCCCCCCTGCATGCTGTTGATCATGCTGCCACAACCCTCTGTCCGATCTGATCTTAGACTGGGAATGAACTTCGTATGCCTAAGTCAACCCACGAAATGGGCATGCATTCATTGAGCTGACCGGAGAGGCATAATGCACAAGCCGAGGATTAGCCCGGTCCCCCTCTGCGTGCTGTCGGTCTCGCTGCCACAACCCTCGGTCGGCTGGGGCTTAGACATGGAATGAACTCCCTATGCCTAGGCCAACCCATGAAACAGGCACATGGGCACTCAGCCGGCCGGAGAGGCAAAATGCCCAAGCTGGGGATCGTTTCGGTCCCCCCTTGGGTACTGTCGATCCTGCTACCACAACCCTCGGTTTGGTCCGATCTTAGATTGGGAATGAACTCCGTATGCCTAGACTGGGGATGAACTCCGTATGCCTAAGTCAACCCATGAAATGAGCGTGCGGGCGCTCAGCCGACCAGAGAGGCAGGATGCGCAAGCCGGGGATCGAACGGGTGGTAGGTGGGTTCAAGCACATCTTCATATTTCTACCATGCCAATGCCATTTTTATGGCTTGTAAATTCATACAATGGTCCCCTAAGCCTTCATGTGAAGTTTCATGGGAAGACGACCCGTTTTCTATTTTTCACGATTTTTGAAACTTTTTGTGGTTCAGGATTTTTTAAACCTTTTTTAGAAAGAGTTTTGTCCCCAAATTTGGTAGAGGTGATCCTTGTATTTTTGTTCACATGCACCAAAAAATTTAGCTAAAAACTCGAAGTGGAGAAGATTTTGTGATCGTTTGAAAAAAGTATCCCCATTTTAGACACTTTAATGGCTATTGGCAGCAAACCTATAAAATCTCAAATGCTCTTTAAGGGGGTGTGAGTTCTCAAGGTTTGATGAGGGATGGGGGGCCAATATAAGGGCCAAGTACCAGCACCCATTGCACATCATGTGTGCACACCACCCTGGCCCCCCAAATCGTCGGAACCCCCAATGCCGGGCTAGGCTGTCTGGCGATGCTCCGACGATGGTGCCCCAGGTGAAAAAAATATGGCACCAGCACATGCCCAAGCCCAGCATGTGCACCGTGGCTCAAAATCTTAGACTAGGAATGAACTCCGTACACTTAGACATGGAATGAACTCCGTATGCCTAAGCCAACCCACAAAACGAGCATGCAGGTGCTCAGCTGATAGAGAGGTAGAATGCGCAAGCCGGGGATCAGCTCGGTCCCCCCTATGTGCTGTCGATCATACTTCCACAACCCTTGGTTTGATCTGATCTTAGACTGGGAATGAACTCCATATGCATAAGTCAACCAACAAAACGAGCGTGCGGGCGCTGAGCCGACCGAAGAGGCATAATGCGCAAGTCGGGGATCGACCCGATCCCCCTCTACGTGCTACTGGTCCCGCTGCCACAACCCTTGATCCAACTGGGGCTTAGACATGGAATGAACTCCCTATGCCTAAGCCAACCAATGAAATGGGCGTGCGGGCGCTCAGCCAACCGGAGAGGTAGAATGCGCAAGTCGGGGATTGGCCCGGTCCCTCCTGTATGCTGTCGATCCTGCTGTCGCAACCCTCGGTCCGGTCTGATCTTAGACTGGGAATGAACTCCGTATGATTAGACTTGGGATGAATTTTGTATGCCTAAGTCAACCCACGAAACGAGCGTACAGGCGCTCAGCCGACTGGAGAGGTCGACCGGAGAGGCATAATGCACAAGCTAGGGATCAGCCCGGTACCCCTCTGCGTGCTGCCAATCCAACTGCCACAACCTTCGGTCCGACTGGGGCTTAGACATGGAATGAACTCCGTATGCCTAAGCCAACCCATGAAATGAGCGTACGGGCACTCAACCGACCGGAGAGGCAGAATGCGCAAGCCAGGGATCGACCCAGTCCCCCTCTGTGTGCTGCCAATCCTACTGTTGGTCCTGCTGCTGCAATCCTTGGTCCGGTTTGATCTTAGACTGGAAATGAACTCCGTAAGCTTAGACATGGAATGAACTCCGTATGCCTAAGCCAACCCAAGAACGAGCGTGCGTGCGGGTGCTCAACCGATCGAAGAGGCAGAATGCACAAGCCGGGGATCGACCTAGTCCCCCCTGCATGCTATCGATCCTACTGCCGTAACCCTCAATCTGGTTTGATCTTAGACTGGGAATGAACTCTGCATGCCTAAGTCAACCCACGAAACGAACGTGCGGGCGTTGAGCCGACCAGAGAGGCATAATGCGCAAGCCGGGGATTGGCTCGATCCCCCTCTGTGTGCTGCCGGTCTCGCTGCCACAACCCTCGATTTGGCTGGGGCTTAGACATGGAATGAACTCCCTATGCCTAAGCCAACCCACGAAACAGACGTGCGGGCACTCAGCCGATCGGAGAGGCAGAATGCGTAAGTCGAGGATCTGTTCGGTCCCCCCGACGTGCTGTCGATCCTGCTGCTTCAACCCTCGGTCCGATCTGATCTTAGACTGGGAATGAACTCCGTATGCTTAGACTGGGGATGAACTCTGTATGCCTAAGTCAGCCCATGAAACGAGCGTACGATCGCTCAGCCAGCCTGAAAGGACTGTCAAAGAGGCATAATGCGTAAGCCGAGGATCAACCCGATCCCACTCTGCGTGCTACTAATCCGATTATCGGTCCTGCTGCCACAACCCTCAGTCCGGTTGGGGCTTAGACATGGAATGAACTGCGCATGCCTAAGCCAACCCAGGAAACGAGCTTGCGGGTGTTCAGCCGGCAGGAAAGGCAAAATTCGCAAGTTGGGGATCAGCCCGGTCCCTCCTTGCAGGCTGCTGATCCTACTGCTGGTCCTGTAGTCGCAACCCTCGGTCCGGTCTGATCTTTGAATGGGAATGAACTCCGTATGCTTAGACATGGAATGAACTCCAATGCTTAAGACAACCCATGAAACGAGCGTACGGGCGCTCAACTGACCGGAGAGGCAGAATGCATAAGCCAGGGATCGGCCCGATCCCCCCTCCGTGCTGTCGATCCTATTGCTGGTCCTACTGCTGCAACCCTCGGTTCGACCCGATCTTAGACTGGGAATGAACTCCATATGCTTAGACATGGAATGAACTCCGTATGCCTAAGTCAACCCACGAAATGAGCGTGCGGGCACTCAGCCGGCTGAAAAGGCAGAATGCTCAAGCCGAGGATCGACCCGGTTCCACCTACGTGCTGTCAATCCTGCTGCCACAACCTTCGATCTGATCCGATCTTACTCTGGGAATGAACTCCGTATGTATTCCGTTACCGGTCCTGTTGCCACAACCCTCGGTCCGGCTAGGGCTTAGACATGGAATGAACTCCGTATGCCTAAGCCAACCCCCGAAACGAGTGTACGGGTGCTCCACCGATCGGAAAGGTAGAATGCGCAAGCCGGGGATCGGCCCAGTCCCCCCCTCCGTGCTATCGATCCTGTTGCTGGTCCTACTGCTGCAACCCTCGATTCGACCTGATCTTAGATTGGGAATGAACTCCATATGCTTAGACATGGAATGAACTCCGTATGCCTAAGCCAACCCATGAAACGAGCGTGCGGGCACTCAACCGGTCGGAGAGGCAGAATGCTCAAACCGGGGATCAGCCCGGTCCCCCCTACGTGCTGTCAATCTTACTGCCGCAACATTCGGTCCGATCCAATCTTACTCTGGGAATGAACTCCGTATGCATAAGTCAACCCACGAAATGAGCGTGCGGGCACTGAGCCGATCGAAGAGGCATAATGTGTAAGTCGAGGATCGACTCGGTCCCCCTTTGCGTGCTGCAAGTCTCGCTACCACAACCTTCGGTTCGGCTGGGGCTTAGACATGGAATGAACTCCCTACGCCTAAGCCAACCCACGAAACGGGCGTGCGGGTGCTCAGCTGGCCGAAAAGGCAAAATAAGTAAGCCGAGGACTAGCCCGATCCCCCCTGCGTGCTGTCGATCCTGCTGTCGCAACCCTCGGTCCGGTCTGATCTTAGATTGGGAATGAACTTCGCATGCTTAGACTGGGAATGAACTCCGTACGCCTAAGTCAACCCATGAATCGAGTGTGCGGGCGCTCAGCCAATCGGAGACGCATAATGCGCAAGTCGGGGATCAGCCCGATCCCCCTTTGCATGCTGTCGATCCCGCTGCCGGTCCTGCTGCCACAACCCTCGGTCCGGCTAGGGCTTAGACATGGAATGAACTCCGTATGCCTAAGCCAACCGACAAAATGAGCGTGCGGGCGCTCAACCGACCGAAGAGGCACAATGCGTAAGCCGGGAATCGACTTGGTCCCCCCTACGTGCTACCGATCCTGCTACCGCAGCCCTCAGTTCGGATCGATCTTAGACTGGGAATGAACTCCGTATGGTTAGATTGGGGATGAACTTTGTATGCCTAAGTCAACCCACGAAACGAGCGTGCGGGTGCTCAGCCGGCCGGAGAGGTATAATGCGTAAGCCAGAGATCAGCCCGGTCCCTCTCTGCATGCTGCTGATCTCGTTGCCTGTCCTACTACCATAACCCTCGATTCGGTTGGGGCTTAGACATGAAATGAACTCCGTATGCCTAAGCCAACCCCCGAAACGAGCGTGCGGGTGCTCAACCGACCGGAGAGGCAGAATGCGCAAGTCGGGGATCACTCCGGTCCCTCCCTGCATGCTACCGATCCGGCTACTGGTCCTGCTACCGCAACCCTTGGTCTGGTCCGATCTTAGACTAGGAGTGAACTCTGTATGCTTAGACATGGAATGAACTCCGTATCCCTAAGCCAACCCACGAAACGAGTGTACGAGTGCTCAGCCGGTCGGAGAGGTAGAATGCGTAAGCCGAGGATCGGCCCGGTCCCTCCTGCATGCTGTCGATCCTGCTGCCGCAACCCTTGCTCTGATCCGATCTTATTCTGGGAATGAATTCCATATGCATAAGTCAACCCACGAAACGAGAGTGCGGGCGCTGAGCCGGCTAAAGAGACATAATGCACAAGTCGAGGATCGACCCGGTCCCCTTCTGCTTGCTGCAGGTCTCGCTGCCACAACCCTCAGTCTGACTCAGGCTTAGACATGGAATGAAATCCCTACGCCTAAGCCAACCCACGAAACGGACATGCAGGCACCCAGTCGGCCAGAGAGGTAGAATGCGTAAGCCGGAGATTGGCTCGATCCCCCTTGCGTGCTACCGATCCTGCTACCGCAACCCTCAATCCGGTCCGATCTTAGACTGGGGATGAACTCTGTATGCCTAAGTCAACCCACAAAATGAGCGTGCGGGTGCTCAGCCAGCCGGAGAGACATAATGCACAAGCCGGGGATCAGCCAGGTCCCCCTCTGCATGCTGTCAATCCAACTGTCAGTCTTGCTGCCACCTTCAGTCCGACTGGGACTTAGACATGGAATGAACTCCGTATGCCTAAGCCAACCCATGAAACGATCGTGCAGGCACTCAGCCGGCCGGAAAGGCAGAATGCACAAGCCGGAGATCGGCCTGATACCCCCTGCGTGCTGTTGATCCTGCTGCTGGTCCTGCTATCGCAACCCTCGATCCGGTCGAATCTTAGACTGGGAATGAACTCCGTATGCTTAGACATGGAATGAACTCCATATGCCTAAGCCAACCCATGAAATGAGCGTGCGGGTGCTCTATCAACCGGAAAGGTAGAATGCACAAGCCGGGGATCGACCTGGTCCCCCCTGCGTGCTGTCGATCCTGCTGTCGCAACCCTCGGTCCGGCCTGATCTTAGACTGGTAATGAACTCCGTATGCCTAAGTCAACCCACGAAACGAGTGTGCGGGCGCTTAGCCGACCAGAGGGGCAGGATGCTCAAGCCGGGGATCGAATGGGTGGTAGGTGGGTTCAAGCACATCTTTATATTTCTACCATGCCAATGCCATTTTTATGGCATGTAAATTCATACAATGGCCCCCTAAGCCCTCATGTGAAGTTTCATGGCAAGACGACCCATTTTCTATTTTTCACGATTTTTGAAACTTTTTAAGATTTGGGATTTTTTAAAATTTTTTTAGAAAGCGTTTTGTCCCCAAATTTGGTAGAGGTGATCCTTGTATTTTTGTTGGCATGCACAAAAAAATTCAGCTAAGAAATCGAAGTGGAGAAGATTTTGTGACCGTTTGAAAAAAGTATCCTCATTTCAGACACTTTAATAGCTACTCGCAGCAAACCTATAAAATATCAAATGCTCTTTAAGGGGGTGTGAGTTCTTGAGGTTTGACGAGGGATAGGGGGCCAATATAAGGGCCAAGTACCAGCACCCATCGCACACCATGTGCGCACACCCCCCGGCCCCCCCAATCGTCAGAACCCCCAATGCCGCCGATGAGGCTCTCCGACGATGCTCCGACGATGGTGCCTCGAGCAAAAAAAATGTGCTACCAGCACATGCCCGAGCCCAGCATGTGCACCATGTCTTAAAATCTTAGACTGGGAATGACCTCCGTGTGCTTAGACATGGAATGAACTCTATATGCCTAAGCCAACCTACGAAACGAGCGTGCGGGCGCTTAGCCGATCGGAGAGGCATAATGCACAAGATGGGGATCGGCCCGATCCCCCTCTATGTGCTGCTGGTCTCGCTGCCACAATCCTCGGTCGAGCTGGGGCTTAGACATGGAATGAACTCCGTATGCCTAAGCCAACCCATGAAACGGGCGTGCGGGCGCTCAGTCGGCCGGAGAGGCAGAATATGCAAGCTGGGGATCGGCCCGGTCCCTCCTGCATGCTGTCGATCCTGCTGTCGCAACCCTCGGTCCGGTCCAATCTTAGACTGGGAATGAACTCCGTATGCTTAGATTGGGGATAAACTTCGTATGCCTAAGTCAACCCATGAAACGAGCGTGCGGATGCTCAGCCGACCGGGGAGGCCGGCCTGAGAGGCATAATGCGCAAGCCGGGGATCAACCCGATCCCCCTCTGCATGTTGCTGATCCCGCTGTCGGTCCTACTGCCACAACCCTCAGTTCGGCTAGGGCTTAGACGTGGAATGAACTGCATATGTGTAAGCCAACCCACGAAATGAGTGTGCGGGCGCTCGGCCGATCGAAAAGGCAGAATGTGAAGCCGAGGATGGGCCCGGTCCCCCCTGTGTGCTATCGATCCTGCTACAGGTCCTGCTATTGCAACCCTCAGTCCAGTCCGATCTTAGATTGGGAATGAACTCCATATGCTTAGACATGGAATGAACTCCGTATGCCTAAGCCAACCCACAAAACGAGTGTACGGGCGCTCAGCCGACCGGAGAGGCAGAATGCGCAAGTCAGGGATCGGCCCGATCCCCCCTGCATGCTATCGATCCTGCTATTGCAACCCTCGATCGGTTCGATCTTAGACTGGGAATGAACTCCGTATGCCCAAGTCAACCCACGAAACGAGCGTGCGGGCACTGAGCCGGCCGGGGAGGCATAATAAGCAAACCGGGGATCAGCCTGGTCCCCCTTTGCGTGTTACCGGTCCCGCTGCCACAACCCTCGGTCTGACTAGGGCTTAGACATGGAATAAACTCCCTATGCCTAAGCCAACCCAAGAAACAAGCTTGCGGGCACTCAACCGGCTGGAGAGGCAGAATACGCAAGCCGGGGTTTAGCCCGATCCCCCCTGTGTGCTGTTGATCCTGCTACCGCAACCCTCGGTCTGGTCTGATCTTAGACTGGGAATGATCTTCGTATGCTTAGACTGGGGATGAACTTCGTATGCCTAAGTCAACCCACGAAACGAGCATGTGGGCGCTCACTCGACCAGAGAGGCAGGATGCGCAAGCCAGGGATCGAACGGGTGGTAGGTCGGTTCAGGCACTTCTTCATATTTTTGCCATGCCAATGCCATTTTTATGGCTTGTAAATTCATACAATGGTCCCCTAAGTCTACATGTGAAGTTTTGTGGCAAGACGACCCGTTTTCTATTTTTCACGATTTTTGAAACATTTTACGATTCGAGATTTTTTAAAATTTTTTTAGAAAGAGTTTTGTCCCCAAATTTGGTAGAGGTGATCGTTGTATTTTTTTTGGCATGCACAAAAACAATCAGTTAAAAACTCGAAGTGGAGAAGATTTTGTGACTGTTTGAAAAAATTGTCCCCATTTTAGACACTTTAATGGCTACTGGCAGCAAACCTATAGAATCTCAAATGCTCTTTAAGGGGGTGTGAGTTCTTGAGGTTTGATGAGGGATAGGGGACCAATATAAGGGCCAAGTGTCACACCCTGGGCGGGCACGCCAAGCACTCAGGCGCACCAGCAGGCGAGCCAGAGGTTGAGGCCTGCAGACCAGGTGTGCTGGCGGGTTTCTATGCGTAAAGCCTAGCAAACGAGTTTAGAACGCCCGCCCAACTTTCAGGCCAGCCCGTGAGATCAAGGCCTGGCATACAAGCTGCCCGTACCACATCCAGAAGGGCCAAAGGCGCTGGACACGCAAGTGAAGCTTCTGGAAGCAGGCAGGATCAGCAGAAGCATCCTAGCAGATTTGGTTGACCCTGAAAATCAGGAGTTAGCATCCTGATTGATTGTAATCTATATAATCCCATGATTTTAGCCTTTATTCTAGGGATATTGCCATTAAGTGTAAGCTGGAGCCTCAACTATAAATAGAGGGCTGCTCTTCCCTCATTTGTACACTATCAAACACTTCTATTTCAGTGAATACAAGAGCATTTCTAGAATTCTGCCTTCTTATCATGTTTCTCTTTAACTTGCGTAATCGGTCCTTCCTGTTGTTCTAGTGCTCGTACGCTTGTGTTTTAGGCTAACTTAGGCATAAAGGAGGAGATTCCAAGCCTAAGGCCGTACGGTTTTTGAGTCTAAGGTCGGAGCCCGTGACAGTTGGTATCAGAGCAAGTTTGATTCTGCGTGTTTATGTTGTGCAGGTTAGAGGAGATGGCATCCCAAAGTGACGCTGCTAACCAACAACCAGAGGCCCAAGAGCATGGGTGTGGAAGAGAGAGGAAAGCCAGTTCTAGAGATATCTGGTCTACCATGGACGATAGGCTGGCCAAGGTGGAGGTGACCATGGGTGACATGGGGGAGAAGCTTGAGGGGGTAGAGACTCACATTGCATCGCTAGACTCCATGGGGGAGGAGATCCAAAGTGAGCTACAAGCTGCTCTCAACAAAGGCTTGGACGTGTTCACCCAAAAGAATCAGACCTTGGAGGCTGAAGTGCTGACCTTGCGCGATGGCGTGGAGGCCATGCACCAGCGGATGGAGGAGCTTACCAGTGAGCTTGTTGCTTGCAACATTGCCATTCGGAATGGCATGTTTGCTGGAGTGTCCAAGTTCAAATTGGATGTCCCCAAGCTTAAGGAGTTCAAGGGGACTAGGGCGGCCAAAGAAGTAGATAACTACCTTTGGGGTATGGAGCAGTACTTCCAGGCCATGGGCATGCAAGACGAGGCGATAAAGGTAAGCACCGCTGCTATGTATCTCACTGATGTAGCCTTATTATGGTAGAGGTGCAGGTGTGATGATGTCAGGCATGGGAGTGCCAAGATTGGAACCTGGGCAGAGTTCCAAAAGGAGTTCAGAGAATAATTTTACCCAGAGTATGCCGATGATGAGGCGCGGGCAAAGTTGCGTATGCTGAGCTAGCAAGGGGACATAAGTGAGTATGTCCAAAAATTCTCTGAGCTGATGCTATAGATCTCGGATCTAGGCGAGAAGGATGCCTTATTTGCTTTCATGGATGGGCTGAAGCCCGTGGGTGAAGCATGAGCTACAAAGGAGAGGAGTTCATGACTTGGCTAAAGCCATGACTACTGCCGAGGCCTTGATAGAGTTCAAGCCTCTGAACAAGTTCGAGTCTACCAAGCCCAAGGGTAAGGGCAGGGACAATAGGGATCGAAAGAAGCAGTCCAAAGGGAAGGACCATGATCGAGAGTCCAAGGATAGAGACTGAGATCGTTCAACCAAGGATGGCGAGATGAAGCCACTAGCAGGCAAGTGGAAAGCAAAGGGGGACCGAGAGCCACTAGCATGCTACCTATGTAGAGAGAGCCACATAGCGTGCAATTACCCACAGAAGGGCAAGCTGGCTGGTGTAGACAAGGAGTCTGACAAGGAGCCAGAGTCAGGGGCAGCAAAGCTTAGGTCGTTGGTGCTCAATGCTATCTAGAGTAAGGGGAGCCGCAAGCCAAAAGGCTTGATGTTTACAGATCTGATGGTTGCGGGTCAGAAGGTGAGCGTACTAGTGGACACAGGTGCCTCACATCTTTTTATTTCAAGTGATAGAGCTCGAAAGCTCAGACTAAAGGTGCAGAAAGGGACTGGTACCATCAAAACGGTGAACTCCAATGAAGTTCTAGCCATTGGAGTAGCGCAGGGAGTTGAGTTACAGCTTGGAGACTGGAAAGGCAAGGAGACCATTGAGGTAATACCCCTTGATGACTATGAGTTTGTGATTGGGTTGGATTTCCTTGTTCGGATTAACGCCCTCCTTGTGCCTTTTGCCGATTGTGTTTGCATCTTGGATGCACGGTGCCAATGCCTAGTGCCATTGAAGAGAGGGTCTGGAGTTGGGTCACGAGTGGTGTCAGCCATCCAATTTGCCAAGGCGGTAAGCAGACAAGATGACACCTTCTTGGCAGCCCTAAAATATGATGAGCCAAGGGAGAACAAGATCGGGTCACCCTTGGAGGTGCTAAAGGTGCTGAAGACCTTTAGTGATGTGATGCCCGCAAAGCTACCTAGCAAGCTACCACCTAAGAGGGAGGTGGACCACAAGATCGAGCTGGTGTCCGAGGCCAAGCCACCAGCTAGAGCCCCTTACTGAATGTCTCCACTAGAGTTGGAAGAGTTAAGGAAGTAGCTCAAAGAGTTAGTTAATGCTGGCTTCATCAGGCCATCGAAGGCACCCTATGGTGCACCAATTCTATTTCAGCGCAAGCATGATGGGTCGTTGCGACTGTGCATAGACTACCGGGCTTTGAACAAGCTGACTATCAAGAACAAGTACCCCATCCCACTCATTACGGACTTGTTCGATTAACTTGGGAGCACAAGGTGGTTCACCAAGCTGGATTTGAGGTTAGGCTACTATCAAGTCAGGATCACGGAGGGAGATGAGCCAAAGACAGCATGTGTCACTTGGTATGATTCGTATGAGTTCTTGGTGATGCCTTTCAAACTCACGAATGCCCCAGCAACATTCTGCACCCTTATGAACAAGGTACTTCAGTCATTCCTTGATCGGTTTGTTATGGTTTATTTGGATGACATTGTGATCTACAGCCAGACTTTGGGAGAGCATGTAGACCACTTGAGATAGGTGTTCGAGGTGTTGCGGGTGCACAAGCTGTTTGTTAAGAGGGAGAAGTGCTCATTCTCCCAGCAGGAGATCCCGTTCCTTGGCCATATAGTGGGAGGTGGCAGGATATGCATGGATGAAGGCAAGATACATGCCATCCTGGAATGGCAACAGCCAGCCAAGGTCACTGAGTTGAGATCGTTCCTTGGGCTGGTCAACCACTACAGGTGCTTCATCAAAGGTCACTCAGCAATAGCCATGCCATTGACTGACTTGCTCAAGAAAGGGAAAGGATGGGAGTAGAGCGCAGGGTGCCAGGAAGCCTTTGATAGGTTGAAGCGAGCTATGACCGAGGAGCCAGTCTTGGCCTTGCCAGACCATGCCAATCTTTATGAGGTGCATATGGATGCATCAGACTTTGCCATAGGGGGCGTGTTCATGTAGGAGGGATGTCTAGTCGCATTCGAGAGTAAGAAGCTGAACGAGACTGAGTGCAAGTACACGATCCAAGAGAAGGAGATGACTGCAGTGGTGCACTGCTTGCACACTTGGTGCCATTACCTATTGGGGTCGAGGTTCATGGTTAGGATGGACAATGTGGCGACCAGCTACTTCCAGACACAGAAGAAGCTGTCCCTCAAGCAGGCGAGATGGTAAGATTTTTTTATGGAATTTGATTTCCAGATGGAGTACAAGCCAGGGTGGGTGAACCTAGTGGTAGATGCCCTGAGCAGGAAGGCTAACCTTGCTGCCATTAACCAACCAGAAGGGTCACTGGTGTCACGCATCAAGAAGGGACTTGCACATGATCCTACAGCCAAGGCTTTGATGGAGTACACCCAGCAAGGTAAAACTAGGCGATTTTGGTTGCAGGATGTCTTGCTGTACACCAGGGGCAATAGATTGTTTGTGGCACAGCACGGGAAGCTCTGCAAGGAAGTTTTGCAAGAATGCCATGATTCAAGGTGGGCTGGACACCCCGGAGTGAGCCGTACCTTGGCACTGATCGAGGATTGGTACTACTGGCCACACATGAGGGATGATGTGGAGGCCTATGTGAAGACTTATCTTGTGTGCCAATAGGACAAGGTGGAGCTCAAGAAACCAGGCGATCTCTTAGAGCCATTGCCAGTGCCAGAGCAACCATGGGATAGTGTTTCTCTGGACTTTATAGTCAGTCTACCCAAAGTAGAAGGGTTTGGAAGCATCATGGTAGTGGTGGACAGGTTTTCCAAGTATGGAATCTTCATTCCAGCAACCAAGGAGTGCCCAGCCGAGGAGCTAGCTCGATTGTTCCTGAAGAACATGGTTAAGTATTGGGGAGTGTCGAGGACCATTGTTAGTGATCGAGACGGGCGTTTCACAGGTAGGTTCTAGACTGAGTTGTTCAAGCTGTTGGGGTCAGACTTGAACTTTTCCACCAGCATGCATCTGCAGACCGATGGGCAGACAGAATGAGTGAATCAACTATTGGAGGTCTACCTTAGGCACTATGTGAGTGCGCCATAAAGGGACTGGCCAAAGCTGCTAGATATTGTGTAGTTTTCCTACAACTTGCAAAGCAGCGAGGCAATGAACCAGAGGCCATTTATCGTTGTGACAGGGCAACAACCACTAACACCCGGTTCGATTGTTGCAGGTTATACAGGGTCAAATCCAGCAGCATACAAGTTTGTCAAGGCATGGCAGGAGCAAACTGACTTGGCCAGAGTTTGTCTACACAAGGCGGCCAAGAGGTCAAAAAAGTGGGCAGACCAAAATAGGTGGGACGTGCAGTTCGAGGTTGGAGACTTGGTGTTAGTGAAGCTGCATCCCATTGTGCGCCATAGGGGGCTGCACAAAGGCCTAGTCTGGAGGTATGAGAGACCTTTCTGAGTAGTCAAGAGGGTAGGCAAGGTTGCCTACAAGCTGGATATGCCACCCAAGCCGAGGGTACACCCGGTGTTCCATGTGAGCATGCTCAAGCCATTCTATGAGGATGAGGGAGATCCAAGATGGGCAGAGTCAAAGCGTGCACCATTGGGAGCAAGGGCCTCATATGAGAAGGAGGTCCACAGCATCATAGCTGACCGAGAGGTGAGACGGAAGAACTATCAGCCAAGACAAGAGTACTTGGTGCACTGGAAGGGACTTCCAGACAGTGAGGTGAGCTGGGAACCAGCAGATGACTTATGGTAGTTAGGGGACTAAAATAGGTAGTACCATGCAGAAGATGTAATGAGGGCATTGCACAATCAGGTGGGGGAGAATGTCACACCCTGGGCAGGCGTGCCAGGTACATCAGGCACACCAGCAGGCGAGCCAGAGGTTGAGGCCCGCAGACCAGGCGTGCTGGCGGGTATCTGTGCGCAAAGCCTAGCAAATGAGTTCAAAACGCCCGCCCAACTTGAAGGCCAGCCCGTGAGACCAAGGCCTAGCATACAAGCTGCCGCACCACATCCAGAAGAGCCCAAGGTGCTGGACATGCAAGGGAAGCTTCTGGAAGTAGGCAGGATCAGCAGCAACATCCTGGTAGATTTGGTTGACCCTGAAAATCAAGAGTTAGCATCCTGATTGATTGTAATCTATATAATCCCATGATTTTACCCTTTATTCTAGGGATATTGCCATTAAGTGTAAGCTGGAGCCTCAACTATAAATAGAGGGCTGCTCCTTCCTCGTTTGTACACCATCAAACACTTTCGTTTCAGTGAATACAATAGCACTTCCAGAATTCTGCCTTCTCATCCTATTTCTCTTTAACTTGCGTAATCAGCCCTTTCTGTTCTTCTAGTGCCCATACGCTTGTGTTTTAGGTGGACTTAGGCATAAAGGAGGAGACTCCAAGCCTAAGGCCGTACGGTTTCTAAGTCTAAGGTCGAAGCCCGTGACACAAGTACCAGCACCCATCACACATCATGTGCGCATAGCCCCTCGGCCCCCCCAATCGTTGGAACCCCCAATGCTGTCGGTTAGGCTCTCCGACAATGCTCCAACGATGGTGTCCCGGGCAAAAAAAATGTGGCACCAGCACATGTTCGAGCCCAACATGTGCACCGTGGCTCAAAATCTTAGATTATGAATGAACTCCGTATGCTTAGACATGGAATGAACTTCGTATGCCTAAGCCAACCCACGAAATGAGCGTGCGGGCGTTCAACCGACCGGAGAGGCAGAATGCGCAAACCAGGGATCGGCTCGGTCCCTCCTGCGTACTATTGATCCTGCTACCGTAACCCTCGATCCGGTCTGATCTTAGACTAGGAATGAACTCTGTATGCATAAGTCAACCCATGAAACAAGCGTGCGGGCACTGAGCCAGCCAAAGAGGCATAATGTGCAATCAGGGGATCAGCCCGGTCCCCCTCTGCATGCTGTCGGTCCTGCTGCCACAACCCTCGGTCTAGCTGGTGCTTAGACATCGAATGAACTCCCTATGCCTAAGCCAACCCATGAAACAGACGTATGGGTGCTCAGCCGGCCAGAGTGGCAGAATGCGTAAGCCAAGGATCGACCCGGTCCCCCATACATGCTACCGATCCTGCTGTCGTAACCCTTGGTCCGGTCCGATCTTAGACTGGGAATGAACTCCGTATGCTTAGACTGGGGATGAACTCTGTATGCCTAAGTCAACTTACGAAACGAGCGTACGGGCTTTCAGTGAGTCGAAGAGGCATAATACGCAAGCCGGGGATCAGCCTGATCCCCTTCTGCGTGCTGCCGACCCCACTATCGGTCTTACTGGCACAACCCTCGATCCGACTGGGGCTTGGACATGAAATGAACTCCGTATGCCTAAGCCAACCCACGAAACAAGTGTGCGGCCGCTCAACCGATCGGAGAGGCAGAATGCGTAAGCTGGAGATCGGTTCGGTCCCCCTTGCATGCTACCAATCCTGCTGCTGGTCCTACTACTGCAACCATCAATCCAGTCCTAACTTAGACTGGGAATGAACTCCGTATGCTTAGACATGGAATGAACTCCGTATGCCTAAGCCAACCCACGAAATGAGCGTATGGGTGCTCAGTCGGCCGGAGAGGCAGAACGCGTAAGTCGGGGATCAACCCGGTCCCCCTCTGTGTGCTGTCGATCCTGCTATCGTAACCCTCAGCCCAATCCGATCTTAGACTGGGAATGAACTCTGTATGCCTAAGTCAACCCACAAAACGAGCGTGCGAGCCCTGATCCAGTCGAAAAGGCATAATGCGCAAGCCAGGGATCGGCCCGATCCCTCTCTGCGTGCTGCTAGTCCCGCTGCCACAAACCTCGATCCAGCTAGGGCTTAAACATGGAATGAACTCCCTATGGCCAAGCCAACCCACGAAACAGACATGCGGGCACTCAGCCGATCGGAGAGGCAAAATACGTAAGCCGGGGATCGGCCTGGTCCCCCCTGCGTGCTGTCGATCCTACTATCACAACCCTCGGTCCAGTCCGATCTTAGACTGGGAATGAACTTCGTATGCTTAGACATGGAATGAACTCGGTATGCCTAACCCAACCCACGAAATGAGCGTGCGGGCGCTCAGTCAGCCGAAGAGGGAGAATTCGTAAGCCGGGGATCGACCCGGTCCCCTCGTGCGTGCTGCCGATCCTGCTACTGGTCCTGCTGTCGCAACCCTCGATCCAGTCGGATCTTAGATTGGGAATGAACTCCGTATGCTTAGACATGGAATGAACTCAGTATGCCTAAGCCAACCCACAAAACGAGCATGCGGGTACTCAGCCAATCGGAAAGACAGAATGCGCAAGCCGGGGATCGGCCCGATCCCCCTCTGCGTGCTGTCAATCCTACTACCGCAACCCTCGGTCCCATCTGATCTTAGACTGGGAATAAACTCCATATGCCTAAGCCAACCCACGAAACAAGTTTGTGGGCGCTGAGCCAACTAGAGAGCCATAATGCACAAGCTAGGGATTAGCCTTCCCCCTCTACATGCTGCAGGTCCCGCTGCCACAACCCTCGGTTCGACTGGGGCTTAGACATGGAATGAACTCCCTATGCCTAAGCCAACCCACGAAACGGGCGTGCGGGTGCTCAGCCGGCCGGAGAGGCAGAATGCGCAAGCCGGGGATCGGCCCGATCCCCCCTGTGTGCTATCGATCCTGCAACCATAACCCTCGGTCTAGTCTGATCTTAGACTGGGAATGAACTTCGTATGCTTAGACTAGGGATGAACTCTGTATGCCTAAGTCAACCCACTACACAAGTGTGCAGGCACTTAACCGACTAGAGAGACGGGATGCGCAAGTCAGGGATCGAATGGGTGGTAGGTGGGTTCAAACACATCTTCATATTTCTGCCATGCCAATGCCATTTTTATGGCTTTTAAATTCATAGAATGGTCCCCTAAGCCTTCATGTGAAGTTTCGTGGCAAGATGACCCGTTTTCTATTTTTCACAATTTTTAAAACTTTTTACGGTTCAAGATTTTTTAAAATTTTTTTAGAAAGAGTTTTGTCCCCAAATTTGGTAGAGGTGATCCCCGTATTTTTGTTGGCATGCAAAAAAAAAATTCAGCTAAAACTCGAAGTGGAGAAGCTTTTGCGACCGTTTGAAAAAAGTGTCCCCATTTCAGACACTTTAATGGTTACTGGTAGCAAACCTATAAAATCTCAAATGCTTTTTAAGGGGTGTGAGTTCTCGAGGTTTGATGAGGGATAGGGGGCCAATATAAGGGCCAAGTACCAGCACCCATCGCACATCATGTGTGCACACCCCCCGGCCCCCCAATCACCGGAACCCCCAATGCCGTCGGTTAAGCTCTCCGACGATGATGCCCCGGGCGAAAAAAAATGCGGCACTAGCACATGCCCGAGCCCAGCATGTGCACCGTGGCTCAAAATCTTAGACTGGGAATGAACTCCGTATGCTTAGACATGGAATGAACTCCGTATGCCTAAGCCAACCCATGAAATGAGCATGCGGGCGCTCAGCCAGCCGAAGAGGCAGAATGCGCAAGCTGGGGACCGAACCGATCCCCCCAACGTGTTGTCGATCCTGCTGTCACAACCCTCAGTCCAGTCTGATCTTAGTCTGGAATGAACTCCGTATGCCTAAGTCAACACACGAAACGAGCGTGCAGGCGCTGAGCCGACCGGAGAGGCATAATGCGCAAGCCGGGGATCGACCCGATCCCCCTCTGCGTGCTGCCGGTCCCACTGCCACAACCCTCAATCCAGTTGGGGGTTAGTCATGGAATGAACTCCTATGCCTAACCCAACCCACGAAACGGGCATGCGGACGCTCAGCCGGCTAGAGAGGCAGAATGCGCAAGCCGTGGATCGGCTCGGTCCCCCCTGCGTGCTACTGATCCTGCTACCGAACCCTCGATCTAGTCTGATCTTAGACTGGGAATGAACTCCGTATGCTTAGACTGGGGATGAACTCTGTATGCCTAAGTCAACCCATGAAACGAGCGTACGGGCGTTCAGCCGGCCAGAGAGGCCGATTGGAGAGGTATAATGCGCAAGTCGAGGATCAGCCGGTCCTCCACTGCGTGCTGCCAATCTTGCTGTCGGTCCTGCCGCCACAACCCTTAGTCCAACTGGGGCTTTGACATGGAATGAACTCTGTATGCCTAAGCCAACCTATGAAAGGAGCGTACGAGCACTCGGCCAGCCAGAGTGGCAAAATGCACAAGTCGGGGATCGGCTCGATCCCCCATTACGTGCTATCGATCCTGCTACTGGTCCTGCTATCGCATCCCTCAGACCGATTCGATCTTAGACTGGGAATGAACTCCGTATGCTTAGACAAGGAATGAACTTTGTATGCCTAAGCCAACCTACGAAATGAGCGTGCGGGTGCTCAGCAGGCCGGAGTGGCAGAATGCACATGCCGAGGATCGACTCGATCCCCCTTATGTGCTGTCGATCCTGCTACGGCAACCCTTGGTCCGGTCTGATCTTAGACTGGGAATGAACTTCATATGCTTAGACTGGGGATGAACTCTGTTTGTCGAAGTCAACCCACAAAATAAGCGTGTGGGCGCTCAGTCAGCCGGAGAGGCTGGTCAAAGAGGCATAATGCGTAAGCCAGGGATCAGCCCAGTCCCCCTCTATGTGCCATCGATCTCGCTATCGGTCCTACTGCCACAACCCTCGGTCCGGCTGGGGCTTAGACGTGGAATGAACTCCGTTTGCCTAAGCCAACCCATGAAAGGAGCGTACGAGTGCTCAGCCGACCAGAGAGGTAGAATGCACAAGCCGGGGATCAGCCATATCCCCCCTTGCATGCTGTCGATCTTGCTACTGGTCCTGTTGTTGCAACCCTTGATTCGATCTGATCTTAGACTGGGAATGAACTCCGTATGCTTAGACATGGAATGAACTCGGTATGCTTAAGCCAACCCATGAAACGAGCTTACGAGCACTCAACTGGCCGGAGAGGCAGAATGCATAAGCTGGGGATCGGCCCGATCCCCCCTGCATGCTGTCAATCCTGCTGCCACAATGCTCGATCTGGTCTGATCTTAGACTGGGACTGAACTCCGTATGCCTAAGTTAACCCAAGAAACGAGAGTGCGGGAGCTGAGTCGGCTGGAGAGGCATAATGCGTAAGTCAGGGATCTACCCGATCCCCCTCTGCGTGCTGCCAGACCCATTACCACAACCCTCGGTCCGGTTAGGGCTTAGACATGGAATGAACTCCCTATGCCTAAGCCAACCCACAAAACAGGCATACGGGCACTCAGCCGATCGGAGAGGCAGAATGCGTAAGCCAGGGATCAGCCCGATCCACCCTGCGTGCTACTGATCCTACTACCGCAGCCCTCGGTCTGGTTCGATCTTAGACTGGGAATGAACTCCATATGCTTAGACTAGGGATGAACCCCGTATCCTTAAGTCAACCCACGAAACGAGCGTGCAGGTACTCAGTCGACCGGAGAGGCTGGTCGGAGAGGCTGAATGTGCAAGTCGGGGATCGACGCGATCCCCCCTGCGTGCTGTCAATCTTGCTGTCGCAACCCTTGGTCCAGTCCGATCTTAGACTGGGAATGAACTCTGTATGCCTAAGTTAACGCACGAAACGAGCAATCGAGCACTGAGCAGGCCGGTGAGGCATAATGCCCAAGTCAAGGATCGGCTCGGTCCCCCTCTGCGTGCTATCAATCCCGCTGCTACAACCCTCAGTCCAGCTGGGGCTTTGATATGGAATGAACTCCCTATGCCTAAGCCAACCCACAAAACGGGTGTGCAAGCGCTCAGCCGACCGAAGATGCAAAATGTGCAAGCCGGGGATCAGCTCGGTCCCCCCTACGTGCTACCGATCCTGCTACCGCAACCCTTGATCCGGTCTGATGTTAGACTGGGAATGAACTCTATATCCTTAGACTGGGGATGAACTTCGTATGGCTAAGTCAACCCACGAAACGAGCGTGCGGACACTCAGTCGACCAGAGAGACAGGATGCGCAAGTCGGGGATCGAACGGATGGTAGGTGGGTTCCAACATATCTTCATATTTCTACCATGCCAATGCCATTTTTATGGCTTGTAAATTCATACAATGGTCCCCTACGCCTGCATGTGAAGTTTCGTGGCAAGATGACCCGTTTTCTATTTTTGATGATTTTTGAAACTTTTTATGTTTGAGATTTTTTTAAAATTTTTTTAGAAAGAGTTTTGTCCCCAAATTTGGTAGAGGAGATCCTTGTACTTTTTTTGGCATGCATAAAAAATTCAGCTAAAAACTCGAAGTGGAGAAGATTTTGTGACTGTTTGAAAAAAGTGTCCCCATTTCAGACACTTTAATGGCTACTGGCAGCAAACCTATAAAATCTCAAATGCTCTTTAAGGGGGTGTGAGTTCTCAAGGTTGGATGAGGGATAGGGGGCCAATATAAGGGCCAAGTACCAGCACCCATCGCACATCATGTGCGCACACCCCGTCAGCCCCCCAATCGTCGGAACCTCCAATACCGTCGGTTAGGCTCTCTGACGATGCTCCGGTGATGCTCCAGCGATGGTGCCCCGGGTGAAAAAAATACAGCACCAGTACATGCCCAAGCCCAGCATGTGCACTGTGGCTCAAACACTTAGACTGGGAATGAACTCCCTATGCTTAGAAATGGAATGAACTCCGTTTGCCTAAGCCAATGCACGAAATGAGCGTACGGGCGCTCAGCCAATCGGAGAGGCAGAATGGCAAGTCGAAGATCGGCCCAGTCCCCCTCTGCGTGTTGCTG
Source organism: Durio zibethinus (assembly GCF_002303985.1). The sequence continues at coordinate 13,650,076 of NW_019167949.1, read as the reverse complement.
GTCCCACTACCACAACCCTCAATCAGGCTGGGGCTTAGACATGGAATGAACTCCCAATGCCTAAGCCAACCCACGAAACGGGCGTACGGGCGCTTAGCCGATTAGAGAGGCAAAATGCGCAAGTCGAGGATCGACCCGGTCCCCCCTACGTTCTTTCGATCCTGCTGCTGCAACCCTCGGTCTAGTTAGATCTTAGATTGGGAATGAATTTCGTATGCCTAAGTCAACCCATGAAACGAGCGTGCGGGCGTTCAGCTAGTCGGAGAGGCAGAATGCACAAGCCGGGGATCGGCCCGATCCCCCTTGCGTGCTGTTGGTCCTGCTGTCGCAACCTTCGGTCCGGTCTGATCTTAGACTGGGAATGAACTCCATATGCTTAGACATGGAACGAACTCTATATGCCTAAGCCAACCCACGAAACGAGCGTGCGGGTGCTCAACCGACCGGAAAGGCAGAATGCACAAGCCGGGGATTGGCCTGGTCCCCCCAGCGTGCTACCGGTCCCACTACCCCAACCCCCACTTCGGCCAGGGTTAGACATGGAATGAACTCCCTATGCCTAAACCAACCCACGAAACGGGCGTACGGGCGCTCAGTCGGTCAGAGAGGCAGAATGTGCAAGCCGGGGATCGACCCAGTCCCCCTGCGTGCTACCGATCCTACTACCGCAACCCTCGATCCGATTGAATCTTAGACTGGGAATGAACTCTGTATGCTTAGACTGGGGATGAACTCCGTATGCCTAAGTCAACCCACGAAACGAGCGTACGGGCAATCAACCGACTAGAGAGGCCGGATGTGCCAGCCGAGGATCGAACGGGTGGTAGGTGGGTTCAAGCACATCTTCATTTTTCTGCCATGCTAATGCCATTTTTATGGCTTGTAAATTCATACAATGGTCCCCTAAGCCTTCATGTGAAGTTTCGTGGCAAGACGACCCGTTTTCTATTTTTCACAATTTTCAAAACTTTTTGAGGTTCGAGATTTTTTAAAATTTTTTAGAAAGCGTTTCGTCCCCAAATTTGGTGGAGGTGATCCTGTACTTTTTTTGGTATGCACAAAAAAATTCAGCTAAAAAGTCGAAGTGGAGAAGATTTTGTGACCGTTTGAAAAAAGTGTCCTCATTTCGGACATTTTAATGTCTACAAGCAGCAAACCTATAAAATCTCAAATGCTCTGTAAGGGGGTGTGAGTTCTTGAGGTTTGATGAGGGATAGGGGGCCAATATAAGGGCCAAGTACTAGCACCCATCACACATCATGTGCACACACCCCCCGGCCCCCCAATCGTCAGAACCCCCAATGCCGTCGATTAGGCTCTCCGACGATGGTGCCCCGGGTGAAAAAAATGCGGCACAGCACATGCCCGAGCCTAGCATGTGCACCGTGGCTTAAAATCTTAGACTGGGAATGAACTCCATATGCTTAGAAATGGAATGAACTCCGTATGCCTAAGCCAACCCACAAAATGAGCGTGCGGGTGCTCAGTCGGTCGGAGAGGCAAAATGCGTAAGCCGGGGATCGGCCCGGTCCCCTTGCGTGTTGTCGATCCTGCCGCCGCAACCCTCGGTCTGGTTCGATCTTAGACTGGGAATGAACTCTGAATACCTAAGTCAATCCACGAAACGAGTGTACGGGCACTGAGCCAGTCGAAGAGGCATAATGCGTAAGTCAGGGATCGAGCCGGTCCCGTTGCGTGCTATCAGTCCTGCTACCACAACCCTCGACCCGGTTGAGGCTTAGACATGGAACAAACTCCCTGTGCCTAAGCCAACCTATGAAACGGGTGTGCCAATGCCATTTTTATTTCTTGTAAATTCATACAATGGTCCCCTAAGCCTTCATGTGAAGTTTCGTGGCAAGACGACCCGTTTTCTATTTTTCACTATTTTTGAAACCTTTTTCGGTTCGGGATTTTTAAAAAATTTTTTAGATAGAGTTTTGTCCCCAAATTTGGTAGAGGTGATCCTTGTATTTTTGTTGGCATGCACAAAACAATTTAGCTAAAAACTCAAAGTGGAGAAGATTTTTTGACCATTTGAAAAAAGTGTCCCCATTTCAGCACTTATGTCTATTGCAGCAAGCCTATAAAATCCAAAATGCTCTTTAAGGGGGTGTGAGTTCTTGAGGTTTGATGAGGGATAGGTGGCCAATATAAGGGCCAAGTACCAGCACCCATCGCACATCATGTGCACACACCCCCCGGCCCCCCAATCGCCGGAACCCCCAATGCCGCCGGTTAGGGTCTCCGACGATGGTGCCCTGGCCAAAAAAAATGTGGCACCAGCACAGGCCCGAGGCCAGCATGTGCACCATGGCTCAAAATCTTACATTGGGAATGAACTCCGTATGCTTAGACATGGATTGAACTCCGTATGCCTAAGCCAACCCACAAAACGAGCGTGCGGGTGCTCAGCCGATCGAAGAGGTAGAATGCGCAAGTCGGGGATCGGCCCGATCCCCCCTACGTGCTATCAATCTTGCTGCCACAACCCTTGGTCCTGTCTAATCTTAGACTGGGAATGAACTCTGTATGCCTAAGTCAACCCACGAAATGAGTAATCGAGCGCTGAGCAGGCCGGAGAGGCATAATGCGCAAGTCAGGGATCGGCCTGGTCCCCCTCTGCGTGCTGTCAGTCCCGCTGCCACAACCCTCGGTCCAGCTGGGGCTTTGACATGGAATGAACTCCCTATGCCTAAGCCAACCACGAAATGGGTGTGCGAGCACTCAACCGACCGGAGATGAAAAATGCGCAAGCCGGGGATTAGCTCGGTCCCCCCTGCGTGCTACCGATCCTGCTACCGCAACCCTTGATCCGGTTTGAAGTTAGACTGGGAATGAACTTTGTATCCTTAAACTGGGGATGAACTTCGTATGGCTAAGTCAACCCACAAAATGAGCGTGTGGACACTCAGTCGACCAGAGAGGCAGGATGCGCAAGCCGGGGATCGAACAGGTGGTAGGTGGGTTCTTGTAAATTCATACAATGGTCCCCTACGCCTTTATGTGAAGTTTCGTGGCAAGATGACCCGTTTTCTATTTTTCATGATTTTTGAAACTTTTTGAGGTTCGGGATTTTTTTAAAATTTTTTTAGAAAGAGTTTTTGTCTCCCAAATTTTGGTAGAGAGGAGATCGTTGTACTTTTTTTTGGCATGCCAAAAAAAATACGCTAAAAACTCAAAGTGGAGAAGATTTTGTGACTGTTTGAAAGAAGTGTCCCCATTTCAGACACTTTAATGGCTACCGCAGCAAACCTATAAAATCTCAAATGCTCTTTAAGGGGTGTGAGTTCTCAAGGTTTGATGAGGGATTAGGGGGCCAATATAAGGGCAAGTACCAGCACCCATCGCACATCATGTGTGCCACCCCTCGGCCCCCCAATTCATCGAACTCGAATACCGTCGGTTAGTCTCTCTGGTGATGTTCCGGGGATGCTCCAGCGATGGTGCCCCGGGTGAAAAAAATACTAGCACCAGTACATGCCCAAGGCCAGCATGTGCACCGTGGCTCAAACTCTTAGACTGGGAATGAACTCCCTATGCTTAGAAATGTATTTTGTTGGCATGAAAAAAAAAAAAAATCAGCTAAAAACTTAAGGTGGAGAAGATTTTGTGACCCTTTGAAAAAAGTGTCCCCATTTTAGACACTTTAATGGCTTCTGGCAGCAAACCTATAAAATCTCAAATGCTCTTTAAGGGCGTGCGAGTTCTGGAGGTTTGATGAGGGATAGGGGGCCAATATAAGGGCCAAGTACCAGCACCCATCGCACATCATGTGCGCACACCCCCGGGCCCCCTATCGTCGAAATCCCCAATGCCGCTGGTTAGGCTCTCCGGTGATGTTCTGACGATGGTGCCCCGGGTGAAAAAAATGTGGCACCAGCACATGCCTAATCCCAGCATGTGCATCGTGGCTCAAAATCTTAGACTAGGAATGAACTCCGTATGCTTAGACATGGAATGAACTCCATATGCCTAAGCCAACCCATGAATCGGGCGTGCGGGCGCTCAACCGACCGGAGAGGTAGAATGCGCAAGTCGAGATTAACCCGATCCCCCCTGCGTGCTATCGGTCCTACTGCCACAACCCTCAGTCCAGTCTGATCTTAGGCTGGGAATGAACTCCGTATGCTTAGACTGGGGATGAACTCCGTATGCCTAAGTCAACCCACGAAATGAAAGTGTGGGTGCTCAGCCGACCAGAGAGGCAGGATGCGTAAGCCGGGGATCGAACGGGTGGTAGATGGGTTCAAGCACATCTTCATATTTCTGCCATGCCAATGCCATTTTTATAGCTTGTAAATTCATACAATGGTCCCCTAAGCCTTCTTGTGAAGATTCTTGGCAAGACGACCCGTTTTCTATTTTTCAGTATTTTCAAAACCTTTTATGGTTTGGGTTTTTTTTAAATTTTTTTTAGAAAGAGTTTTGTTCCCAAATTTGGTAGAGGTGATCCTTGTATTTTTTTTGGCATGCACAAAAAAATTCAGCTAAAAACTCAAAGTGGAGAAGATTTTGTGACCGTTTGAAAAAAGTGTCCCCATTTCAGACGCTTTAATGGCTACTAGCAACAAACCTATAAAATCTCAAATGCTCTTTAAAGGGGTGTGAGTTCTCAAGGTTTGATGAGGGATAGGGGGCCAATATAAGGGCCAAGTACCAGCACCCATTGCACATCATGTGCGCATACCCCCCCGACCCTCCTAATCGCCGGAACCCCCAATGCCATCGGTTAGGCTGTCCGGCGATGCTCCTACGATGGTGCCCCGGGCGAAAAAAATGTGGCACCAGCACAAGCCCAAGCCCAGCATGTGCACCATGGCTCAAAATCTTAGACTGGGAATGAACTCCATATGCTTAGACATGGAATGAACTCCATATGCCTAAGCCAACCCACGAAACGAGCGTGCGGGCGCTCAGCCGGTCAGAGAGGCAGAATGTGCAAGTCGGGGATCGGCCTGGTCCCCCCTTGCATGCTGTCGATCCTCTACCACAACCCTCGGTTCGGTCTGATCTTAGAATGTGAATGAACTCCGTATGCATAAGTTGACCCATGAAACGAGCATGCGGGCACTGACCCGACCGAAGAGGCATAATGCGTAAGCTGGGGATCGACCCGGTCCCCCTCTACGTGCTGCCAGTCCCGTTGCCATAACCCTCAGTCCGGCTGGGGCTTAGACATGGAATGAACTCCTTATGCCTAAGCCAACCCATGAAACGGGCGTGCCGACGCTCAACCGATCGAAGAGGCAGAATGCGTAAGCGAGGATCGGCCCGATCCCCCCTATGTGCTACCGATCCAGCTATCGCAACCCTCGGTCTGATCTGATCTTAGGTTGGGAATGAACCCTGTATGCTTAGACTGGGGATGAACTCTGTATGCCTAAGTCAACTCACGAAATGAGCGTAGTGGGCGCTCAACCGGTCGGAGAGGCATAATGCGTAAGATGGGGATCAACTCGACCCCCCTGCATGCTTTCGATCCTGCTACCGTAACCCTTGATTCGATTCGATCTTAGACTAGGAATGAACTTTGTATGCATAAGTCAACCCATGAAACGAGTGTGTGGGCCCTGAGCCGATCGAAGAGGCATAATGCACAAGCTAGGGATCAGCCCAGTCTCTTCTGCATGTTGTCGGTCCCGCTGCCACAGCCCTCGGTCCGGCTGGGGCTTAGACATGGAATGAACTCCCTATGCCTAAGCCAACCCACAAAGTGGGCGTGTGATCGCTCAGCCGACCAGGGATTGACCCGATCCCCCTACGTGCTATCGATCCTACTGTCGTAACCCTTGGTTCGATCTAATCTTAGACTGGGAATGAACTCCGTATGCTTAGACTGGGGATGACCTCCGTATGCCTAAGTCAGCCCATGAAATGAGAGTACGGGTGCTTAGCCAGCTGGAGAGGCATAATGCGTAAGCTAGGGATCAGCCCGATCCCCCTCTACATGCTATCGATCCTACAGCCGATCCTGCTGCCACAACCTTCAGTTTGGCTGGGCCTTAGACATGGAATGAACTCTGCATCCCTAAGCCAACCTACGGAACGAGTGTGCGGATGCTCAATCGATTGGAGAGGCAGAATGTGTAAGCCAGGGATTGGCCCGATCCCCCCTGCGTGCTGTCGATCCTTCTACTGGTCTTGCTACCACAACCCATGGTCCGATCTGATCTTAGGTTGGGAATGAACTTCGTATGCTTAGACATGGAATGAACTACGTATGCCTAAGCTGGGGATCGGCCCGGTCCCCCTCTATGTGCTGCCGGTCCCACTGCCACAACCTTCAGTCTGGTTGGGGCTTAGACATGGAATGAACTCCCTATGCCTAAGCCAACCCATGAAACGGGCGTGCGGTCGCTCTGCCAGTCGGAGAGGTAGAATGAGCAAGCCGGGGACCGACCCGGTCCTTCCTGCGTGCTATTGATCCTGCTGCTGCAACCCTTCGGTCTGGTCCAATCTTAAACTGGGAATGAACTCCGTATGCTTAGACATGGAATGAACTCCATATGCCTAAGCTAACCCACGAAATGAGCGTACGGGTGCTCAGCCGGTCAGAGAGGCAGAAAGCGTAAGCCGGGGATCGACCTGGTCCCTCCTTGCTTGCTATCGATCCTCTGCCGCAACCCTCGGTTCGGTCTGATCTTAGAATGGGAATGAACTCCGTATGCATAAGTTGACCCATGAAATGAGCGTGCGGGCACTGACCCGACCGAAGAGGCATAATGCGTAAGCCGGGGATCGACCTGGTCCCCCTCTACATGCTGCCAGTCCCGTTGCCATAACCCTCGGTCTGGCTGGGGCTTAGACATGGAATGAACTCCTTATGCCTAAGCCAACCCATGAAATGGGCGTGCCGACGCTCAACCGATCGAAGAGGCAGAATACGCAAGCCGAGGATCGGCCCGATCCCCCCTACCTGCTACCGATCCTGCTATCATAACCCTCGATCTGATCTGATCTTAGATTGGGAATGAACTCCGTATGCTTAGACTGAGGATGAACTCTGTATGCCTAAGTCAACTCACGAAATGAGCGTGCGGGTGCTCAACCGATCAGAGAGGTATAATGCGTAAGATGGGGATCAACCTGGCCCCCCCTGCATGCTGTCGATCCTGCTACCGCAACCCTCAGTTCGATTCGATCTTAGACTAGGAATAAACTTTGTATGCATAAGTCAACCCACGAAACGAGCGTACGGGTGCTGACCGGCCGAAGAGGTATAATGTGCAAGTCGGGGATCGACCCGATCCCCCTCTATGTGCTGCTAGTCCCTCTGCCACAACCTTCGGTCCGGCTGGGGCTTAGACATGGAATGAACTCCCTATGCCTTAGCCAACCCACGAATCGAGCGTGCAGGCGCTCAACCAGCCAGGTCGGAAAGGCATAATGCGCAAGCTGGCGATTGACCCGGTCCACCTTTGCATCGTATCGGTCCCGCTGTCACAACCCTTGGTCCGACTGGGGCTTACACATGGAATGAACTCCATATGGCTAAGCCAACCCATGAAACGAGCATGTGGGTGCTCAGTCGATCGGAGAGGCAGAATGCACAGGCTGGGGATCGGCCCAATCCCCCCTGCATGCTGTCTATCCTATTGTCGCAACCCTCGGTCTGGTCTGATCTTAGACTAGGAATGAACTCCGTATGCATAAGTCAACACACGAAATGAGCGTACAGGTGCTGACCCAGCCGAAGAGGCATAATGCGCAAGTCGGGTATCG